>OY747715.1:39010238-39532738 GCA_963556495.2 Valencia hispanica | reverse complement strand
GCATACTTTTCGTGTAGCATATTGTCTATTTTTGTTCTGCTGGCTCTGATGAACGCACATATTATTCATTAGCATGTTAGCCTGTTAGCTTTTAGCTGATGCGCTTTCAATAAACATTATCCTGATAACAGTAAAGTACGGAAGTGTTTAACTGCCAGAGCAATAAATTCAAGAGCAGTGTCTCATTATATTCAGAAACTTTAACGAGATATAAAAAACTGTTTCTCTGACAGATTAATAAGACTTCTTCAAAAAGACATAAAGGGTGCTCCCTCTGACTCTTATCTTCTCACTCTGTTTCTTCTACGACCCTCAAACAACCTCCAAGGTGTTACCGTTATACAGTTATGAACGTTTTCTTTTAATCAAGAACATATTTTGGTTTGGCTTGTTATAACGAGTTTTGTATCTCATTATAACGGGAAAGTTTTTTTTCCTGAATTTATTTTCTAGCTCTGGCAGTTAAACGCTTCTGTAGTAATGAGCGGCAGGGCTCTGTTAGATTGCCTGACATGGCATCCCAAACCGCTAGAGAAAATTATTCTTTCCAAATCTTTCTCATTTTATTGAAAGATGTTCAACCATAGGAACCATATGAATGACAATGTTTGCAGTTTGAAAACGTAAAACCTCGATCTAGCTTGAAACTGGCAACCGGCCTGTATGTACTTGTAAAATACCTTTTATTTAGTCAAAAGGTCACATTGGTTGTTACTGAGTTTTTACCATTAAAAAGAGAGAATATGTTCTCAATTTAATGACATTTTGCCTACATTGTTTTTCAAAGTAAAACTTAGAGATTATTTTTGAAGTTGAGTTAAAAATATTTCAAAGTTTGATTAAATACAGGACACTGTTGATGCATTTAATGTATGAAATAAGATGATTGTTGGTATATAGTTAACTGAAAACATTACCTTGCAGACTATTTGGTGGATTTAAAAAAAGTCTTCTCTTCGGTTGGAATTCTTGAAATTTTAAACTGGAACAACAAATGAAATGTTGAGGTAACAGCATAGCCAATGCTTTAATCACCGATCAAGCGGTTAGATCACAAACAGCAGCCAGACATTGTTTTATGGCAACAGTCCTATGCACAGTTGTTAACCCAAAATCCTCTCAAAGCATTTGCACTGCTGTCCATTGTTGGTCTTACATCTCGGGGCAACAGATGAAACCCCACGTCTAGCCACAAGTTTGAAAGATGACACACTGCAAAATCTTAGCTGCCTTTACCCAAGAAGCATGCTACCTATACATTAGACTACACATGTGCTCTAATGCAAATTTTTTAAGTCTTTTTTGATTTTTTGATTTTTTGTCAAGTGAGGTAAATATTCAATCATCATGCTGCAGCCCCTTAGTCTCAAACAGATTACCAGGACTAAAACTGTTTAAGCAAACAATGTCATTTATTCTTTCAAACTTTCTCCTTTTCCTTCCTAGATGTGGAGGGTACTGCTTAGGGTTGTACCGCCAGCGTCCTGCATGCATTTAGCTTGATTTTGTTGTGATGCTTTTGCTAACCTCTTCCCTCTTTTACTCAGTGCACTACCAGAAGATCATCCACCGGGACATCAAGCCGTCCAACTTGTTACTAGGAGACGACGGTCATGTAAAGATAGCCGACTTTGGAGTGAGCAACCAGTTCGAAGGCAACGATGCTTTGCTGTCTAGCACTGCAGGGACTCCTGCTTTCATGGCGCCAGAGACTCTTTCAGAGAAATGCAAGAGCTTCAGTGGCAAAGTGAGTTGAATCAGTGGACTGGGTTGATTTTATTTTTTTTCTCTTGGTGCCTGGTGTTGATATTCACCATCAGAGATCAGGAATTGATTATTCATATATAGATGATTAATATGGCAAGCCAACAGGCTGCCAGAGGACCTCAGGGCTGCAGAGAACGTTCATGTTTTTAAGAGCAGGTTCAAGACGCACCTTTTTAGCCGAGCTTTTAACTGATTATTATTTATTACTGTTTGTTTAATTGCTCTGCATGTTTTATATGATTATATTTTTATCAGTTTTACTATTTAATCTTAGCACATTAATTTACTGTTTATTTTTATACTTTAATTTATCTTAATCCCCGTTCCAGTGTTTCCTCTGTGGGAGCCCTCTGCCCCGGGAGCGGTGGTCGGCTGTGGCTCCCTGGGTGCTCTCCGGGTGGAGCTTGGGTGGAGGTGGGGGTCTCGGCCTTGCCTCCACTGGGTGATGTGTCGGTGCCTCGGCTGCTGCTGTTAGTCTACCGCTGCCGGGGCAGATGGCTCCTCTGATGGCGTTTCCTTGCATGGTTCATCTACACTCGGCCCAATGTCCTTTTTTACTTTTTCTTTTAACTGTGTGTGTGCATGGGAGATGGGTTGGGGGGTGGGGGGTATAACTGTGACCATGCTTTTAAATCTGTGGGGGAGGGAAGGGAAGGTGGTTCTATGTGGGGTCATTTTAATCTGTAAAGCACTTTGTGATGCAACTTCTTGTATGAAAAGCGCTTTATAAATAAAGTTTGATTTGATTTGATATTACTCATCTATAAAACAAAATACCCCAACATTTTGGGATTGGGTTAATAAGTCTGACTTTTAGGGTAAATCTAAAGGACATGTGAGAGAAAGAGAACATTAAATCAAGACTATGAATGAATCGGAAACAATATTATTACAATACTTAAATGTGTTTAATACAACACAATGGTATCATTGTCATTGGTCTTAACAATTAGTCTAAAACTTTCTCTTAAACTCTTAAATGTAGCTTTTTTTCAAAGCCGCTCGATGACCGCTGGAGATGGGCACCAGGCCGCCCACAACCATGCAAAGATACCATAATTTTTGGACTATTGAGCGCACCTGAATATAAGCCACTCCGGCTAAATTTTAAAAGAAAATAAATGTTGCACATACATAGACCGCACCTGAAAATAAGCCACACCTTTTCATGTTGTAACATGAGATATTTACTCAGAAAGATGGTATACGGAAGATTTCTTTTTTTTTTTATGTGCTTTTTTTTTCAAACTCAAATCTGCAGTATGGCATCAACACAACATGACGGTAACAAGTCTGGTTGGAAAACAAAACATACTTTAGCCTACCAGAGAAGTCCTTGGTCGCCAACTTTATTTCCCTCTTCTTCTTGCGCTCTAAAGCCACTGAAGTCGTCTTCTTCAGTCTCTTTAGCCCCTGTCAAACAGGCCATGAAAAACTGCAATCTTCCGGACTTTGTTCGGATACCCTTTACTGGTAATTTTACGGATGAAGACCTAGTAACAGGAGCAGAGTTTTCGTGGTATGGTGTTTGCATTCAGATTATTAGGTAATGTTCTGGAAAGGCTGGAGGGGTGTTGGGTGGTGGGGAAAGGGGAAAGGGGAGGGAGGGCAGGGAAGGGAAGGCTGTGAGCGCACACATTGATGACGTACAAATGTCACGTTAACGGCAGTGCATAAGAACATGGCTTCTTCAGCATCTTCATCGATGTCTCTTATGGGTTTCCATGTGCGCAAAATTGCACACATCACAAAGACGAGCACTGTGAGTAGATCTGCCCTTTCGTCGGCCATCTTTGCAATAATCCCTTTGTTTGGGGAACTGACATCTACGCCCCGCCGCACTTAGTATACATCATATCCACATACAACCCCCCCCCCCCCCCCCCAGAACTTCTGTCTGACAATGGCTTTTATGTCCTCTGAAAGCTTTTCTCGTCTTTTTACACTGACTCAGTTTGTCCCACTGCCTCCTCCAACGTCTCACCATTGATTAATTGATGCGAAGCTTACGCACAGTAGCTCTATTTCCTTCTTTGACAGCCAGCTCGATCGCTTGTAACTTAAAAGCTACATTATATGCATATCTTTGTGTTTTCCATGATGGGGGTGATTGTTTTGGGATTGAGAAACTGGGAAATACTTTCGTCTCTAAGCAATGTAGATAGGAATGTAGATAGGATTATTAGGCCTATTAGTTGGTTGCCCTGATCTGATTTTCTGCCCCAATTTTCTCTGCCCACCACAGTTTATCTCGTTATTCAGAAAAACAGAGGGTTTATTTGTTTTTTTCTTAAATTATCTTGTTCATTTAGAAAAACAGCGCTATTTATTATAATTTTTTTTTCAAGTGAATACAATACGCTTCTGTAGTTTGTAATGTCCTTTGGCTGTTAAGAAATTTAAATGTATAAATATGGATCTTAAGCCAATTTTAAAGGGACAAGAAGCCATTACAAAGCAGCTAAAACAATTTCTTCCCCCTTTAGCCGTAGCCTTACAGCACAACTCAGAAGCAGATGAAGTCTCCCATTAGTTCCTTACTTGAGGTCAGCAGCAGGTCAGTTGGTATAATCCAGATAAGTTAAACATGAATGATCATTCTCTCGTCGGGTGTCTGAGGTCAGTTAAATGAAATGTGCTGAAAACATGCTGAAACGGGTACTTTCTGACATGACTCTGATACCAAAACACAGCCACATGCATGTCATGAAACGTTTTGGTCCGTGTAACGCTCATCAGTTCAATTTTCTAAACACAAACGGACAGTTGGAAAAACAGATAAATGGATTCAAATATCAATTTTTTCATTTTTTTTCACCTTGACAAATTAAAAAATTGGATTTTTAAACTGTTTTTCCAATTTTCTGTTTTAATTCAGAGGATCAGAAATTTAGAAAATTGTGTCTAGGCTCCAGTTACTCAATTATTATTCTATTATTATTATTATTATTAATATGAATTATTCTGTAGAAGATACAGCCTGGCTCTATCTACAGACTGAAGGCTATATAAAGAATAGATACATACACCTGTATCGCGTTTTCATATTCAGTCTATAGCTTAGGTTGCAGCTTGTTAGCCTGCAGGTTAGTATGAATAGATGTTTATATATGTTTATGTATGTCTATCTCCATTCTCACAACCGGTGCAGTGTCATAGAACTATGTGGAACGAGGAAGAGAATATCATTGCAGGATTGAATAATTGGAGCCTAGAGGCTATTTTTACACAATTTTGGAATTTTATAAATTTCTGATCCTCTGAATGAAAACAGAAAATTGGAAAAAAAAGTTTAAAAATGCAATTTTTTAATTTGTCATGGTAAAAAATTGAAAAATTGGATATTTTGAATCCCTTTTTCTGTTTGCAAATGTCCGTTTGCGTTTAGAAAATTGAACTGATAAGCGTTACACAAGCGTGCCTTTGTTGAAAAAAAATTTCATACTCCTTGAACTCAGTTTTTTCCAGGTCCTAGTTTCATACCAAGTTATGTTTGAAATAGTGTCATTGATTACTTTTGTGTTTTACATGTTCTCTTGCAATATGCAGTAAATATGCAATCCAGATATCTCACAAATAACATAGCATCCTTTCATATATTTCCACAGCTTTCTAATGTTTTTCAAAGCTAGGTTATAATATTATTTGCACTTTTAGTCTTAGTTTCTCATCCAGATGTTTTTTTTAATCAACAAACATTTTCTGCCAACATGAGACTGTAACAATCACTTTCATGCATAAAGGGGTTTATCTATTCATAATAATAATGTATCCCGCTGTATAGCCATGCAGTCACTTTTGACTCCCTGTTCTTAGATTGCTTCTACACTAACATGCCTAAGGTTATACAGGGTATATCCCAACTAACCTTATACCTGTCCACACACATGCAAAGCATCGTTTACGACCCCCTCCTCCCCTCTGCCCGCTGGCACAACCCCAACCTTATAGGCATACTGTATATGACGTCACAGTCACCACTGACCAGGAAGTACATCCTCCCTAATGTTACCCAGCAGATGTAAGCATTGAAGAAGAAGCAAGAAGCTTATTTCTGATCTGCGACTTGTTGGGCAAAGTCACCGAAAAGGGCTGTTCACAAGAAGAGAGATTTCTTTGTTTACCTCTGAGCGGTCACCAGTTGTTATTAACTGACTGTGGCGCGTGTTTTCTGACATCACTTCCTTACCGAACTTAGTTCTTAAACACCTAACATATCCATACCGATCCAAGAGCCGGAGATTGTAAAACAAACATCCGGGGAGGGAAACCTTAAACAATGGGCTAGTGTGGCCGAGATGGGGTATTGACTAAATATTTATTCGTTTAAGCACTTAAACGGCCTAATGTAGACAGGGCCTTAGACATCCGTATCCCTTCTTGCTCCCTCCGCTTGTGGGTTTCCATAAAAACTGGTGGACCTGCTTAGAGAAGGGCTGTGTATGTCCATTAAAAGAGAAGCCAGAATAGAACATTTGATTGCAGACAAAAAGCCACCAGGGTAAAAGAGCCACTTAAGTACTTCAGTCTGCTGTTTTGTCAAACTTTCAGGAACTGAGTACCTCTTCCTCCCTGATTATTATTGCTTTCTGTCAGGATTTGAGAGAGAAACCCTCTTCCAAAGGATGCAAAAATTAGAAGCGAGTTTTGTAATATCCAACACTGGTATGCATCATTCCCTGAAGTACATGATGAATCTAAAAACACAGAGATAGATTGTAGAGGATAATGAAAGGGTGCTTTAATCATCTCTTACAGTCTGGTGTAAAAAGAAGTTGTTTCATCACACCTTACTTCTGTTCTTGCTTTTTTTTGTCAACGCGTAAAAAAATTCAAATAATCAACAAAGTTTTAAATTAGACAAATATAACCTGAATAAATACAAAAAGCAGTTTTCAAATAATGATTTTATTAATTAAGTAAAAAACATTCATTAAACTAACCCCGCCCTTTGTGAAAAGTGAGTCATGTAATGTCACGTTTTTCGTTAGGTCATGAATTAACTGTAATAAACTACATTTTGTCATGTTTAGTGAGTTTTAAGAAGGACCCAGGTGCAAAGCACTACAAACTCTGAGAAGGATTTTAATAAGAAAAAACAAGAACTTAGAATGCACGACCAATGAGATAATGAATGTGAACTTGGGGAGGGAACAGAGAACAGAAGGAACAATGCAAAGAACAGAGCTTAGATTTATTGAAGAGGAGGGGAGAATGGCACAGGAACCTGAGGAACTGATCAAGGGCAAAGCAGATGATGGTGGGAGAGAGAGTGGGCAGAGCGAGATTAGAGATGACTTGCAGCTGGGATAGGAAATAGAATGATAGAGAGGAAATAAACAGAGAAGTAAAATAAAGGTTTAAACATTAAACAGAAGAATGTAAAAGCAAACAAATAACCCTAAATACATAGAAATTATGAAATAGAAAACTCAAAGTTCAAACACCAATTGGTAATATGGGAAGGGAGAAAAAAATAAAACAGAAGGTAGAGAGAGAAGGAAAATTTGAAGGTATAAACTCAAATCACAAAACCATCCTTCATGCGAAAACTAACAAAGCACAGAAGAACTAAACAGCGGAATTAATTACAATTATGAGGTCTAAATAAGAAAATGATCACAAACCAAATGCCAATCAAACTCAAAGTCCAAACACCTAAGGATCATAACTAGGGCTGTCAAAATTAATGCATTAACGTAGGTCAATTCATTTGTAGAACTAACAGGATTATGTTTTTTAAGCCATTGACGCATGCACAGAATAGCCCGTCCTATTTATCCCACAATTCAACCGACGCAGCATTCAGTCACATCATAGCATGGCAGCATGTGAACGCCTCTTCTCCGTCGCAGGCCCTATAGAGGTATTATCGGTCTACGTCAGTCCCTGCTCTACTGAGTGTATCGGGTGCAGAAAGAGACGCAATCATGTATTGTGCTGTTAGTTGCACAAATTGCTTTCATTAAAAACAGAATTCCTCGACTCGCACCCCTTTCAACGCAAACAAAAAACCTCTTTGATTACAAGTGATCAGAAGAAGTGATTGGAACGAGCAGATGATTACAAATGCAACAATCTGCAGCGATAACTTCATATCACCTAAGCCTCCTTCGCTAACAAACAAGCTAACATCACTAACCAACACTGCAACCGCAAGATAACGGCAAATGAAAATGGGAACCGAAGCTATGTACACACTATTTGTGCGCTCATCTGCGACGTTGAGGAACAGATAATCCTTCTATGATTCAGAAGACACAATCAGCTTTACTTTAAGAAAATGTTAACCAATTAGTTTGTCTTAGCAACTGGCTAAAAGCTGAATAGGTTAAAAGGGCAACGTGTAATTGTGATAGTGGACTTCAGAACAAAAGTTCCATGCATCTTTCCTGTATTGCATTTAAAAAAAAACAAGCAACGGCATCCGGTTTTATCCTGTATTTACAACAAAAAATTTACTTTCTCTGTCATACAAGGGACTATAAGATGCTGGACCTAATGTATACTATGTGAAGGACGCGCACACCTCCATCCCTTCCCCCCCACTCGGACGCTCGGATGACAACCTCGTCCGTCTGCTCCCCCAATACACACCCAGGAGAAGAAAACCAGTTCAGAAGATGAAAGTGAAGGTGTGGATGGAAGAGGCCAACGAGAGACTGAGAGACTGTTTCCAGACCACTGACTGGAACATGGAGATGACATCGACGGCCTCACACACTGCATCACTGACTATATAAACTTCTGTGTTGAGAGCACTGTGCCAACTCGGAGGGTACGGTGCTTCTCCAACAACCACTCCCGGATGATCCCTGAGCTCAAAGTCCTCCTAAACCAGAAGAAGAGGGCATTCAACTCAGGGGACAAAGAGGAGCAGCGGAGACCGCAACGGCAGCTCCAGTGGAAGATCGGACGGGCCAAGAAGGACTATGGGAAAAAGATGGAGGAGAAACTGGCCCAGAACAACGTCCGGGACGTGTGGAGGGGGTTAAAGATCCTCTCCGGCTTTGGACAGAGCGCCAGAAGGACAGCTGTTTGAGACCGGCACTGGGTGGATGAATTAAGCTGTTACTTTAGCAGATTTTATTCTCCCCCTCTGCCTCTCGCCCCACACCCTCCTTTTGAAGCAGAAGAAAACTGCAGGACCAGACTGCATCAGTCCCAGGTTGCTGAGGACCTGTGCAGACCAGCTCTGTGAGGTCCTCAGCCACATCTACAACCTGAGCCTCAGACTAGAGAAGGTCCCTGTCCTGTGGAAGACCTCCTGTGTGGTGCCGGTTCCCATAACACCGCACGCTAAGGAACCAGCCCACCACAGACCTGACCTTATGAGGACCATGGAGAGGTTTAACCTCACTCACCTTCGCTCTGTGGTCAGCCCCACCCTGGATCCACTGCAGTTAGTCTACAGGCCGAACATCGGGGTGGAGGACGCCTTCATCTACCTGCTGCAGTGGACCCTCACTCACCTGGAGACCGCCGGGAGCATTGTGAGAGTCATGTTCTTTGACTTCTCCAGCGCGTTCAACACCATCAGGCCGGCACTGCTTCAAGGGAAGCTAGAGGACGTGGGAGTGGATGAACATCTCGCTGCCTAGACCATCGACTACCTCTCTGACCATCCACAGTATGTGCGGATGCACAACTGTAAGTCAAAGGAGGACATTTGCAGCACAAGGGCCCCCCAGGGGACTGCTGTCTCACCCTTCCTCTTCACTATCTACACGTTGGACTTCATCCACAACACGGACAGCTACCACCTCCAGAAATTCTCAGATTACTCGGCCATCGTTGACTGTGTGTCTGAGGGGAGCGAGCTGGAGTACCGGTCAGTCATCATGGACTATTTGGACTGGTGTGAGAAAAAAACCCTGTGCTTGAAAACCAGTAAGACAAAGGAGATAGTGATCGACTTCAGGAGGACACTGCCACACTCACCTGTGAACATCCAGGGACAGGACATTGAAATGGTGGACAGTTTCAAATACCCGGGTGTTTACCTCAACAATAAACTGGACTGGTCCCACAACACCACCGCCATGTACAAGAAGGGTCAAAGTTGCCTCCACCTTCTGAGGAGACTGAGGTCCTTCGGAGTGTACAGGCCTCTGCTCAGGACATTCTATGACCATGTAGTGGCCTCTGCTATCCACTACTCTGTTGTCTGCTGGGCCCCGGACAGCACAGAGTGACACAGGAGGAGACTGAACAAGCTGGTCAGAAGCGCCAGCTCTGTCCTGGACTTCCCACTGGACTCTGTGGAGGAGGGGGATGAGAGGAGGATCTTGTCCAACCCTACATCCATCATGGACAACACCTTTCACCCACTGCACCAGACTGTAGAGGAGCTGAGCAGCTCCTTCAGTGGCCGACGGAGGCACCCTCAGTCCAAGAAGGAGCGTTACTGCAGGTCCTTCATCCCCAGTCCTGTCAGACTCTGCTTTATAACAGCCTAACATATCTGCAAAAACCCTGCCAGTACCATTGGGCAATTACCTCATTCAAACTTGCAATTATTGTCACCATAACATTTTGCACTGCAAATTTTTTATATTTTTATATTTAATACTACCGTTTAATTTCAATTGAAGTTACTTATTTTAATTGTACATTGGGTTTGCCTTTGTTTTTACTTTTATTACTTATTACTGAACCTATTTACCTTATTTCGAGATCAATAAAGTTTTATCTTATCTTATATTTAGGAATGTTGATTAATTGGGATTAATTCACAGCTACCCTGTGATTTTAGATCAAGATTTGTAATCGTTTGACAGCCCTTATCATAACAAATTTTTTGTTTAGTTTCATTAGACATACGCAGGCCTGCTTACTGCCAGAGCTGTCGATTCAACCAAAAATTTAAACAGAACCTGTCTGACAACATGAAGTAGTCTGAAAGATCTCAAGAAAGCAACACGTCAAATCAAAAGTAGTTCAAGAAATGATGAGAAGGAAAGTAACTGACACCTATCAGTCTGGAAAGTTCTGAAGCCTTTTCAGGATGATTCAACAATAAGAATGTATTTTTTAACAACAACAACAAACCAGAAACATATTGATGATACCCAAGACTTCCAGGAAAATGTTCTGTAGACCAGTGTTTCCTCAAGGTGTTTCCCTGTTTCAGGACACCTGATTTTAATTGATGGCTGATTAACAGTCTGGTGTAGACTGACTGAAATTTTTGGAAGGTGTGCTTCCTGTTGCATCTAAAGTAAAACTAAAGTAGTATTTTGGAAAAGGAACATCATATAAGCAGTGAAACATGATAGTGGTGTGATGGTCTGCGGATGTTGCTTCAGGACCTGGGTGACTTGCATCGATTAATGAAATAATGAATTCTGAAGCAGAATATCAGTTTCTGACCTTAGTCTCAAAAGTGCACTTCGTTTATGCTTCAGGACAATGTTCTAAAATACACCATTAAGGCCACCTCTAATCAGAAAAAACAAGGTTTTAGTGCGGTACATACACTAACTAGGGTCAGTGTATGTACTTAAATTTGATTTGAGATGCTCTGAGGGGACTTGAAACAGGATGTTATGCTGGAAAACCTTCCCATGTGGCTGAATTAAAACAATTCTGCAAGGTCAGGTTTGTTTTTATCACTTATTAATAAATTAATTACAAATTGAATCATTTGTAAACTAATTTTTTTTTTCAGGCAATTTTTTAAGCACTCTTATCTGTTAAGGATTACCTGTAGAGCTATAGAGAACAACACTGGCTAAGCAACAAAGAGTGAGGTGCGTAGCAGCAGTCCCACTGCTATCTTATTGCACAAATCCATTTTCAAGGTTTCTGAAAAAGACGCTCTGAAAAAAATAAAACCTCTGTTCCATAAATCTCTGCAGCCAGTATGCATCAGCTAGAATTGTTGGATTTGTTTATGAGGATCGCACTTGGTTTCAATGCTGTGAGTGATATCCATTCATTGTGGCATACATTTGCATTAAACTCCTTGTTATGTCACTGTTTTTAAAGGCGCTGGACGTGTGGGCCATGGGAATCACTCTGTACTGCTTTGTGTTCGGGAAGGCAAGTGTGCATACTTTCTCTCTCTCTCACTTATTTATCAGCGTTGTAACAGTGAAACCTTCTTCCTCTAGCAACACCTCTGTGGAAACAATGTATGTCACCTTCTCTGTGTCTGATACGGCACTCATTCATTTAAATGAACACCAGAGGCTGATTACAGCAGCTGTAATTTGTTTGATCCGTCTTTGGGGATGCACATTGCATCTGCTAGAGCTGTGATTCAGGCAACCTTCATTGTGGTTTTCATTCCTTTTTTGTTGTGCTCTACCTGCAGTGCCCGTTTATTGACGAGTACATATTGGCCTTGCACAATAAGATAAAGACCAAGCCCGTGGATTTCCCTGAAACGTGAGTCCATTTTTTAACTTATTATTCCACCTTTTTTGTGTATTATTGGAGACAACAGCGGTGTTGCTGACACTCCAACACAGTGTGACCAGTCCACGCTGTGTTATTTTAATTCTCATTGAATTTTTATATAATAAAAAGCGTCGCTTTTCCCCCTGTAATTCAAAACAACTGGAATACGAAAGGCAGTCATTAGAGGGAAAAACTATAAATGTCGCCCATTCGGCATCAAAACATGTGCGTAGACTGCAGCAGTAGCCTGGAAACATACAAGCTGCTGTGCCTCCCTGATCTTTCTTTCAAGTAAAAGGTTAAGTAAAGCACAGAAGTCTTCCTGGGTGATTAAGTCAGAGAACACATGAAGCCACATATTGAGCGTACATGGAGCGAACAGACTGATAAAATATAAATGTGGCAGGCAGTAGGCTGTGTTAGAACAAAGTGTTATTTTGTGAATAAGAAACTGTCATGCTTACTGGAGTCATGGTTGGGCCGGAAGCTCTTACATTAGGTACTCCCATCCTCCCACACAGACTGTAATTGCATCATTGGTATGCTATAACCATCAATGAGTATTAACAGTACCTTGTTCTGAGAAGTGATGGCGCCGTTTATACAAATAATGTCATGCTACTGTCATAATGACGAAGACTAACATTCCTGATGACTCGTTTCTGTCACGTTCTCCGTTTTCAGTGTCGGTTATTAAACATTCTTCTCCTTTCATATTATGGCTTTAAATGTTCAAAACACAGGCTGCCATTATGTATTGAAATTGTTACGTCATTTTAGCATCTACTTTTAGTCATTTCTGTTTGGATAAACTGAATTTAGAATTAAAATTGTTACAAATGAATAGATGAGCCCCTTTTTCGTTAAAACTACTTATAATAAAAGTAAAAGTATAACAGGGTTTTCTGGGCCTACAACAGTTAGAGATGCACAGAGTTTTATGGCCGATTTCCAATATCTGTTTTTCTTTTTTCTTTTTGTAAAGTTTTGAGATGCTGCTTTCTTTTTCTCTTAAAGAACAAATGAAAACAGCGTTCAAAAAAATGTCTAGCCATCCTGCCATGAGCGGTTATTAATTGTATATATTAGGAACAGAAGCAACATCACTCTGTCCATGCAAGAAAGGGGGCTGTTGTAAAACAAGGTTTTACTAATCATGTAAATTAAACAATAAATTGAGTTGAAATTTTAGTTGAATTTTTATCATCTTGATTTAGTAATTAGTGCTGTTAGCATGGTTAGCATTACAGGAACATCCCTAGCATTGCCTAAAAAATGAAGATCCTCATCTTCACTATGAGACAAGCTCCTAACATCTGAAATGTTCCATGACAGACAGAGGTCCCAAACTCACAAGGATGTAACGGAGCATCTTTGCTATTTTCTTTTCATCCTGTTATCTGTTGAAAGTCTTGTTCTCTCTTGCTATCTTGTAGCCTGAATGAAAGATTTATATGCCTTAACATGTTTTAAATAGCTTCTCACGTCTTTCTTCTTTCTCTGATTTTATTTTTAAACCTCTCGCTTATCGCAACTTTGAGTGTAACTCACTTAGGAACGGCTTTCAAACTGACCAATGTTGTTTTTGGAGCAGCCCAGTTTTTTTCAGACTTTTGACTCCCTGACTGGCTGAGCAGGGCTGATCAAGCTCAAGATCGGTTAAAAATGGTCACGAGTTGACTTTTTTTTGTGGCATTTCTGACCTGTTATTTCTTGCTTTTAGGTATTTTTGATATCATGATATTAGCCAGAGCCCTCAAGTGTATTGAAAAGTTCAGAGTCAGATTGCGGGGGTTGAAAGAACAACGGATTAAGTACGTTTTGGCCGCAGCAGCCCCTAAGCCTCAATCTGTTCTCCCAGTTGTTTTTGGTATTAAGAAAAATGTCAAATTTTACCTCCATGCTACACGTAACCTATAGAAATAACTGGTAAATCTAACAAAGGACAGATTTGGCCAAATACAAAAAAATATTTCTATATTTAACTAAAATAGTTCAACAAAAATACACTTTTGTTGGACCCAAATGGGTTCAAAAACAGTATTCAGTTTTTGAGTGCATTTCAGTGCAGTGTGTGAATTTCAGTTTAAGTGTTGAATGGGTTTGTAGAAACACTTGGATGCCTTGATGACAGAGAAAGATGGCTCCTATTTGAAGTACTGTGGCCCAGTGTCTGCAATTTTATGTATAAATTGAGGACAGTGTTCCATCCAGGTCCAAGGGGTTCCTTGTTTTAGTCTTGTTTATTCTAGGCGTGGAGAAAACTCTTTCTGCTTCTGCATTTGTGTGTGGAACAGCTAAAACAACCTCGGACAGTCTTCCACCCTTTGAAAACAAGGAACCAAGAAGGTGTAATTACTCTCCTAAATATGTTGTGTTTTTCAAGTTGATGGTGTCAATGCACATGTAGAAAATGTATCTTAACTCTGTTCTTCATTGATGAAAGGTTTCCCCAGAAAGCTTCCAAGTCAAAAGTGGGTGGGTCTTTCCTGTTGTACGCATTGATAATTACGAGAGGAATACGAGGAAGAAACACAGTAAATATCAGCGCTTAATTCAGCTACGCACTGCTAGCTGTGGCTACCAATGGAGGACTTTCAGCAGAATGCAAACTTGTGTGATGCTACGAAGTTGTTCCCTATCAAGAACCGATCAGTATACCATCATGGAAAACCTCATTCACCCATTGGCAATCACAAACGCGTGCACACTGAGACAGAGCTTGGTAGGAAACTTAGGGTTAAGTGCCTTGAGGAAGGTGAAATTGAACCTCCGACCCTCCGATTGCAAGACAACAACCCTACCTACTGAGCCAGTCGCTTTTTTTAATCTAACTGATGGCTAGATAAAACCACTGCAATGCTACCAAGCGGTTTTTGAAGTTGAAAATATTTTGGATCTGTGATTGATTCAGAAATAATTTGCTTTGTAACGTCAATAAGCTGATATGTAATAAAATGTTTTGAGAAATTATATGAATTTATTATTAGTTGTAATTATCTATAGACCCCTTAAATCAAAGGATTGATGTTTCCCAAATCAACACTTTAGAGTAGCCATCATTATTTCTTCTACTTTCAAATTATAATTTTAATTAGTTTTAATCAAATGTGTAATTATCTTAATTATTAATGCAAATACTTATTGAGACTGTTAGTAAGTTTTTTTCTTTGTCAGTGGGTGTGATATCTTCCAAAGAATCACAGTTGAATTTGTCGAAATGTACATTTGATGTCTGAGCTTACATAACTTGTAACGGGGTGCTTTTTTTTAAGTGCTAACAAGGATGTTAAGTACTGGTTGATAAAGTGCAGCTTCCAGTCTGTTTTAATTAAGCGTGGGCCTTCATTATGACTACCTTAATGCACCGTTAATAATTCAACCATAAGATCCTGAAGATACCTGGAGCCATTTTAAATAGATGATTTTAGTGTCTATTTTCTCCTCGTGTGTGTGGACAAAATTAAGTGATGTCCAAAAACCTCACTGAAACAATCATTGTCTCGTTCTTTTCTGCAGACCAAACATCTGTGAGGAGCTACAGACTCTAATATTGCGGATGTTGGATAAGAACCCAGACACCAGGATTACCATTCCTGAGATCAAGGTACTGTAGCATGCAGAGCATAACCGATGTAAAGATATGTGAAATGACTGTGGCTCAGCATGGCAGTGTTTATCTTCGCACGTTGCCTTTCTCCTCAGTGACTGGCTTGCCACCTTACCGTCATACATACAGTTGGGCTCATTAAGCTTGGCGTGGGGGTCCAGGGCGAGATGAAACCTGTTTGTACCTATGGGGAAGATGGGCTAAAACTGAGTATGTCTGTGTTCAGGGGGCAGGGAAGGTTCAGGACCCGTCATGGACAGAGCAGATACCCCACTCCCAACATTTTTCCATGACACAAACCAATCATGCGACACTGAGTCATTTTCTCACCAGAGACACTGTTTGTGTTTATGGAAAAGGAGATAATGAGCCTGTTAGACATCATGTGTGTCGTTGTGCAGAGACATCCACACACACACACACACACACATACACACACACACATACGTCAGAGAAATATAAGATGAAGGGCAGGAACACTGAACACTGAGACAACACTTTCTTCCTTTGACATTTTCCGTGTTTTTCCTTGAAACTGACCAGTCAGAACCGGTGTATCACATAAAATCTAAATAAAATAAATTAAAATTAAATTAAAATAAAGATTTATCGGACACATTACAGCGCCCGTGTAAATTGAGTTTCGAACTTGCAATGTATTGACCCAAGACAACCAGCAGAGGGTACTATGGGCTATTAATTTGTACTTTCGAGGTAGTAAAGAAGATACTTTCATACAGTGGTATACCAAAATGGACATTAGAGCTTGGCTTATTAAAAACAAGAGCAAAGCTAGCTCAAGCAGGGACGATGGTAATACAAGTGCAACCTTGAGTGACATTCTGGTAGGGCTGAACGATATATCGTTTTCAAATCGAAATCGGGATTTCAGACAACGCAATTTGGTAATCGTCAAAGCTGCGGTTTTTTGTTGATGTTTTTTTTTGCCACATTCATGGGCAAATATCTGCTGTGTGAACAATTTAACATGTGCATTGCATGCTGTCTCCCACTGAAAGTTCACCAGTCAAAAGCTGTATGCTACTAGTGGACAGGTCACACTAACCAATCAGAATACACCTGCTCCTCGTGCTTGTTGCTTTGCGTTCTTTGGGTAGAAAACATTTCAGTTTTGTGTAATGGCTTTGGGGGAAACGGGAGTGAATTTGGGGGCTTTAATCCCCAAGAAAAATAACAAATCGAACATTTGGCAGTATTTCGGGTTTGAGACTGCAGACGTGCAGCAAAAACAGGTACTGTGCAAACCCTGTCACGCTAAAGTTGCTACAACTGGAGGAAACACAACCAATTTATTCCAGCACTTGAAGAATCACCACAGGCATCTGCACGAGGAATGCATGACGAAAAATTATTGTTAATTAGTTACTTTTGAGATGGCAATTGTTCTGCACTTCACCCTGACTTGTAGTGTCAGAATGCTGCTCAGTCATAAATGAATGACCAACATATTTTAATGTCTATTTTTCAGAAGGGCAGTGGTAAAGTAATTTTATTGTTTTATTTCTTTTCAATTTTATTTAAAGTAGCCATGCTTTCTTAATCAAGTAGTAAATATAGTACGTTAATTACTGTAGATGTTGATTGCTGGTTCTCTTGAGCCATAAAAGTCAGACCTGACCTACCATCTTCAGTGTAAGAATGTTGGGCAAGACCCTTTTTTCCATTATTGTAATGGTTGAATTTTGTATTCTAATTATACTTATTGTTTATTATTGATTAGTATTTTATTTAACTAAACACTAATATTTTGGCACTATTTATTTAAGTTAATACAGTCAAATATGACTCGTTCTTCAGTTGACTTTAACGAATGTAAATGTATGTCTCATGTCAATAAAAACAATTGGAAGAAAACATTTAGGTACATTGTGAATATGGCATTAAACACTGATTTGAAGAAAATCGTGACTCAAATTGAAATCGCAATATCTGTTAGAAAAATCGCAATACGATTGTTTCCTAAAATTGTTCAGCCCTACATTCTGGTCAACCCTCCATACTAGTTGGTGGTGGTAATGCACCGATTTGTTGTTTGCCAGCTGCCAATAAACACCACAAAGAAGAAGAAGAAAGTTCCTGCTGCTGTGTTATTTTTAGGCTAATATGAGCATGCCAACGCTAGTTACGATGAAAACTTAGCAAGAAATACACACAAGGAAGGAAGTTACCCAGGTTGTCAGCGGCAGATTGTGTTGGATTGTGGATGTAAGACTTGTGGACTAACCATTTTACTGGTTTGCATTCATTGGACCGTTTATGACATTAAAAAACACCGTTTTTGTTCGAGATGGCTCTGTTCTGTCAATGATATGTGGCTTTGAATGGTGAGATGCACATCACTTTGCTTTCTGAGTGGTATGGCAAAAGCTTTAGCTGGGTCTACAGTTATGATTGTATCCTTGATCGGCATATATCATTGGAATCACAAGAATCTTACCTTTCCAATGATGTCTAATATGTAAATATACGTAGAAAGGGTGTCCCCCAAAAAACGGGTTAAATAAAAAGCCAAAACACCCCAAGCTAAATTTCTCTGATTGGCGACGTGTTCAGGGTGTACCCCTGCACGGATAGGCGGGTATAGACAATGGATGGATGGGCCACCTAAAAGTAGTTCACCAAGTGGGAAGAACACGATAAATGGTTCTAATGTTTTACAAATACGTAATGAGTAGCACTCATTATCAAGAGCAGCTGCAGCTAATCTTTTAGGTATTTGGAGCAAACACATCATATAACACTGTGAGCAAAGCCTCCCATTGAGCTCTCAGATGTAATGACAAGTGTAGGATACGTAGTGTTTACTGGTGATGTCTGTGTGTGTGTGTGTGTGTGTGTGTGTGTGTGTGTGTGTGTGTGTGTGTGTGTGTGTGTGTGTGTGTGTGTGTGTGTGTGTGTGTGTGTGTGTGTGTGTGTGTGTGTGCAGATGGACCAGTGGGTAACCCAGGGAGGCACCGACACCCTGCCTTTGGAGGAGGAGCACTGTTCCATGGTGGAGGTGACAGAGGAGGACATCCAGAACTCTGTGAAGTTTGTCCCCAGCCTCTCTGCTGTGGTGAGAAACGCCTTGGGTCCTTCATTCATCCAACCCCATTCATCAATTTGACACATTTAGCTGCACAATCACATGTTCCAGGAAGAGCAGCTGCATAAAATGGCCTTGTTCACTAATTTCCTTGTCTAGTCTGGGTAAAGTTACGGAAGGACTGTGCAATTACAGAATAGTGTGAATAAAGTTATGACACTTCTAGGAGTTTGTTAAGGAAGTAGGAGCATTTTTTTATAAGCCATAATACAAGCACATATGACTTCCTGTGTACAGTGCAGATGTTTTAAAAATTGCGTTACCTGGTGTCACTTTCCTGTTAACTGACTGGTGGGGAAATTAATAAAAATTCATATAGATTCACTGAGCACATTCCACCAAATCTATCAAGTCGAGCAAATGGGAGCAATTTCGACCTGTTTTTGCATCAGGTTGCAGTTGACTACTCATTAACCACAAACACAGCCGCTGTGGAAGCCATCAAAGAGTTAAAGAAAAAATTATGTTCTCACAGAGAGCTCCAGATCCTGACGAGATCAATGCTCTCCTCAGAATTTTAAGGCGTGTCCAATAGGATCAGGGAAGAATCCCATTCAGGATGATTCTTCTAAATTCTTAAACAATGTAGATAGGTTTTTTTTTAGCGAGGACTGGAGATGCCCTAACCATCACCACACCCCCACAACCACTTTGAAAACTTTCCACTTTCTACAAACTCTTTATTTTCGTGCAACCTGTGTGATGCAAATAGCACTGGCCTTCTAGAATATGGCTGTATTTACTCCTGGAACAATTTTTAATATAACTATGGGGATATTTAAAACTAGATAAATGCATAAAAAATGGGGTGTAACCGTACTTGTATTTGTATTCGGATTTTTCAGTACGGCTCTGTCACTTCAGTACTTACTGTACTGAATGCATGAAGCTGTTTTCTACTTGAACACATGCAGAATGCTTATGTTTGGAACTCAGAGCGACGTTCAGCATTCTGCAGCGCAACCATAAAAAGTGACACCAAAACAAAACAGAAAGGACTCTCAACTATCACTAAACTCTGCTATTTGGGAAATTAATTCTCATGCAGCTACAAATGAACCATAAATTTGTCAGCAAAAGTATCTTTTAACAGCAATAAGCTATATAACTCGCTCTGCACTGAACTGAATGACTCACCTGAAACAATGTCAAGCTGAATGTAAACATCACGGATACTAGAGAAAAAAAACAGCTGATGTCCGCATGGCTACGAGTACCATCAAAGCAGCACAAACTCCTCGCAAATCGGCAGAATCTCTGTTGATGAGAAGGAATTTTCCCAACTGCCCATGTTGCATTCAAGTACAGCTGGGAGACTAGTCTGTCGAAATATCAAAGCAACTCCAAAGTGCTTTAAGCATGTTTTATTCTCAAATATGGGCAAAGTATTATTTTCAAATTTTATCCAATCAAATCTCCAGTCAGTTCTATACTTTCAACTTTTTAAGTTATAGAACATAGAAAAACCCAGATAAGTTCAGGAACACAATGGGAGGTGCTTTTTGAGGGTAACACTCTAGAGGAGGCCACAGATGTTGTAACATCATACATCACCTTGTGTAGAGATGCTGGTTCCAACAAAAAACGTTCAAGTATTTTCAAACAATAAGCCCTGGATAACTAAATCACTGAAAACAACCCTGAATGAAAAGAAAATAGCATTTAATTCAGGAAACAAGCTAGAAGGTAAATTAATTCAAAACAGACTGAACAGAGAAATTAAAATCGCAAAGAGAACTTAGAAAGACAGGGTGGAGAGACTTTTTAACAATGGAAAGGCCAGAGAGGCATGGAAGGGCGTTAAAACCCTGACCGGGGTTCCGTCCAAATCCACCTCATCTGGGCTTTCTGCTGAGGTGTGTGCCCGTGTGGCGGAGGATCTTAACATCATTTATTGCAGGCATGACCAGTGTGATTACACACAGGAGAGAGAGACGCTCTCTGCAGAGCTTGTCTCCAGGTCCCAGTCCACTGAGGACCTGCAGCTGCCACCTGCGGATGTGGAGCGCGCACTGAAGCAGACCAAACCCAACAAGGCTCCTGGACCGGATCAGATCTGTGGGCGTGTGCTGAAGGGCTGCTGTAGTCAGCTGGCTGGTGTTTTCTGCACCCTGTTCAACCGTTCTTTGGTGGAGCACTCCATCCCCTCCATCTGGAAGTCCTCCATCATCTGTCCAGTGGCGAAGAAGTGCAACTCAAGCACCAACAACGATTACCGGCCGGTGGCTCTGACATCACTGGTCATGAAGAGCTTCGAAAGACTCGTCATGGCCCAGCTGCAGGCTGATGTGGGTATATACTCTGATCCACTGCAATTTGCCTACCAGCCAAGGAGAGGGATGGATGATGCTGTGCTCACTCTGGTACATGGTGTCATCACCCACCTGGAAAAGCCCAAGTCCCATGTCAGCCTGGTCTTTGTGGATTTTTCAAGTGCATTTAACACCGTGCAGTCACACCTTATGGGGCGTAAGCTGCTCCAGATGAATACCAACCCCCACCTCATCCTCTGGGTCCTTTCCTTCCTCATAGGGAGGGATCAGAGGGTCAGAGTGAACGGCCAACTCAGTGCTGTCAGAACAATATCCACTGGTTCTCCCCAAGGTTCAGTCATCTCTCCACTTATCTTCACTCTGTACACAAGTGACTGCAGGAGCATCACCCCAGGTATAACCTATATCAAGTATTCAGACGACACAGTCATCATCACTACAAATACACACGGATTACTGCAAACTGAACTGGATTCATTCTCACGGTGGTGTAGGGAGAACTGTCTGGATCTAAATGTATCCAAGACCAAAGAAATGACCATTAATTTCCAATATGGCCACCCCAGCTCTCCCTCACTCACAGTTAACAACGAAATAATTGAAAAGGTTCAATCATACAAATACCTCGGCTCCATAATTGACCACAAACTCACATTCAAACTCAACACTGAACACATTTTTTCAAAATCTCAACAACGCCTCTTTTTTCTCCGTAAGCTCCGCAAACTCCAAGTACACCAATCCATTCTCGCCTCTTTCTATAAATGTTTCATTGAATCCATCCTTATATTCAATATCACTGTCTGGTTTGGTTCACTCACTCTCACCCACCACAATATGCTCAATAAAATTATCAAAATCAGCAATAAAATCATCGGTCAGGACCAGGACTCACTCAGTAGCATCTATGACTCCAGAGTTCTGAAGAAAGGAACCCAGATCTCCACAGACCCTTCACACACGCTGCACTCTCACTACGCCCTGTTGCCGTCAGGGCGCAGGTTTAGGTCCCTCCCTCTGGGGACAAAGAGGGCGATCTCCACTTTTCTCCCTACCTCCATCCGCCTGCTGAATAATTGACTGTGAGGATCTGGTCTATCACAGGCCCACTATATTGTTTTAATGTATTTATTGCTCATGTTGATTGTGTTGTATGTCTGTGGATGTACTGTTTTTATTTTATTGGGCCCATACTGGCACTTCCTCTGCAAATGAAGTTCCTAACGGATAAATAAAGTGAATTTGAATTGATTGGAATTGATTTTTCTTGATTAAAGTGTACCGTAAACGAACCGAACCGTGACTTTAGAACCCCAAATACGTTCCGAACCGTGAGTTTCGTGTACCGTTACACCCATGTAACCCATTTAAATGTTGGCAAACTGCATCAGCACAGAGAGATGCTGTTTAAGAAAAAAATGAAGAAACATCTTCTCTTGTGTGCAGATTGAGAGTTCGACAAAACTCTGGTTTCCACAGCTTTAGCATGCAAAAACACACCTTGTGTTCTAATGTGCATTACAGCCATGCGTGTTATACTACAAATCTTACTTGAGCTTTCTATTTACTATTTAGTCATGTATTGTAATCACCTGTGTCTACGTAGAATGCAGCATTAATCTGAGATGCTTGCATTGTTGAGTGTGATTTGACTGCAGAGGTGCGACTTGTAAAACGATTTGTATTTTTTATGACCAATACCCAGCCTCCACATTTCTCATGTTATTTGTTTCTAAGATATTGAATGTTTTTCATAATATGACTCTAACTTCATGCCCCCCATTCAGATTGTCTACTTCTGTCTGCTTGAAATAACAGTGGAGCATTTACAAATGACTGTTGCCGTTCTGCGTTTGTTTCAGATCTTGGTGAAAGCGATGCTGAGGAAGCGCTCGTTCAGTAACCCCTATGAGTGCCCGAGCAGGCGAGAGGAGAGATCCATGTCTGCACCTGGCAGCCTGCTCATGTAAGGACACACAGTCCAGCCAGCAAATATCATCTGCGCTCTTACATATTTAATCCTTTCATATCCCCTCCTTGAGGATAAACCAACAAAAGGAGCTGCTCCTATTTCCGTTGTAGTTAGAAATTCTAACATTCTCCTGTCTCATTTTCCTGTTCTATCAGGTTAACTTGCTCTCCCTCTTTCCCGCAGCACCTGCCCCTTTGTGTTGCCATAGCACCCTAATTCAGTCTTTCTTTGTATGCAGTAGAGCTTACAGCTTTTGGAAGTATGTGATTTTTTTATTTTATTTTAAGCGAGAGTTGTCTCCAGCTTTTATCGACAGAAGGACTCAGAGTGACACAGGAGGATGCGGAGAATCTAGTGTGTGATGCTGACCTTGGATTTCCTGCTCCATGAAAAGAAAGCATCACACGGGGAAAGCGGCTGATTGCCTCATCCCATCATGCAGTTTCAACATACACAGCCACAGCAAACTGCCATAGCTGCCGCACTGTGCTGAGGGTGTCCCTGGGACACGGGGTCCGTGTAAATGTGTCCAGTTTATTTATCAGGAAGACCTCTGCAGCACAGTATAATCTCTAACTGTGATGGCTATGTTTAATGATGTCTTCTCTATCAGGGCTGAGGCTTGCCCTGTGCTGCAGAGAGCTGCTATTTAAAGGTGAAGGGTATTTTCAAAGACCCAGTGGGAAAACTGAACAAAATCTGCCCCCTGCTGGCAGACAGAAAGAAGCCAGGGGGTATTGTACTCTATAAAGTGCTGCTGCCATGCTTTATATACATAACATTTAATGTAATCTCTAGTAGGCGTGTAACGGTACACAACAATCGCAGGTCAGTACGTATTTGAGGTTTTAAAGTCAAGTTCAGTACGTTTTCGAAAGGCTTTACTCAAGAAAGATAAATACAAATGTGCTTATGACTTTTTTGTTTTACTTTCATCAGCACTAAACAAAGAACCATCTTTCCTGAATTCCTTCCTTTCAATCCCTGAAATTAATTTGATATTATTCTGTTCTATAACTTAAAAGCGACGTAACATCAAGTTCGAAGCATTTTAAATGTAACGTCGGTTGATCCATCCAACATTTTGGCCGGGCGGGGCCTCCTCACCTGTCTGCATGTCTCTGCCCACTCATCTGTGACCTCTCCGTCTTTCCTCCCACTCTACTGCAGGGACTCGTGGCCCTTCCGGCCCTCTTTAAAACTGCACCCTTCACGCAGGTAACCCCTTTGTGGCCCATCTACTACTGCTTTATCATCCTCTTGTTAGACTGCTCGGCGCTTGCTTACAGAACGTGCAGAGCTATTTTTTACCTCATGCTTCTTTTGCACATCTTGTCCCATTACAGCTGCAAATTTAATAGGATTCTGAGTGATAGACTAGCAAAAATTAGCACCTAGTTGTGAAGCGGAAGGTATATTCTGACGGTTTTTTCTCAAGCAAATCTGTTGCACTTGGTTTTATTTTGCGTGATCAGAGTAAAGTGGGCTGAATGAAAATTCATGCCACACTTTTCAGATTTGTATTTACCAAACAAAAAAATTGAAGAGGATGCATCAGGTTCAAGCTTATGTGGCGATTATGCACTATTTTGTTTGGTCTGTCACTCAAAACTGATATATTTGGTTGGAATGGGACATCGGGTGAAAAAATGACATGGGATAGGAATTCTTCTGCAATGCTGCAGTTGCTTCTTCCCAGCTGTCATCCCAGAGATGCTCCTGTCATGTTCCTGCAGGTCTATGGTGCCTCCTTTCATGCACAACACCTCCATCATTCTGCTTCAGCTGCCTCTCTTTCCCTATGTGACGTTCTCGGTGTCTGCGGGGGCTGGAATCATAAGCTTCGGGCTCTGACCGTGTAGATCTCTACCCTCTCTGCGGCTGTCGAGCGCTCCAGATCAGCGGCGCAGCTCTTGTTGATTGCTCTCTTCTCTCCCTTTCTTTGTTTAGAAAGAGCAGCACGGGAGATGGACCCAGAGAAGGAGAGCTGGAAGACCTCCACGAAGACGAGCCTTTCTCTTGAGGTCTAACGGGCCCCAGTGGGGAACAGAGCTGCGCCCGCTTCACGTTCTTTTCTTTTTATTTATTTTTTTGCTTTAACCACTGTGCACTCATGCCTTTACTCAGCGTTCAGCTCAAATTAGTGCCACAGTTAATGGCATTGTGTACATAAACAGATCTTTAAATGTGAAATATCGTTTGCAGATGCTACAGCTTGCTCAGCTTCGTGTTGAACTCAGAAAATCCTTCCCTTTCTGCTGTTCTTTTTGGATTTCTGAGCTCAACAGCTAACTGATGAGATTGGTACCAGTGACCCAGGGAGAGCGACTTTCTGGGTCATTATCTGTTCAGATTAATGTTGCAGGAAAAGACATGCTTATCTGTCTGGTTTGCACACTAAAGTGGAAAATGAAGACTTTTCTTTTGATTTCCATGCATGCTGAATACCAAGGCCTCCTTATCAGACTATCTACAACCATGTGTGAATCTATTCAATGGCTTTCTCACTGACTTCAGCATGTTAATGACACTGGATCGTCTCTTCAGTGAACTACAGGGCTTCTGACTGCTGATCCCGGATCAGTCTTTTTAATGTTAGAGTTGTCTTTGGGCTCCTGTGTTACCCTTTTTTTTTCCTCACACCGGTGCCATCGGTAACGTTTACGAAAAAGCAGGATCAAAAGGCTCCGTGCTGCCTTCATGGACCTCAGCAATCCAGCTCCATAAAAGATATCAAGCAGAAAGAACATTGGCTTCGCTATGTATGCACACGTTTTCTTTAAATGGCACTGCCCCCTGCCATATGACAAGAAATGACTCCTGTGTTTGCAGGTTAGTTCATGCTTCTGCTCCTACTCTGTGATTATTTCTGCTGTCAAACACCATCTCTGTCCCTTTCTATCATGCTTCAGTGTAAATAACAAGAGACCATTTTGAAATGCATCGTCCCGGATGGTGGATACAAAAGGAGAGGGAACAGGAGATTCGGCATTGCATGGGTTGGAAGCAGAGCTGCAAGAATATTAAGAGCTCCTGCGGTGTTATCAGAACTGTAAATATATTATACAAATAGACTTTTATTTGTATTTTTGCTCAGGATTTTTTTCCCTTTGTGGACATTTCAGTTTGTTGGGGTTTTTTATAGCAGCATTCCTTTTAAGGCATTAATTAGGAAAAGGGAGGCGAGTCACCTTCAGTCCCAGCAGTTGATAAAATCTGTATGCAGATGATAAACGTGTCCCAGCGCATTATGATTCTTTTTTGTTTTTGTGAACATTTTCAATCGGTACGTGAGGTGCAGAAAAATTCCATTGCTTTGCCATTTTCAAAAACGGAAATATGAGTTTTATCTTCCCATAACATTTACAGCCGCTGGTAATGTTCACACAGACCCTTACTGAACTGCCTGACTGACCTTTGGAAAAAAAAAAGTCATAAACCATACCCGAGGGACGGATGAATGTAGTTGGTTGACACTCTGGGATCACAAAGCATGGTACAGAACATGAAGGAAAATTCTCAGTTTTTAAGGGCAGTTGGCCAGATTCAGAGACTGGTGCTTGTGGTTTATATAGTGTCTGCAGACTCAGCTGTACAGTAGGGATGTCCTGATCCAATCTAAAATCGATACCTGTTGTAGTTTTATGCAGCAAGTAGCTGCAATTTGCGCAGCCGTTTTTTAAAAAGGTATATTTTAGCGTAAGCCCCTTGAAAAGAGCCTCGTTATAGTCTGTGGACATGATTTTATATGTTATTTGTACATGAGCCACTTTAAGCTCACAAATAATCATGTTCCGTTTTTCATACACATACAGGTTTCACTAAATCCCTACAGGAGGCGATAATGCACTGGTTTATATGCTGTCTACCAGAAGGAGAGGATAAAAAGAATAGAGTTACTTCCAGTTAGAATGCAGTTTTTCTTCGTTGATCTATATCTTTGAAACAATCTCAATGAAATATGTCACTAGACAAATGATCAACATGTCAGATCAGAAGCGTAAGTATGCTAACCTTAGCCAGGTCTGTGTGCCAGCAGGAGCAAGACAGGTGCTTATTGCAGAATGTATCTGTATGTGTTTGAGTCAGTTATGGTTTTTAGAAACAAATAATAAAGCTACGCACATCCTAGATGAGGCTTTGTCAGAATAATTGAGTAGATTTCCCATCCAAGTTGACCTTTTTGGAGCGGCATGTTGAGGCTGGGATAATATTTCGGTCGCTGTGAATTAAAACCTTTTATTGCGGTATCCGAAATGCCATTGGTAGGTCGTACACCGTCGACATTGGTAGGTCGTACACCGTCGACATTGGTAGGTCGTACACCGTCGATCTAGCCTCTTCTGCTTATGAGATCGGGTTGCAGGGGTAATCAGGCTCATACTGGGGAATCTCTTGGCATTACCAGAAAACAAGGGATATTCATGAAAAGCCAACAAAGGGAGGCCCCCTGATCAGATGCCCTAACCCCAATACACAATCTCAATGCAGATTAACCATGTAGATTAAATGCAGTGTTAGTTAAGCTGCTGTGTTTTTCACCATGTACATGTCATCATTTTAATCAAGAATGGAGAACATAACGGCAGTCTTTGATTTTTAAATGACAGGGATCGGTATTGGGGACAAAAGATCCTGATTTAGACATCCCTACTTACATGGCTTGAGCATTAATTTAATTTAATTTCTTTTTTTCATTTTACTGGACAGATTTTAAGCGTTTCAGTATCAGGATGAAACTCCCTCCAGATCGGTATCATTAAGCATCCAGTACAGCCATTTATGTTTCCCCCATATTGACCTCAGATATCCGCATTAAGGAAGAAGCGGACACTGAAAAAGATTTGCGTTCTTTTGTGCTTCAAAGGTCTACAGAGATTTTAAAGGCCGCCCACCCACTCCACTTTATTACCAAGTGGGTTTTGGAGAATGTATAATGCGTTTGTTGTTTTGATCTTTAGAGGTTTGTGTGTCTGCTTGCTGGGTGGCTTCTAAAGAAGGGCTCTTTAAACCAAAAAGTGTGACAAGCTGTGATGTATTTGCTGTATTTATTTCCTTTTAAACTCACACCCTTTTACATTTTGTGTATTTCTTATATCTACAGTGGTATCTTTCTGTGCAGACGTTTGTCCGTCAGACAGCTGCAAAATTCTGCGCATTTTTGACTTGTTGCACTGCCAGAGAGCACTCATGCTGCTCTCTCTTGAATCCATATCGTAGTTGAAGGTAAACTGCAACAAAGCTTACGTCGAAAAGATTGCACTCAGTCACTTACATATAAGATGCACAGCTACGTCTGCAGGCTGCCATTATATACAGTTGGCATCATGTACAGTTTGTGAGCTTATGGTTCACCTGTAAAAGACCATATTTACTGTGCTTTTTGATGCTTTGCTTTCCGCAATCAATTTGCATGTTGCAATTGTTATCTGCAGTTTTGAGAAATTTTGCTAATTGCTTCTTTTTGTGTAAAAAAAAAACAAACAAAAAACCCTAACAACTGCAGCAAAAACCCTGCATTCTAACTGCTGTTTTTGATGTGTATGTTCATCTTAGGGGGAAAATGTGAACGTTGTAAAACAAGGGCAAACTTTTATTTATTTGTTTTTTGTCTCTCCTGCTAATAGGGTAGTTATTAAAACAGAGTGTAGAGTAGAGGAGCAGTCAGAGGGGGCAGCGTTGAATTTGGGATCTGCTCCCGTGATTGAATCCAAATACAAAATTTTTAACACAACTCTGAGACGTACTTCTTCATTTATTCCACCTCATTCATCGGTTCTGACTTGTTCACCATCTTGTTTGATGGTATGAGTAGAAACCCAATAAGTAATTCTCAGTGTACGGAAGGAAAGTCCTTTGTTTAGATTTAATTTCTCTGGTGACTTTTGCACTTCTAAAATGTGTTCACGGTTTGGGGATTTTAAAATATTACAGTTTCTAGCTTTTAAGTAGAGGTTTTGGATTTTTTTTTAAGTGAATCTTAGAAAGTTCTGCGCAGTTACTTTTTTTTTACCAGTAGATAACTTGGTGTCTTTCTTTAGGATAAATCTAAATTAGTTGGTGTTGGAAGCTACAGGTTAGTCCCAGAAGAGTTGAGCCAAAGTAAACAACTCCAGTGCCAAAGATGCCAAGAGAACACCATTTTAAGAACCATAAAAAGGCAGTGTGCCCCCAAAAATCTTCCAAACTTAGACTAGAACATGTGTAAAGAATCTATAAAATCTTAATATAAAGCACAATAAAACATTACCCTTTGAAACCAGTTTACTTTTATATCAGCTACTCGCATGGGCCGTTCTACGCAGGCCCCTGTACTGAAGAGATACTAAATCAATTTCCTATGTTCTTACAGTTTCTTATGGCACAGAAACCTTAACTAATGGGTCCCTTGAACCAATTACATTTTTTTTACCTTCACAGTTTTACTTTAACAAATCTTAAGGTGTTATACTTTTAACTTAAGCCGTATTGAGATAAGCTCACCGATTTTCATCTGCTAGTGGGAGTATTATTATCCCTACTTGCGTGCACAGCTAACGTGGTCATAAATATCTGGACTCCACCAGACATCTGCAGAGAACCATAGGAGACCCTGGCGGCAGATCCATATGACAGAATCTATGTCACAGATGGTTGTGCAATTGAGTAGAGAGGACAAGGAGGCATTAAATGCACGTTATTCTGCTAACTTGCCTCGCTGTTCTGCAAACTGATTGCAGTATGACACATTTCTACAACAGGTAAGGGAACTGTTCCTAAAAACCTCACAGAACTATCCTTTGAAGATGTACGTTTCTGTCCTGATGTGACTGTTGTCTGCCTGCTCTCTGTTTGTTGTCTGGTTCATATCTGAATGTACTCACTCGCTGAAATTGACGCATGGCTTAACCCTATGGAATGCAGTTACAATGTAAATATGTACCATTATAAATAAGCTATTTTTTTGCATGCTTTTTGTACTCCTCAACATGAGCAGAAACAATAAATAAAAAAAACCCTCTAAACAACTGAAAGTTTGTCTGTTGCTGTTTTAGTGAAGCAATAAGCACAAAAGTTGGAGAACATATTTATTTTAGTTCAACTGTTCATCACATATTTACACACGGGATGGATCGCTGTAGAGGCAAACGCAAACACAAGCTCCATCGGTTTTTATTTGCAATGACGAGGACACTGACGGAGGGGATGTACATTTCGTGTACACACAGGACACTGACATGCCACATCTTCCTCTCTCACCCGTTCGTTTGCACACATGGTTGAAGTTGTGGAGGTCACACCCATCTTAGGAACAACGAACACCCAAAAAAGTACACACAACAGCTTGGAAATGGATGGCTCGCCCTTAAGCAGTAATAATTACAGTCAGTCATGTTGGTTTTTAGAGTAGGAGGAGGCCCCTGGTAGAAGATGCTGAGGACCAGAGAGAAATGCTGCCATTTCTTTTCTCAGGATTCCATCCAGTGTTGATGGGTGTGTTTTTTTTCTCCATGTCCCATGATGATGTTCCTATGCAGTTCACCCCATAAAGTAGCTTGGACGCTGACTCGTTTGCTCCCAGATCACTTCTTTAAAGGAATGGAAAATGAAAGATGTCAGTCATCGCTAAAGCTTTATTTCTACAGTCTAAACCAGTCATTTGAGATACCTCAGTCTCTGTGCTCCCTGCCTCTGAATCAGGATCCTGTTGGGCAGAAGCCAAACCACAGAACAGGAACCATTCAGATCTCTACTATGAACCTCTTCATTACTACATTATAGAACACATTAGAAAAAACAGAATCTGCTCTAAAGTCCTGGCTTTGTCTTACACTCACGTTGGGCTCGCCTTTGCCTTGGGATTGTCTTGAATTTGCTTCAAGGGTGTGATAGACGTTAGAGTCTAAATCGATAGACTCGCTGTCCTGCTGTAAATACAAAATGTTCTGCTTGTTTTAGTGAAAGGTGTGGGACTTAATGGTGGAGGAAGATTTTTATACTAGGTGAGGCTTTGGGATGGTGGGCTTGGGGGTACAAGAGGCTTTTGCGTGAGGGCATGGTTTCTAGATAGGGCAAGCATTCGGGGTAGGAGAGTTTTCAGATGTGAAAAAGACTTGGGGGGTGCTTTAGATTAGGGAAGAAGAGCAGGAGAGGTGGAGAAAACGCGGTCTGATAACTTACTAGCTTACTGAATACGGGCATCTCTTTGCTGATTTCAAGCCCTAACAGCAATAATCTGTTGTCCTTAATCTGATGATGATTTCTCTGTGTGGGTAGGAATTATAATCACATACAGTGGCTTGCAAAAGTTTTCGGCACCCCTTGAACTTTTCCACATTTTGTCACATTACAGCCACAAACATGAATCAGTTTTATTGGAATTCCACATGAAAGACCAATACAAAGTGGTGTACACGTGAGAAGTGGAACGAAAATCATACATGATTCCAACATTTTTTAACAAATAAATAACTGAAAAGTGGGGTGTGCGTAATTATTCAGCCCCCTGAGTCAATACTTTGTAGAACCACCTTTTGCTGCAATCACAGCTGCCAGTCTTTTAGGGTATGTCTCTACCAGCTTTGCACATCTAGAGACTGAAATTCTTGCCCATTCTTCTTTGCAAAACAGCTCCAGCTCAGTCAGATTAGATGGGACAGCATTTGTGAACAGCAGCTTTCAGATCTTGCCACAGATTCTCGATTGGATTTAGATCTGGACTTTGACTGGGCCATTCTAACACATGGATATGTTTTGTTTTAAACCATTCCATTGTTGCCCTGGCTTTATGTTTAGGGTCGTTGTCCTGCTGGAAGGTGAACCTCCGCCCCAGTCTCAAGTCTTTTGCAGACTCCAAGAGGTTTTCTTCCAAGATTACTCTGTATTTGGCTCCATCCATCTTCCCATCAACTCTGACCAGCTTCCCTGTCCCTGCTGAAGAGAAGCACCCCCAGAGCATGATGCTGCCACCACCATATTTGACAGTGGGGATGGTGTGTTCAGAGTGATGTGCAATGTTAGTTTAGCATAGCGTTTTGCATTTTGGCCAAAAAGTTCCATTTTGGTCTCATCTGACCAGAGCACCTTCTTCCACATGTTTGCTGTGTCCCCCACATGGCTTGTGGCAAACTGCAAACAGGACTTCTTATGGTTTTCTTTTAACAATGGCTTTCTTCTTGCCACTCTTCCATAAAGGCCAACTTTGTGCAGTGCACCACTAATAGTTGTCCTATGGACAGATTCCCCCACCTGAGCTGTAGATCTCTGCAGCTCGTCCAGAGTCACCATGGGCCTCTTGGCTGCATTTCTGATCAGCGCTCTCCCTGTTCGGCCTGTGAGTTTAGGTGGACGGCCTTGTCTTGGTAGGTTTACAGTTGTGCCATACTTCTTCCATTTCTGAATGATCACTTGAACAGCGCTCCATGGGATGTTCAAGGCTTGGGAAATCTTTTTGTAGCCTAAGCCTGCTTTAAATTTCTCAATAACTTTATCCCTGACCTGTCTGGTGTGTTCTTTGGACTTCATGGTGTTGTTGCTCCCAACATTCTCTTAGACAACCTCTGAGGCCGTCACAGGGCAGCTGTATTTGTACTGACATTAGATTACACACAGGTGCACTCTATTTAGTCATTGGCACTCATCAGACAATGTCTATGGGCAACTGACTGCACTCAGACCAAAGGGGGCTGAATAATTACGCACACCCCACTTTTCAGTTATTGATTTGTAAAAAATGTTTGGAATCATGTATGAGTTTCGTTCCACTTCTCACGTGTACACCACTTTGTATTGGTCTTTCACGTGGAATTCCAATAAAATTGATTCATGTTTGTGGCTGTAATGTGAGAAAATGTGGAAAAGTTCAAGGGGGCCCGAATACTTTTGCAAGCCACTGTAGTTCCCCAAACAAGCATAATATTATGACCACAATAGAGTATTTGCTTCCCTTTTGCTGTCAAAATGTCCCTGACTCGTCAAGACGTGGATTCCACAAGACCCCTAAAGCTGCACTGTGGTATCTGCCAAGATGCAAGCGGTGGATCCTTTTAGAAATCTTCTTAAACTATGAGATGGAACCTCCGTGGATCATATTGGTTCGTCCACCACTTCCTACAGATGGTTGATTTGGTTGACATCTGAGAAATTAACTACTAGGCCAAGTTGACTCCTGAAACTATTTTTCCTTTGTGGCAAGGAGCATTGTCCATCTGAAATCATCTTTCCATTATACACTACGATACATGCCATTCAAACTTTACCACAGTAAATGTTGTTTTCAAAAGAAATGTAAAGAGAATGTAAAGAATGTAAAAGCATAAACAAGCACATTAGTGAAATCAGAAATTGTGAATAAATAATTTTTGGAATGTTGAGTTCAGCTTTACTGGCCACAGCCAGGACTGATCATTTTATGGTAAATGGTCTGCATTTGTATAGCGCTAGGATCACAAAGCGCTTTACACTACATTCAGTCATTCACCCATTCACGGACACATTCACATGCTGATGGTGGCAAGCTACTACATTGTAGCCACAGTTGCCCTGGGGCACACTGACAGAGGCGAGGCTGCCGGACACAGGCGCCACCGGGCCCCCTGAACACCACCAGCAGGCCACAGGGTTAAGTGTCTTGCCCAAGGACACAACGACCGAGACGAACAGAGCAGGGATTTGAACCAGCAACCCACCGATTACGGGACAAATTGCTACCACCTGAGCCACAGTCGTCCCTGTAGAATCAAGAAATCACTTAAGAAAAACCTGTATGTAGGTAGTCCAAAAGATTTGAAAAACACCACTTCATACCCTGATCTAAAGGAAGTCAAAACCTGAAGAGACGCAAAGTCGTTGACAACAGTCCGTCTGGAAAGGCTTACAAACCTATTTCTAAGGTTTTGGGCCCCCCACAAACCACAATGAGAAAAATTAACCACTAATGAACAAAACATGGAACAGTGGTGAACCTTTCCATGAGTGTCCAACCTACCAAAATTACCTGAAGGCAAAACACATATCTATCATATTGATATGTTGCACCCTTTTAAAAGTAAACTAAGTTTTACTGTGTATTTTTAATATCTTTACCTCAGAAGTGTCATTAATTTCTTCAGTAACTTAAGCTAGAGTAGCTCATCTGATGGGTGGACCTCAGGTGGCGGGCTTTCTTGGAACACTTTTGATAGACGACCCTCAAAGGGCTGCAGTTTTGAAGTTGCTCTAGATGTCATCTGGTGAGTACAATTTGACCCTTGTCAATCTCTCTCAAATCTTTACCCCTGTCCAGTTTTCCAGATTCTAATAAATTGACCTTGAGGTGAAAATGTCTGTTGACGTCTAATTTTTTTCCATCTACTTGCAGATGCCATAAAAAAAGAAGTAATCAGGGTCATTCACGTTAACCCGTCAGTGGTCATAATGTTGTGCTTGCTTGATGTCTATGACATTCATCATCCAAAAGGTGAAAAGACTTAGAGGTTAGAACTTCCACTATGGGGTGTTAGTGATAGTCTCTCTGCTGCCATCTTGTGTTTTAAAATAAAGAAAACAAGTATAAAGCAGAACTTACTTGTGGATGTGTGTCTGTAGATTTGAATTTCATGTTCTTATAAAACTCCCTTTTTGGTAGCAAATAGAGCAGCACCAAGTCGCAAACCACAGTCGCCTGGAGATTAAAAAAAAAGTTTAGTTTGTATGTCACTCTTTTATTGTTGATGTATAATTTATTCATGAGGGTATAATACAGGAAACGGCATACCACTCCAAAAATCCCCACGCCTGAGCCTATTGCTGTGAGTGTTGGGATTATGTCAAATTTTCTTGCCTTAAAAGGACACAACTTCAGTTATATAAAGTTCACTTTTCTCATTTTTTAATGAGCAATTCAGATCAAAGAAGAAAAAAAAAATTTTTTTTACTCACCAGTGACTTCACAATGATATCAAACCTGATTCCAAAAACTTTGAGGAGTGTTCTCTTAGGAACTTTATCCTCCATATAATGCTTTGCATACCTGTAAAAGATCACAGGGATTGTCACAATAAGACCTCACTCCTACTTCTTCAATATTCGCACTAATAAGGAAAAGAACAGAAAAATTGTATTATTAGGCCCTTTGAAGCCAATATGCATGCTTCAATAGAGCACATGTGAAGCCAGAGAACATATTGAAGCGTTCTAAATTAGTAAGAAATATCGAAGCAACATGTGAAGCTGTCTGAGACAAGTAAACAAAGTTCAAACACACCTGAAGCTGCATAATATCAGGAGCAAACGACGAGTTAAATCCAGTCAATAAAATGAGCCGTAAAGGATGTACTTGATGACGTAAGACCAGATAGAGGATTAAACATTTGCCAAAGAAAAGAGGACATCATTACAGAGCTGGTGTTTTTTTGTTTGTTTTTTGTTTTTTACTGGCTTTAGCTTCTAACATTAGCATGGTTACCATTACTAACTGTAAACAGTCAATGTGTATTTTCTAGAGAATCCCGGTCCAAACTCTAGGATCAAAGCCGCCAGCATTTCCAAATCCAGTATATTCTATTAACAGCAGGATAACACAGATCAACCTTGCTTTGTGTACGTTTAGCGTTCTTGTTATCTGCTGAAAGTAGCTCTAGATATTGTCTGATAACCTAACGTTGCTTTAACAAGCCTCACAATGTTCTCCCTGACCTGTCTGCTGTCTTCCTTGGTCTTGGCTGTTTGGTCCCTAATATTCTCCAACAGACCTCTGAGGCCTTCGCAGAACAACTGGTTTTATGCTGAGATTAAAATACATGCATGTGGACTTCTAGAGGAAACAAGCTGCGCTACACTTTATTTAGGGGTATCAGAGTGAATGAGGCTGAATAAAAAAAGCCTGTCATACTTTTCAGATTTTGTTTTGGTACAAAAAAAGGATCTGTCACAAAAAATCCCAAATAAAGCACACTGAAATCTGCATGTGACTACCATTGCAAGGAACTGCTTGAGCGGGAACAAAGAGACTTCATTCTTTCTTTTTAAATATCGAAATTCTATATTTCTCTTTAAGAAATAACTGTCTTCTTTAATTATGGTGTATTCCATCACCTGAAGTTGTAGCCAATCGATGCACGGGAGCTCTCAGTTTCACCAGGGTTTCCATAGAGACCATGAAAGTTGTACTCTGGTTTACAGTGTTTTACATCAACGTCCAGGTTACATGTCCAGTCAACTACGATACCAATGGCCCCTCCCTGCAAAACACACACAAAATGTAAAAATCCCCCACTGCAACGAGAGAAACACACAACACGTCTGCCGCCACGATTACACAAAATGTAAACCTGCTTCTTCACAACTAAATAATGCCATCTGTTCCAATTGAAGGAGAGATTGGAAGCTTACCTCTAGAGCTAGCTTTTCAAAGCTGAAGCCAGACCGATCAACTATGTCTCCCAGTTTGAATATGGGACAGAGCGGATCTGTCTTTGGATGGTAAAGGCATTTGCCGACGTAGCTACCATCAATTCCCTCCACCAAGTTACTCCTGCAAACAGTTCAGCATCAGAAAAAAACTGCTTTTCATAAAAGCCACTTTATCTTGATCGTATGCATTCAGTGAGGCTGATTTATCTGCCTTTTCATCACAGTGTCCAAATACAATTATAAAAAAAACAATAGGCATTCAGGTAAAAATCTCACCGATAACGTATAGTAATTATTGTCATTTTCCACAATTCAATGTATTAATGTACTATTCACACGTTTAACAGAGGTCACTTAAGATTTTCCAACACTTGTACATAAGCCTCTTGATTTTTATTGATTTATAACATATTTGTTATCCTCTAGGTTTCATTTGGTTCAAAATCAATGACATCCATCACCTTGTGACGCCAAATAAAGGGAAAGTTATGGAGTTCTTGATGAAAAGCGTGTAGTTTTCTGCAGACATCAGAAGAGGAGGACTGGAACAGAAAAAAAAGAAGAAAAACAAACACTGTTTCTGCTGTTTTCATGGTTTGTCAAAGGTCACATAAATAAATAGACATACCAAAATTATGACAAATTTAGTCAGTCCTAAAATGATCAGGGTCCAAGCAGAATCTGTACTGATGATTGAGATAGTTATGCCCAAAGAACATGGAGATTTAATTATGGGACCGGGGGTCATATTTTAAATATACTTATATTTAAAATGTTAGTTTTTTTCCAGAGTAAAAGATGCTTAAGCACAAACAGTATTTGTTGAACATAAGGCCAGCTAAGATTCACCTGATCCATTAAATCTAATGCTCATGTTCAACTTGATACTCAAGTCAAGTAGGTTGTCATCATGTTGATAATTATATAAAATATTTTCCTTACTGTGACAGTTCATTTACAGTTTACAGTGTTGTTAACTCTCAGAAGATATGTGAACAACAGCATGATACTATTTTTTGATTTTGTGGCACCTAAAGTGCCTTTAAAAGTATTCAAGCCACGTGAACTTTTCCACAGTTTTCCATGTGACAGCCACAAACATTTTTTACTTTTATTTGATGGACCAACACAATAAAGCAAATAGTCAAAAAGTGGAAGGGAAAAAAACTTCCAAGATTTCTAGAATTTTTTACAAATAATTAATCCAGAAAAGTGTGCATTTGTATTTTTGGGGGGGGATTTGGGTCTGGTATCTACCACAGAAATATGCTTTGATCTAAACCCTCCAGCCAAAGGTCGGACTATTTAGGGTTATTGTCCTGTGAAAGGTTAGCTACCAACTAATTCCTCGACAAGTTTTCATCCAATGTTGACCTGCATTTAGCTCCATCCATCTTCCCATTACTCTAACCAGCTTCTCTGTCCCTGCTATAGAAAATGACCCCATAGCATGATACTGCCACCACAATCTCTTACAGTTGGAATGGTGTGTACAGGATGACAGTGGTAGTCTTATCTGACCCCAAACATGTGTGCTGGGTTTTCCATGACTTGTGGCAAACTTTAAATGGGACATCTTCAGGCTTTATATTAAAAGTAGCGTGTTTCTACCACAAGGGTAGATTTGTGGACACCACAACTAATAATCCTGTCCAACGAACATCTGGGATCTTCACAGAACACCTGTATTTAACACAAATGTGGACTCGATGATTTTCTAACTTCTTCTGCTTCGCTAATATGCTATTTCTATTGATATACCTCATAAAATACCAGTAAAAATCAATGAAGTTTGTGGTGAGGTATGAAGGCACTGTATGGTGACAGTGATATGAAAGGGTGTAAGCGCTGCGCAAAGTGCTGCTCGTGCTCACGGGAAAACGTCCAATGTGTTGGCTCATCCATGGAGAAGTTTAACAACTTCTACTCATGTGGCTGAAATTGGGTTTATTTTAAAGCTTAACTATTAGTTCCATCCATCCTTTCTCCAGCAATCATCAGGCGAGAGACAGGGCACACCCTGAACAGTTCACCAATCCATTGCAGGGCAACACACAGACACACCGGACTAACAACCATGCACGCGAACACTCAAACTTAAGGGTAATTTAGAAATACCAGGTTAACACAGTCATGTTTTGGGACTGTTTTTTGAAATATATTTGAATTCTAATTAAGATCAATTTGGTCCTAAAAAATTTACGTTTTTGTTTTTTCTCCATCTTGAGGTCAGAGCTTTTCTCTTATTTCGCTCAGACATTTTATATGTAAGCCACTTTCATACATATAGGCTAGAAATTTAAATCAGTTCAGCCTTTGTGTGCTGACCATCTGAAATAGTTCTGGCAAAAGATGCTATTACTGTGTACTTTAGAATCAAAAGACATTGTCAATGTTAAGTTCTGAATTACAATCCAAGGCAAACGGTCTGAAGCATTTTTGCTAAATAAATTGAAAAACTATGGAAATCAACCGTATTTTCCGATAGGAACACATCGGGACAGTTGACCCTCCAACATTCATGCATTTAATACCTAATGAAAGCATCCTGTTAAACTGAACAGAATGGTGGACTTCTGCTGTGTTAAATAAAGGATCATAGGCTCCACACCTCGGACTGTAGACCACTGACCAGATAAAGCTGATGCAAACCTATTTTCTACCATGTTTATTGCTCCAAAATAAAAAGTAAATAATGCTACATCATTGCCTTCCTACACACTTAACACTTTAGAGGTCAGGAGCTGGGAGTTGTCGTTGTTGGGGTTTTTTGTTGCATTTTGGTACTTTGTCATTGTTGCTTAGCTTTTGTCATTCTTTCCCTTAAATCAGTTTGATATTAGTTTCTTCTTCACTTCTTATTAGATCCCTCATTTATTGTGTTTTCCTTCCAGTGTTTACTATTACAATTTTTTTCTCGTTACCCTGCATCTTCCATTGTTTCCCCTGTCTGTCAGAATGCTCACCTTCCCCAGCTGATCCCCATTTTTATCTGCCTGGTCCTCTTCCAGCTGCCACCACTCACTTCTGATTACCTCTTCTGGCTTTGTTGTAATTTCCATTTCTCCCTCAGTATATTAGCTCCTCTGACTCACTTACTTGCTGGATTATCCGTTGGTTCTGCTTATCTCACGTCTTCCTGGTTTCCTGCCTGTTTCATCCTCTGCCCATCATTTTTTAACTTTGTAAGTTTTTGTATTTATTAAAGAACCTTTTTGTTTAATTATCTGCCACCAACTGGTCAGCAGTTGGGTTTTTCCAGCACTCCCAACAGGACAGTAACATACACAATCTCATAACCAGCTAAGCCATGAAGCTACAGATGTTTTGGACATATATAAGCTCTGACACTCCATGTAGAAGTCACACATGCTCCTCTCATACAGCATTTACTGCTACTCAAAAGCCTAATAATAGCATTACTTATTCTCATGTAACATTATGCAAGAGCTCTGTCTGCACTGAGGAAGATCCCCTCACCTTGTGGTGTGGAATGCTTGAAACTGGAAGTGAAACCGACCTACTTTTTGTATAACTTGGCTTTATTTACATAGATTTAACATGCGAGTAATGCATTTCCAATACTGGAACATACAGATCAAGGTAAGAAACAATGTGACAACAGCTTAAGCCTCTTGAAATGATGTGTCTAATTCTCAACCATCCCGTTTTATAATTTTTACGTGACATACCCAAGAAAATAGCGATATTTCAAAACCATAAATGGCAGATTATCTATTGCTGATTTATGGTACTTCTGGAGTGTTATCGAAACAACAAAAAAGTATACCTAAGCAAATCCAGACACGTACAAAGCCATGATATGAGCTCAACTGCGGATTTTAGAATAGAACACAGTACGTCATTTTTCACTGGCTTGGACTTGTAATATGAACAAACAATAAGTCAAAACATTGGTGTTTTAAAAGTTTTTCTGCTTGGACCCTGACAAGCTGAAGAGTTTCGAGCTTTCACGTACTTTGGTATAGTGTGGTCATCCTCAACTGGGCACCATGCTAACACCTCACAGGTTTTTGTGGCGTTGACACAGACTCCAGTCATTTGTCCTTAAAACAGAAACATGTAAAAATCTCATCAAGACAGAACTTCAAACTGGAACAGGCAAAAGTACAGCATGTGGTCCGAGCGGCAGAAAGTAACAGAGTTGCTTTCAACATTAAAGCCCCTCTGCCTCCACATTTCTCTTTATCTCTGATTAACATCAACAGCAGCGAGCCGGATTTAAAAGTGAAGCAGAGCGAATGCTAAAATAGATGTTTTTCTTTATCTCGCCCTGATTCTGATATACAATTTCTGTGTGTGTCATTCGCCATTCTGCAATCAGGTCCTCTCATCAGGAAAAGTGTGCAGACATTTCTCCAGCAGGCATGTGGGCTGCTCAACTGCAAGTCCCTGACCTTTCACTGGAGCCCACTGATCTGTTTGGCAACAGGGTCGTCCCCGCACGCTTCCATTTCTACGAGTGCAGCCTGCCGCCTCTAAAGGAACTCTGCCACCTCAAGGTGAATATGACGGGTCTGAAGCTGACAGCTCAAAAACTTTGCTCCTATTGAAGTCTATGTGGGATGGGGAGAAGTGGAAAGGCTCAGAATAGAAAGCCGGGGACAGTCTGAGGAGAATATGTTTACGTAACAGCTGTTTGGACCCGTCTGGGGTGATTTCTGCTCTTAATATCCCGGTGCTGTCGTGATGTGAGACAGCTCAGATGCGCTAATCTGGGGTCTGTTTTCTTAAGGTGGGGTTTTAGGTGACAATACAAGCAAACACCAAATGTTTGGTTGCTAAGACTTAGACTGTTGATTTCAATCCCATGGCCAAGAGCAATCTATGATTTCCATCTATGTTTGTCTTGGTGGTGACGTTGGACTCATCACCACCTCTCTGGCAGTTCCTAAAAGCCCCAGTTTGCAAATACTCAGCTGACGGCTGTCCTCGGCAGATTACCAAGTTTAAGAGGCGAAGCATAAAAGGATACTGTAAAGCCAACGATCTCGCCTGATTGGAGTTTCACACAGACGGTTATTCAGAATTTACCATGTCCCGTACGTTTGTAACTCCCTCCTACGCAGTCGCCGTTTGAGGTGCAGCTGTGCTTGCCCATAAGCTGTTAAGGACAAGAGAATGTGGTCAGTTTGCATAAAACACGTTGGAATGTAAACAAACAGTCGTGAAGAAGATAACAGAGCGACACTGTGGGGTTTAAATCCTCTCCCGTACTGTGCAGCCTGTTACTGTTGCATCATATTGAATCCATTAGGCTTAAACGGGTATTTTCTGCTACACAACAACAACACGGATGACCAATTACGGAAACAGTTTCGGAATGAGACACAATTTCCGTTTTCTTTTACTATTTATGGCAGTGTGTAAGACGGGCGAGGAGGGAGAGGACGACATGGGGAAAGAGTAACAAGAAAGAAGGGAGACTTAGCACATACCTCTGGACACTTTCCCATCTTCTGACCTTCGGTAATGATGTAGTTAGTCATCACGACGAAAGATCCGTCTCCCTAAAAGTTTTGGATCAAAGAAAGTGATCAAAAATAAAGAAAAAATTTACATTTTGAAATGAAGGATGCGGTCAATTTAGTCATGTATGGGGATTGTTTGTGATAGACCAACACAATACAGTGTAAAACTGTAAACGCCTAGTCTATACTTCTTCATTAGGTTACTTTATAAAACTGATATGATTTTTGATATAGTGGCTTGCAAAAGTATTCGGCCCCCTTGAACTTTTGCACATTTTGTCACATTACAGCCACAAACATGAATCAGTTTTATTGGAATTCCACGTGAAAGACCAAAACAACGTGAGAAGTGGAACGAAAATCAAACATGATTCCAAACATTTTTTACAAATAAATAACTGAAAAGTGGGGTGTGCGTAATTATTCAGCCCCCTGAGTCAATACTTTGTAGAACCACCTTTTGCTGCAATTCCAGCTGCCAGTCTTTTAGGGTATGTCTCTACCAGCTTTGCACATCTAGAGACTGAAATTCTTGCCCATTCCTCTTTGCAAAACAGCTCCAGCTCAGTCAGATTAGATGGACAGCATTTGTGAACAGCAGTTTTAAGATCTTGCCACAGATTCTCTATTGGATTTAGATCTGGACTTTGACTGGACCATTCTAACACATGATATGTTTTGTTTTAAACCATTCCATTGTTGCCCTGGCTTTATGTTTAGGGTCGTTGTCCTGCTGGAAGGTGAACCTCCGCCACAGTCTCAAGTCTTTTCCAGACTCCAAGAGGTTTTCTTCCAAGATTACCCTGTATTTGGCTCCATCCATCTTCCCATCAACTCTGACCAGCTTCCCTGTCCCTGCTGAAGAGAAGCACCCTCAGAGCATGATGCTGCCACCACCATATGTGACAGTGGGGATGGTGTGTTCAGAGTGATGTGCAGTGTTAGTTTTCCGCCACACATAGCTTTTTTGGATTTTGGCCAAAAAGTTCCATTTTGGTCTCATCTGACCAGAGCACCTTCTTCCACATGTTTGCTGTGTCCCCCACATGCCTTGTGGCAAACTGCAAACAGGACTTCTTATGGTTTTCTTTTAACAATGGCTTTCTTCTTGCCACTCTTCCATAAAGGCCAACTTTGTGCAGTGCACCACTAATAGTTGTCCTATGGACAGATTCCCCCACCTGAGCTGTAGATCTCTGCAGCTCGTCCAGAGTCACCATGGGCCTCTTGGCTGCATTTCTGATCAGCGCTCTCCTTGTTCGGCCTGTGAGTTTAGGTGGACGGCCTTGTCTTGGTAGGTTTACAGTTGTGCCATACTCCTTCCATTTCTGAATGATCGCTTGAACAGCGCTCCGTGGGATGTTCAAGGCTTGGGAAATCTTTTTGTAGCCTAAGCCTGCTTTAAATTTCTCAATAACTTTATCCCTGACCTGTCTGGTGTGTTCTTTGGACTTCATGGTGTTGTTGCTCCCAACATTCTCTTAGACAACCTCTGAGGCCGTCACAGGGCAGCTGTATTTGTACTGACATTAGATTACACACAGGTGCACTCTATTTAGTCATTAGCACTCATCAGGCAATGTCTATGGGCAACTGACTGCACTCAGACCAAAGGGGGCTGAATAATTACGCACACCCCACTTTTCAGTTATTGATTTGTAAAAAATGTTTGGAATCATGTATGACTTTCGTTCCACTTCTCACGTGTACACCACTTTGTTTTGGTCTTTCACGTGGAATTCCAATAAAATTGATTCATGTTTGTGGCTGTAATGTGACAAAATGTGGAAAAGTTCAAGGGGGCCGAACACTTTTGCAAGCCACTGTATGCAGTCTATCACTTACTATAGATGATGAAGCACCGTTTTTAAAGGCTTTAATCCGTCCGCTACATACTGTTCCCCTACATGCATCATGTAAGACATAGTCCTTATCCATTCACCACGTATTCACTTTTGCAACTATCATTTTTGTTGTTCAGTTTTATTCTAAAGACTTTCTTAAAGGACTTTCTCGATCAAGGAAGATAAACAATGCTTTTCACGTCGTTACATTGGATGAGAAGGCCATTGAGCGCATGTCAGTCTACAAATATCTTGGTTCCTTGAAAAACATTTGTCTTTCAAGCATCATATAGTGTTTAACAAAAAAATAAATTAAAGTAAAAGTTGGGTTTCTAATACTGAATCAAATGCTGTTTCTCCTGTGCAAGATAAAGATTTTTACAAGTAACATTTTGTCAGTACAGGTTTATGGTGACATTTTATGCTTGCCGATCAATCTTCTCTGTCAGTGCTGGATTCTGTAACCTACGCAGCACTACGATTTTTACACATTCTGCTTACTGTACTCATCATTATAACTATTGGTGGGCCTTCTTTACACAACCATAGGTTGGAGCACTGGTATATTTTAATTTATAAGGACATATTTGGACGGGCTCCAAACCTATCTTCCTTCCTGGCTCCTAAAATCACCAACACAAGTTATAATCTTCAATCACATTATGTATGACATTCCCACGAACACGAACTGTCTTTGGTGAAAGTGCCTTTAAAGTTTTGCTCCCTCATCATGCTTTAAATTTTCATTTTAAACCAAGTTATTTACCAACAATTGCAGTTCAAAACCCGCATAAAGTGTTATTTAATTACCAGACGCACATGTGTTGTGACTGAGCGCTGCTGGTGACTATGTCCAGATTATGTTAAATTTGCAAACTGTCTTTCCTTGCAGAATGTTGTGTTTTTTTCTTTTATTCTTTTGTTTTTTGGAACTATTTTAGCTGCTGTCTTGGCCAGGACTTCCTTGAAAAAGACATTTTGAATCTCAAAGGGATTATTTCTGAGAAAATAAAGATTAAATACAAATAAATAAAGCATAAATATCTTAATGCTTTGTGATCCCTAGTTGGGGATCTAGAGAATTTACATGGAGACTGATGTATCTAATTCAATTCAATTCAATTCAATTCAATTAAAAAATACTTTATTGATCCCAGAGGGAAATTAAGTGTTGGTGTAGCTCATATAATAAATTCTTTAAGGAGTTGTTGTAGATGATGATAGCTGTGGGCAGGAAGGATTTCCTGTAGCGGTCTGTATTGCAGCGAAACTGAAGAAGCCTCCGACTGAAGACGCTCTGTTGTTGTATGACTGTCTCATGAAGAGGATGGTCAGGGTTGTCCATAATTTTTTTGATTTTATGAAGAATCCTTCTTTGCGTCATCATCTCCAGATGTTCTGTTAGTTAATGCTAACTGTGCTAATCATGCTCATTGCTAATATATAATCCTACAGAAAGTTTAATGCAATGTCTGCCTTTCTATTAAAGTAAAACTCTTGTTTTACACAAACTCCTTTCACACAGTGTAATTTTACATCTAATTGCCATATAGTCCAGTACTGCTTTATCATGGAAGTGTTAGAAAAATATTTAGAATGCTCTTCTTCAAGAGAATTTGGAATCGGCTAAAACCGATAATAATAGGTCAAAGCTTTAAAAAAATAAATAAATCAAGGATCGGAAATTGGCCACAAAATTCTAATTGTAAGCTAAAGAACTACCATTTAAGAGGTAAAGGGGAAATATCTCTACACATACTGCTGGATTCCACCTTGATCAAAGCACATACAGGACAAAGAGATCTTTTTATCATGTTGGTAGTATCACGTGTGTGATTCTTAAAAAAACGTCCACACCCAAAACTCAAACCAAACAACCTTTATGGTGTCTTTATTATTTCTTTCCCACAGATGCTGGGTTAGGTTTTAGGTAAACAAATATAGTTAACCACAGTATGCCTTTCGATTGGTTGCATGCTTAACTCATGCACACAATATCTTTTGGCGACACACCTTCACAAACAAAGATTAGCGGTAAATTTGAAGAGCCACTATTCTGTCTGTAGCTCATTCAGATGTGTTCATTGATGGAGCTAAAACAATTGTAAACTGGTGTTTTACAGTTTGTAAGACTTCAGCTTTGCCATGCCTCAACCTCATAGCTGGTGTGCAGTCAAAGTTTGAGAGCAAAGATTTTTGACATTTACTGTCTGAATCAGGCTGATTTTTCCATCAGTGTGACAACTTGCTTTATGAACTGTAGATTCTGACTTCGTCTCATTCTGAGTGATTGTCCAAAAGGTGCATCGTGACTTGTTCCAGGTTTAAAGCAAACACTGGTGCAGTTCAAATAACTGGAACTGGCAGCTGTTGAACAACCCGACCAATGTGATGAGCTTCAGCAGACAACTCACTGACCTGAGATGGGAAGACGTAGTCTGCAACGTCCCAGACTGTCTCTCTCCCGCTCACGTTGGTGTAGCCCACTCCCTTCATTTTGGTGAAGACGGAGCTCACTGCGGTGTCTGTGGACTGGTAACCTTTCTCATAGATGAAGACCCACCTGTGAAAGACACGCAGCACATACTATCAGTACTGTCCATCCAAACCCAAAAGCAAGGTCATATATAAACGAGCGACCAAAGCATGACGCTCTCCACAGCCAGTAGCGCGTCTGACAGGGGCACATGTGCAACTCATTGTGGGTCAGCTTGTCCTTCCCACCAAAAAGGACAGATCTGACAAGCTGTATCTCCAGCGTGGACATTTATTAGCTTCCATTTGTGGTTTTGAAAAAAGAAGCGTGAAAGCTTTCCAGGAAGCTGCTCAGAGATTGCAAATGATTCATGCAGAAAGTGAAACTTATCTCTGCAGGGATCAGGAATGAAATCAGGCACATTACTGCATGTGAAACAAAATGATACCGCAGATAGCATTTCAAAAGCAAAGATGCCAGAGTGCATGACTAGCCAGCACTTCAGAGGACAGTTTAAACGGCTCAGTCAAAAAAAAACAAAAAACTCTTAAACAATATTTGATAAATAAAAGTAATATATTTTTAGTTTTTGACTTAAAATGTGTGTTTTCTGTTTATATGTTTGAGTTTGCCTCCTGATGGACCAAGTGAAGCTCATAAAATTAGATGGCAAATCTCTGTTCAAAAGGTTTCTCCTTTAATTATACTAATTAAATTAGACTCAAAGTCAAGTTGCTTTGGGTGATATTATCTGCTGAAAAATAGATAGTTAAATAGCCCATTATGTAAAAAAATTTTTATAGTGCCTTACTCTGATTTTCTGTGATAATACATATATGATGCGTTAAATAGTCATAGTTTAGTTATCTGCACGTCCATGTTCATTTTCAGACCCTGAATGACCTTTTAACTCCTTCTGTTTTTCTAAACTGACTTCTGTAGCAGTAAGAACCTTTTTAGATGAAGAATGTCTAAACGCATAACTTAACAATAAAATAAATAAGGTATAAAAGGCTAAAAGTCGTGACGATTTTAGCCTTGATACCCATCAAGGCTAAAATCGTATTATCTGATAAAAAACTTAACGTTTTTTGGACACGTAAAATACGTTCTTAGACAACTAGTAGTGCTAATCCAACCTGATCTGTAAACAGGAACAAGGTACTTTTGGTGATGCTGCTGGCTTCGCTAGAACCTCACAAAAGGTGCATCAATAAAACCTCCAGATGGAAAAAGTTATTTTCTCAGCTGTGAGGTGCTCCATTCATCTAAAACATCAGACCTCAGCATCAGAGGGAACTGGAGGCCAGACAGTCGAGTTCATGTTTCAGATTAATGTCTGAGCAACAGGAAGCAAAACACTACACTGAGCCTATATAGAAATTCTGGCTAAAATTTTTTTTCTCATCACTGAAACCGTCTGGTGAAGGCTAATGGTGATATTCTAATGGCCTCATATAATGGACTTGTGTCTTTTCTGGTCTTGTTAGATCTCAGTGCTGCTTTTGACTCTGTCAATCACAATATTCTCTTAGAAAGGGTTGAACATGTTGCAGGGATTAAAGGAACAGCATTAGGCCGGTTTAAATCATATTTGTCCAGTTTGATTACACTTTGTTCATGTGAATGATAAATCTTCTTCTACTTGTGGAGTACCACAGGGTTATGTGCTTGGACCAATTCTTTTTATTGTATATATGCTTCCAATTGGTAAAATCATTAGACAGCATGGGATAAATTTCCACAGTTATGCCCATGATACACAACTATATCTATCCATCCAGATGAATCCAGTCAGTTAGGTAGTCAGTAGGGGTGTTTGGAAGACATAAAAACAAGTATGACTAAACATTCTGCTTTTAAATTTTGACAAGACAGAAATTGTTGTCTTTGGACCAGAAGCTATAAACAACAAACTGCTTAGTCAATCACTTAATCTGGATGGTATTAAATTGGCCTCCAGTAATAACGTAAAGAACCTTGGGGTTATTTTTGACCAAGACATGACATTTAAATCCCATATTAAACAGGTTTCTAGGATTTCCTTCTTTCACATCCTGAATATTGTTAAAGTTAGAAACATCTTGTCCAGGAGTGATGCTGAGAAACTAGTCCATGCATTTGTTACCTCAAGGCTGGACCACTGTAATTCTTTACTATCAGGAAATCCAAAACATTAAAGTTAATTGCAATTAAAAACCTTCAGTTGATCCAAAATGCTGCAGCAAGAGTTCTGATGAATATTAAAAAGAGAGATCACATTTCTCCTGTTTTAGCTTCCCTTCATTGGCTCCCTGTTAAATCCAGAATAGTATTTAAGATCCTTCTTCTTACATATAAAGCCCTTAATAATCAGCTCCATCATACATCAGAGATGTAATTGTTCCTTATGTTCCTGACAGAGCACTTCGCTCTCAGACAACAGGTTTACTGGTGGTTGATAGGATTTCTAAATATAGAATGGGAGGCAGATTTTTTGTTAATCAGGCTCCTCTCCTGTGGAACCAGCTCCCAGTTTTAGTCCATGAGGCAGACACTCTGTCTACTTTTAAGACCAGGCTTAAAATGTTCCTTTTCCAGGTTCTGTTGGAGCTTTCTTTCTGTTAAAGGAGAGTTTTTCCTCTCCACTGTCACTACATGCTTGCTCAGTATGAGGGATTACTGTGGTTGGACTCAAAATGCAAAAATGGGACACAACCTCAAGTCAATGATTCGATGCAATCTGCTGGGATTCCTTAAATAGAAAACTAACTATAACTTTGGAATGTTTGTATTGAAATGACTTTTTCTTGTAAAGTGCCTTGAGATGACATCTGTTGTGAATCGGCGCTATATGATTAAACTGAATTGAAGATGGATGGATGGATGGATGGATGGATGGATGGATGGATGGATGGATGGTCTCTGCTTTGAGTCACTACCAGTTCCTCAAACTAGCATTGTTCTACTGAAAGTAAGGTACTCGCTACTCATCTGTACTCCACATGACTTTTATGAAAAAAGCTGGAACTTACCTTTAGGAAATGTTAGTTAAAGAGACATTCATTACCAGTTATATGTGCATGTTGTAACATATACGACCATAAAGATTTATTGCATTTAAGGGCCAGTTTGTTCAGTTAAATTTTGTTTTTTTGTATTTATTCACCCCACAATACTAACGTTTTCAGTTTAACCGTTTATTCCTACCCTTCACTAATATATATGCAAGGTTTGTGCTGATATCTGCTGATCTCACGGTTTTCAGGCGTTTATGATGATTCCTGGCATGTTCCCATTATGTTGCTATATGTTTTGTATATATTGAGAGGAGGGACATGCAACAGCTGGTATGCACTGGAAAGTTATCATATCCATACCGAAATCCACCGTTGAACATGTGAAGCTGTTTTACGCTGGGTGTGAGCACCAATTACCCCCTGGCATGACGCCCGCACAACAACGTGTGTCTCATCACAGAGTTCATTTGTCCTCAGACAGTGAAGCATTACAGAAAAACGTCATCCTGAGCAACAAGGGAATAAGTTCTGCACAAAAGGTTATTAACAAGGAAAATGGAGGGCAAAAAAAGTACACGCTTCTGAAAGAAATTCAAAGAGTGTGGAAATAATAAAATGAAAATGGCAATCTAAGTGAGATTTGCATTTGTGGTGACGGGCGGAGAACATTGAGGCAAAAAAGAAAGCTTCCCGATGTGTGGAGAGCTTTTCTTCTAAACGTTCTGCTGCAGTGAGATTAATCTTCCAATAGTGAGTAAGACGGATTGTAATGAGTATGAAAATATTAGATATAAGCTGAAAAAAATGTTGGACTGCCATTGGATTTTACTTTAAAAAGACAAAAGAAAAGGAGTAATTTATAAGGAGATCTATCGTTTTGCTGAGGAATTTAGCTGCAACTATTTAATATACCAATGTTCAATCCCAAGGAAGGGGGCTCACATCCCAGTGATCCTGGATCAATTTAGGTACATCAAAACGCTTCAGGAGGTCATGATGAAGAGGCAACGTTCTTGAAACGAGTGTTTCAACAAAACCCCGACCCCAAACACTTGGATAAACAAGTAGAATCCTGGCTGCAGACCGACAAGATCACCAGTGGCCGGCCCAATTCTCCGGACTTTAATCCAATACAAAACTTGTGGGGTGACATCAACGCTGCTGTTTCTTAGGCAAAACCAAGAAATGCGGAGGATCTGTGGAATGTAGCGCGATGGCCTGGAACACCTGCCCACAGGTAGCAGAAGTTGGTCGACAACACAACACTTAAATCCTGGAGCTCACAGTAACAGTACTGACACAAATAAGTATTAGTTCAGCGATTCAAAGGAAATCTAAATCTTCACCTTTCCATTTTACAGAAGATGTTGAGTTTGTAAAGAAAAATGCTAACTGTATAGCAGACTTTATCCACGTTTTGATTTGGAGTAAAATGTGCAGGGTTCCTATTGTATTTGTATGTATGGAAATAAAAGCTACTTCAAGGATTTTCACCTTGCACTCTTTTTCAAACAAACGGCTATTCTTTTGGACACAGCCTTGGGGGGGGGGGGGGGTTTGTTATCTTGTTCAGATCGTTTAAAAGCTGCACAATGCTGCAGTTGTTGGCACTGTTGATTCCCCATCTGCATTTGAATCCCAGCAAGGATTTTTTTTCAGTGTGGCGTTTACATGATTCGCTCTGTGCGTGTCTGGGCTCTCTCCAGGTACTCTGACTCTCAAATAAAAACATACATTTTAAGTCATATGGCCACTCGCCACTCTACAGGTGTAGAAAATAGATGAAAGGTTTTTATTTATTTATTGTAAATCCTGCAGCAGGGATGTCGCATCAATTTCTTACAGAGTTTCATATTCGTGGGACCGTCAACAACACCCTAAGCAGATAACACGTTAGTTTGTCAGCGAATAGTGCAGCTCTTGATCTTTATCTGTCCTAGCATATGCCCCAGTGTGTTTAATCACACTCGGTCCTGCAGGTTCTGCTGCTCAGATGCACAATGAAAAAAAAAAAAATACATATATATATAAAATTATGCAAATGCTAAAACAAACCAGGCATAATTTTGATATATGTTGTGCTGCGCACAATGAGCATACTGGTCAAACAGGAAATTATAAACACATTAGAACTCCTTTAAAGGACTCGCACGCTTGAAAGCAATGTTTGTGGAGGTGGTGGGTAGTTCAGGAAACATTAGTCAAGAAACACGCACTTTTTAATGCCTGGACTTGTAGGAAGGTGCAGGAAATATCTGTCCTGTTAAGTCACGATGTTCTGCCACAGCTGCCAGTCAAGGCTCTTCGATTGTTAACAGACTGTGTTTGCTCTGTCAACAGGACGTGGTAAGCCAAGGTATATATATTTTTCCCACATGATTACAGGTTTGACCTCCAATAAGTTGTTTTGTTTCAGTTTCTTTAGTAAATTTAGACCCCTAGTGTCAAACCCAAAAGAAGAAAAAAAAAACCACATTCCTGCATACCTTTAATGTTCTGAAGAGCAAAGACAACAGGAGATGATGTTAAGGGTCTTACCCGATGATGTAAACCAGGACCCCCAGCTGGATGAGCCGGCACACAACTCCCACCCTCCTGTTCCTCACCAGCACCTGACGAGGGGTCTCGTACTCAAAGAAGAAGTCAGACAGTGCACTGGTGATTTGGTTCTTCATCATCTCTGACCCACAGACAGGAGGGTCTTCTCTTGTCACCTCAATAACATATTACAAAAAAAACAGGAGGGTCTTCTCTTGTCACCTCAATAACATATTTAAAAAAAAAACAGAAAAATAATCCTCCTTCCTCTTACCCTGAGCCGCCTCTGCCTCCTCTCCTAGGTTACTGAGAAAGTCCTCTGCCTCCTCTCCTAACGTCTGACGTGCTTCATGAGAAGAAGTGAACAGTTCCTCCCCCCAGCTCTGCTCTGCTTCCCTCCCTCTCTGTGCACAGGGTCACTGTCTCCTCAGCCTCTCATGTCTGATCAACTTTATTTCTTTTTTCTTTTAGCCTCTCTTTTGTTTTTTTGTGCATCCCCTTAACCCAATAAATAGGTCAAAAGACATTTGTTTGACTTCTTTAAGTTTAGAGTAATCTTGAGCTGTCACGCCAAGTGCTGGACCTCCTCCTCACTTAGAGCAATCAAACCTTATCATTTCCTGAGGCGCTCTTCCTGCATGCACACCAGAGATAGACGCAAACACAGAGCGCATGCATTTAAGCTTATTTTCCTTTTCTCCTGTCACCATTTGCCAGAAGTTAAGCCTTCTTAAATTTTTATCTTCACTCTGCAACGTCTGTGTGTGTGCATGTGTATGCGTGAGTGTCAGAGTGTTTCTCACTCCGCTTCATGTTTTTCCGGGAGGTGCTTCGCATTCCTAATCTTCCCTCACAGGAGAAGTGAAGTGGCAAACTTGCAATTGTACAAAAAACTGAATGAGTGGGAGTAAACTAGGACATTAAAGAGAATGCTTCCCTAGAAGACTTGTCTCTAAAGTCTGGTCATTTGGGCATAAAGCTCATTGACCAATTCTAAATCAGGGTAAAGCTGTTGATTTTTCTAAAACACATGAAAAATATGTTGTGAATTTCCCAAAAAAGCCTGTGTGGAAGGATTTGGCAGGACTATGGCGAATTTACAAGGATTGCAAAAAGGGTTTAATGTGGATCTAAATTATAATAATCCAAAATTAGTAGAGTATTTGGATTCCAAATGCTCTAATAAAAAGAATATAATCTGTGGAATCTGGTGCAAAAGTTTTTTTTTTTAAGGGATACAGGCAGATAAATGATTCACAGCAAAGGCTGAGGCTTTGTTTGGAATTCCTTCATATTCAGCATGTAGTGCTCTGTGTTTACATGACTTGCTTTTATCTTTGTCTGTTGTTTACATTGTGCGTTCATTATAAATTCACATTTAAAGCAGTGGTTTCCAACCTTTTTTACCTTGAATATGTGGTATTTATATTTTATATATTTATAATTATATTTAATGTTTTCACAGAGATGTATTAAAAACATGTGACCACCTGTGTTTTGCACACATTTTCATTGTGAATTTGGAACTTTCTTATGGTAATACACTATGAAAACCATGGACATTCACATGTGAACCCCATGGGATATAATGTAAACCACATGTGAAAAACAATGTGTGAAACCCATGTAAAACCATACATATGCAGATTATCTACAGCTGAGAGGAAGAGGTTGGATATGCTCATTTAGAAGGCCAGCTCTGTTGTAGGGTGCCGCCTGGATCCAATGCAGGTGGTGGGAGATAGAAGGGTTAGGGCTGCAGAGCTCCTTCAGTGACCGACTGCTGCATCCTAGGTGCATAAAGGAGCGTTTTCACAGGTCTTTCCTCCCTGCAGTTGTTAGGCAACCAGAACTTCTCCCAACAAACTCAATAATGTTTACACCCCTGCTGTAATTTGCACTGTTTAGCTCACTTAAGTAACATTTCTGCTGCTGTAATTTGCCCATCTGTTTTTCACAGTTTATTTTGTGTTATTTTCTTGTAAATAATACATTTACTTTTCAATGCACAACTACACATGCACATTCTGTAAATATTTTTGTGTTTTTAAATGATCCTACTCAGTTGCACGTTCAAATCTGAGTATGTCACTTTATTTTAATAACTGTACAGTACTTTGGTTTTGTAATTTTGTCCTCAATGTACATGTATTATTCCAAATCCTGTTTTATAATCTAAATACTTCTAATATCTGTCACTTTGCTGCTGTTGCAACTGAATTTCCCCTTTGTGGGACAATAAATGATTAGTCTATTCCATTCTATTGTATTGTATATGAAGTCTATGTGTGCTAGACATGTGGTTTACCAGTTACCACATGGGATAACATGTTCAACCTATGTGACTTTTCTGTGAGGGCAGTAATATCAGCAATTTATGATAATGTGTAGGGCTGTAAAAATGTATTGCCCACTCTCACATGTTTGCTTTGCCATGTTTCTGTGTTGTTGGGGAACCAAATACTAAGACTTTTACGATAGCGATAGCGCAAGCGGTGTGAATAAAGATGTCTTGAAGGATATGGCGTGTGGAAATCAGAGGGTGTGACACGGAGTAACTGAACCAAGGAGTATTTAATACATAGGAGTCTAATTACTTCATTTCGACCCAGGAGAGTAAAGCAACAAAGATTTGTAAACCATGAAAAAATACTACAGAAACCAAACAAAATAAAACTCTAAATTCAACCAGTCGTGACAGTCACAAGTGTTCCAGATCATCAAACAATTTTTATACATCAGACCAAGGTAGCCTGAGTATTCACAGCTTGCTGTTTTTAAATTAGGTTTTTATTAACGCAAGAAAACTGTCCAAACCAGTCTGGTCCTGTACAAAATCAACGTTACACTTCTTGTTAAACAGAACTTGTCTGTCAGCTTTGTCAGATTTGGGGGTGGAAACATAATGCTTTGGTGCTTCTTTTCTGCAAAGGGGACTGGATGACTGATTAATATAAAGGAAAGGAAGAATGGGGCCATGTATCATGAAATTTTGTGCAAAAACCTCCTTCCATGAGTGAGAGCATTGAAGATGAAACGTGGCTGGATCTTTCAGCATGACAATGATCCCAAACACATTGCCTTGTCAACGAAGGAGTGGCTACATAAAACGCATTTCAAGGTTCTGTAGTGGCGTATCCAGTCTCCAGACCTCAATCCAATAGAGAATCTCTGGAGGGAGTTGAAAGTCCGTGATGCCCAGCGATAGCCCCAAAACATCATAGCTCTAGAGAAGATCTGCATGGACGAATGGGTCAAAATACTAGGTACAGAGTGTACAATCCTGGTGAAGACCTACAGGAAACATTTGGCCTCTGTGATTGCCACCCAAGGTTATATTACACAGTATTGAACTTTTCTTATTGACCAAATACTTATTTTCTGGACCATTATACTGAAATCATCAACAGAAACATTAATAATGCATGGACTCTATTTGCAACAGTGGAAAGACTAACTAATCCTAAGGCAATAATTAGGTTTTCTCTTACTGCATGTAAATTCACTGAATGTCTCCACAGACACTCATTTTACCATTTCCCAGGATTTCCACTACTCCCAGGCAACAGTGCTAACTGTTACATCAACATCATCATGCTGCTGTACATGACTTTTATTTTTAGATTAATTCTGTTTTAAAATCTCACACCCCAAATCTGACCTTTTATGCACACACTTCTACCTGATGAAGGCTTTTTAAAATGCATTCTCCAGGACAAATTACTCATCATCCCATAGAAAGTAAAGTGAAAGCAAAGTGTCAAGTTAATACTTGTTTTGTCTGTACTCATGAAAGTTCCATGCATTTGAAAAAAATCCACTGCAAATACTCAGTGTGTTGATGCATTGATCTTAATTGTGTGAATTTAATGCTAACTGGGGCTGAATTTGCCTTCACCTGCAACAAAGTAATTTCATCAATAAGAATGCATTGGTTAGCTCTGATGATTAACCAATCCAGATTGAGACAGTGAGACCTCCCAGGGCAAACAAAACCGATGTTGAAGCCGATGTCGACTTGAGCTGAGAGAGTGACTGGGCTGATGGAACCCATAGGGACAGAAGGCCAAGATGGTCCTCAGGAAGTAAACAGCCACCTGACCCTCAAAATAGGCATTCTCTTGTTCTGTTCTACATGTACATCTTAAAGAAATTAATATTGTGAAACAGTTTAATAATTTTTGTTACGCATTTCAGAAAGTGAAATTCATACGTTTCTGTTTTCTCTGTACTCATGAGTGAAATATTTCACTCTATACACACAGAGTGAAATATTTTAAGCCTTTATTTCTTGTCATGTTGAGGGTTATGGTTTACATATAACGAAAACTCAATGCTCAGTGTTTCAGAAAATGAGAATAATATTTAATAATATATAAGAGACTGGATGGTTGCGCTGTGGTCCAAATTCCTTGGTTTTCTTTCTGAAGTCCATCAAGATCTTTTCTTTTTAAGTCAGCCATAGCTGCACTTTACAGTTCCACATTCCCCAAAATGTAGCTTGGGAATGTGTTCAATTCAATTAAATGTTGTTGTTGCTCATACTGCGATGGACTGGCGACCTGTCCAGGGTGTACCCTGCCTCTCGCCCCTTGACTGCTGGAGATAGGCACCAGCTGCCCCGCAACCCTACATAGGATGGACGGGTATGGAAAATGAATGAATGAATGAATGTTGCTCATACTATCCAAGGTCCTTCAAAGAGTTGTTGTAGATGCGGATGGCTGTTGGCAGAAAGGATCCCCTGTAGCGATTTGTGGTACAGCGACTCTGAAGAAGCCTCCGACTGAAGACGCTCTGTTGTTGTATACCAGTCTCATTAAGTGGATGCTCTGGGTTGTCCATAGTTTTCTTAATTTTATGAAACATCCTTCTCTACATTATCATCTCCAGAGGTTCCACAGTCATCCTCAGCACAGAACCAGCCTTCTTTATCAGGTTGTTTGGCCTTTTTAAGTCTCTGGCTCTGATGCTGCTACCCCAACAGAGGATGGTAGAAGAGATTACACTCTCCACAACAGACTTTTTGAAGATATGCATCTTGCTGAAAACCTTGAAGGACCTAAACTTCCTTAAAAAGTACAGTCTGATAGATAGCTTCGATGATGAGTCTTCAGTCCAGTATGTTGTGTAGATGAACACTGGGGTATTTATACTCCTCAACCACCTCCACTTCTTCTTCCATGATAGAAACAGTGTTTGAACTAACTACTACTTTAAAAAAATCTACAATCCTCTCTTTTTTTTCATATTTAAGATTAAATTATTGTTTGCACACCATGCAACAAAGCGGTCCACCAGCTCTCTGCACTCAAACTACTGTCCATCTCTGAAACACCCGACAACTGCAAAGTCATCTCAGTATTTCTGCAGATGACACGTCTCTCTGATCTGTTCCTTGTGTTTAGAGAAATCCAAGGCTTCTGGTCCCGGGTGCATTTTCTGTGCTGACAGTGTCTGTGCAGTGGTTGATGTTGGACAGCACAGTCGCAGTGTTCTCTTCCAGATCGTTAGTACCAGTTGTACCAGTACCAAAGTGTTCTTTCAAAATAATCTTGTGACTGAGAAGACCCTCCTGTAGGTCTTAATTTGACATTCTATTTTCTCCTTGTAACAGAAACAAGGATTAGCCCATGTGGTCGGACTGTTATAGGAGGATTACTGTTCTCATCTTGCTGCTCTGCTTGATGTTTGAATAAACTTCATCAAGTATTCTTAAAGTTGTCACATATCCTTGGGCAAGACACTGAACCCTAAGCTGCTAAACAATATTTTGTCAGTGTATGAATGTCTGAGTATTATGAGTGTGGATGGATGAATGTGACCAGTAGTAGAAAAAAGAGCTTCAAACGGTGGGCTTAGCTAGAAAAGTACCATATGAGTTCTAAATTACACTGTTGTGCTACCAGCTATGACAGGACTGGACTACAAAGACATACCTCTTGCTGTAGGGGCTATTAATCCCACAATGTACTGCATTAAACCTACCTTCAGTTTCAACAGGAAGAGGAGGAACTTCACTGCGTGAATTTGACATCATCACCCCTATTTAAGCATATGCTCTGTCCCAACGCCTCCTGTTTAAGATGATCGCTGCTCTGAAGAGGGTGCGCTTTGAACCTCCACCTTCACTGGTGAGGGGAGAGCAAGCTCCTGGAAGTAGCTCCTTGGATCCAAAATATGTCTACAGTCTGATCGTAGATCAGGTAACCGCATTCAGGCCGATGGAATGAGTCTTGAGCCTGACTTGTATGAAACTCTGCAGAAGGAATCTTTGAATTACAGATTCCACTAAAGAGAGAGAGTGCCTCTCTGAGGCCCTGCTGTTGGAGAAGAAAGCTGCTTTGCTGAAGCTGCTGAGCCGAGCTGAGAGGACAGCCCAACATTCCGAGCTAACATGGGCTAGCCGCAACCGCCACTAGCCACACATCCACACATCCACACATCCACACATCCACAAGGCCTAGCTACTTGCTGTACACCTGAACAGCTGCTGCTAATCCTATTAGCCAGACACAGCTCATTTTCTATCTTTATGCAGATTTTTCCCGAGACAACAAAATAAGCCTTCTATGGAGATCCTTCAAGTAAGATTATGTCTGGGCAGAGATAAATTAGTTTAGGATGAACAATTTAAAGATAGTCTATTTCACTGTGTCTTTGCTGCATTGGTAAGATTTCATTCTTCAATTGTTTAGGTTTGAACAGGGCGTTCGGCCTGTGGTATAAACATTGTTTTTTAAAAGTTATTGACTGATAGAGTCATTTTATTCATGCAACAAGTGTTTACTCTGTTCTACCAGAGTTTTCTTTTGTTCTACTGTTCGCTAAGCTATGCAAAGTGTTTCCTTCAGCCTGCACTACCTGCTAAAAATAGCTCTGTGCGCTAATGTTGATAAATATCGTTCATCTATTTATGCAGCCTGCTTCAGCACACTGCTGACCCTCAGAAACAATTAGGATTGTTATCTACAGCCTTCAAAATTCAGATCAGCTTGAAAATAGGTCATTTAAACACCAAAAACTAATCTTATAAGCCGTTGTGAAACCGCCATCTTAGTATGCCAAAACACTACAATTACATCCATCACTGTGGTGACTGATACATAAATTAAAATCAATTTTCCAAAAGGTTATTGATTTCTAATTCAGCAAATTATTTAATGAAACATTACTTCCTCCAAATAATGTTTTGTCTTTACTTCTGATTTTTATTGTGAATTGGTTGTTTGGACACAAACCAAATGGTGCTAATTACCCTCAAACTAATTGAAACTAGTTTAAAACTAATTCAGCTTCACTCTCAAACTCTTCAATACAAGCCTTGGTCTTCCAGCATAGACACTAGACTGTGAGATCACTATCAATTGACTGGTTATTGTTTTTACTTCTATGCATATTGGTACATTTTTACTGTTTTTACTTTTGGTAGTTTTGCTATTAATTTTTCTTTTACTTAGTAGTTTATTGTGTGTTACTAGATTAGTGAGTTTGATGATTAAGGTATTTGGACAGGCAAGTTGAATTAGTTTTGTTAATAAACTCTTGTATTTTGGGAAGTTGTTTGTTATTATTCAGTACACATGTGTAGTAACTTGCTGTCCAAAGACTCCCAGAGCTGAACTTACTCCTTCATCTATTATTGTTTTATTGCTTTATCAGGAAAATATTCATAAACATTACCCGAGACTGAACTATTTGGCTATTATTATTATTTCCTGGATTCCAGGATGGTGCCCCAACTTGGTCATTTTGACTTAAATTACAAATTTTATTAATAATTGCCTTAAGCAGTTGTTCATAGTTATTCATTGCGAAAACAAACATATTGTGACAAAAACATATACATAAAAGAATTAGGCTGATATGATTATCTCTGGGGGGAAATGTGACAGTGTCCAACAAATGAATAACCAATTACAAACCCAGGAACAGAGCTGTGGATGAGATGTGGATCACAGGCATTTCAGCAGCAACCTCCTTAAAGTTTACCTTTGACATTTCCTCAGTTCTGTCTTGTCATCTCACTCTGCTTGAAATCTTCAACTATCAGCCCCAGCCAAAACAGGAGCCCTATCAGCATCTTATCATGAAGTATTTGGAGAAGCATATCAGAGGTCACATCATCAGCTGTGAAGGTGGGGCACAGTGCCATTGGTTCTTTAGCTTTACTCTGCAACAGGAGGAGGATGCACTACTTTTTCATTGTCATTGTCATGTCATTTTGACTGAAAGGATTAAAGAAATCCTGTCATAATCCATTTTTATCCTTCAATTTTTAAAATGATAATAAAGACATATTACAAGGTATTTATTGCCATTCATTTGAATTAATGTTAAAGTTGAACAGAGAATCCACATTGTGCCATCAAACATCAAAGGTGTTTGGGTCCCCAGGACTTGGTAGAAGCGCTATACAAGTACAGGCCATTTACCATTCACCATCAAGCAGATGAAAACATGTATTAAATATTAACAGTTCACCTGCAGTGGCCTGAATGCACAGTGTCACGATTTCCTCCTAGTCCGCATGGATCTGAACTGCTCTACCCGTTTGTCTGTAATCAAATGTCTCAAATGTGGGATTGCTGCCTCGGACAGATGACTTTTTCAAGGGGGTGTTCTGAAAGTTGAATCTGCCACACTAGAGGCTGGAATTACAAGCGGCATTTCTCAAATTAGGGCAATCAGAAGTTGGCAAGAGTCTCTCAACAAGCATGCCTTCCTACTGCACGTCTGCGTTAAGCTGCACCGGTCTGAGACCGGTCTGTGTCTGGTGCAGCTGGTAAAAGACGCTCTCTAAAGCCTCCAGAGCTCTTCAACGTGCCGCCAGCTCCTGGATAGCGAGATGCATGTAGTACGGTGTCCAGGTTTGGGATGATACTCAGATGGTCTAGTTGGTATCTACTTTTCATTGATTAGGTTACCTGAAACTGTGCATAAAATTGAAAATGTCTGCATGTCTGCACCAAGTGGTCAGGGGTGTGAATTGCAATCTGTCGATATGACAGATACCCTTAAGAGTTTTCCATTACCATTTAAAAAACTAAACAAAACAGAAAAAAAACGGTCAAAAGACAGAAAATATTCTGTTAACTTGACCCCTGAAGAACACAGAAGTCATGATCAACAAAAATCTGATTTGTGGACCTAAACGTTGCATTCAATATTTCAGCTGTGTAGTAGAGACAGTTTGCTTTTCACCAGGGGTGACCAAGTCCAGCCCTTTTCTTCTTCAACACATCTGAATCAAATGACTCATCAGCATCTTTTAGCTCTGCAGAGGCCTAGTAAAGAGCCATTCATTTGATTCAGGTGTGTAAAGGAGAGAGGCATTCAAAAGCTGTAGGATGGTAGATCTCGAAAACTGGACTTGGTCACCCCTGCTTTTTCCCTTTGGTTTTCAATTTCTTGTTCTTTAAAGGTTTTCTTCTTTGTGATGAAATTGGATATTTTCACTCCACTTGTGGATCAGTCAGCATTCAGCTTATTAAATAGAGCTTCTACACAGGCTTTGCTCTTTTTACTTTTTGGAAGACTGCACTCAATTCCAGCAGCCCCAGTCTAATACCCAAAGAGAAGCAGATGGGTGCCTGTGTGCTATGATAAAATATCTCTACTGCAGTATCCGAGAGATAAAGGATCCAAAACACTGTCCCCATTCCACTCCCCATCTCATTATAAATACCGAATCCGGAAAATGTTTCCACAGGTCCTTATGATTCATTAGATCCACTTATTTGGATTAGTGTGCTTGGGGTCATTCTCACAAAAGGCCAAGATTCTCAACATGTGTCCTCTCAGAGAAGCACTTTTGTTCAGTGAGCATTGAAGTGCCACTTTAGTCCAAGATTCTTGTTCAAATGGGAAATTAAGAGTAATTAAAGATCACTTTAAAAAGCCAGTGTGTAAACATTGTGAATAGTTTTTAACCATTTTTTTGGGCTGGTTAAAAGGATACTTTCATACGCCGATCAGGCTAAACGTTACAACTACTGACTAAACCACTGATTATCTCTTCATGATGGCACCTGTTAGTGGGTGGGATATTGTAGGAACAAGAATACCTTGTCCTTTAAGGTGATGTGTTAGAAGCAGGACGGAGATTGGCTCTTGTGGACCAATCCAACTCAAATTATTTTAACTCAAAGACAATGGTGGTTCTGAGAGAATTATGACAAAGTACAAAGTGCATCGCAGTTCGAAAGTAGAGGCAGAGAGCTTCAAACCAGTCAGAAAGGCACCTCTATTCTCTGATGGCGGTAGGCTCTTTCAGCAGGATCATAAACCCCTGCCACAAAGTAGAAATGATTTAAGAAGCATAACGAGTTTGAAGTGTTGACTCAGCCTTCAAAGACAGGACTTAAATGATCTAGTGCTAATAAATTGGGGCCAGACACCACAACAAGCCTTTAGTAGTCTAACTGAGGCCATCCTTCGACAGGTCAGAGCTGTTTTGGTCATAGTGTTATTCCTTATAAAGATGAATTTCCTGTAAATCTCTGTACTGTCACAGCGGAATTGATGTGCTGAAAATGAAAAAGTTGGACCTGATGATGGTTCTAAATGAAAAGCTGTGGATTAGAAGAGTTGGTAGGATATATAGCCTCGTAGGAATATAAACTACTATGCCAGAAAAATCTAAGAGGTTTTCTGCCTAAAGCTTAAACACAAACATCAGGTGAGGCTGGAGAGTGCAAAGCTTCTAGTTGATAGATCATCTAATACCAACAGCGCATTGGGTGGGTAATGTTGACACAGTAAGATAGAGATTATCTTAATTCACAGCCAGGTCGTCTTGGCGAGAAAGCTCAACCTGCCAGGTTTGTCTATAGCTTTCCCTGCTTCTGTCTTAAAGGGGAGAAACTGAAGCTCAACAGGGTGACAAAAAGCATTTGTTCAGTGATGTGAAAAGAAAGACAAATCAATTCCAGGTCCGCAGAGTGAAGTACAATGAGAGTATCAGTGGAGGTCTATGGTGATGTGATTCTGAAAAATTGAAAATAAATAAGGTAATAAATAAGTACATTTGGACATACATTTGGAAATAAATCAATAAATGTGGATATTAAAAAATACATACATTGAATGATGTGTTACCACATTTATTCATTAATTTATTTTTTTATTTTGGCAGGATCCATCCCCCACAGAGGGTATGGAAAGACAGGGTAAAGCATTTCTGCTGAAGTCAGTTAACAGGAATTTGTTACACAATTTCCAGAGAATAACGTCTTTATCAGGTATTTCTCTCCAATAAGAAAGCATGCTGGTGCTTGAAACGTTTTCACCAACTGCAACAGCGTGGAAAGCCTGACAACTCACCTTAAAAAGTCAAAACCACAAGGGATGGGGGTATGTGCTTCAACAAGAGATCTGCTACAAAAGAAGGTTTGACAAAGAAGTCACCCCACCCCACCCCGCTCATGGATGTTCATCCTGGATTTGTAGACAAGCAACAACAACAGAGTAATAAAAAAAAAGAGAATAATAGAAGTGTCCAGAGTCTCATTGAACAATCAGACCGAGCACTTACTTAAGAGTTGATCACCGCCATCTTTTCTTTGCGCTTTGGCTTACATCAGCTAAAGCACCATTGACTGAGGAAATGTGCATGTGATCTTTAGTGAGAATAATTAAAGCAGAAGCAGTACTAGATATTCCAACATAACACTGACCCAAAACACACTAGTAGATCCTCCAAAGACTGGCTGAGAATTAATAAATGAAAAAAGTCCTGGTCCTAGTCAAAGCCCAGATGTTGATCTCACAGATATGTAGGGAGTTGACTTAAAACGTGAACATTTGTTCATAACAAACTGAATATTTAAAGGAGTGTCTTGATTTTTTTACTTGACCGTACATGATATGTTGTAGATACAATAGATAGCAGGATCAGATGCATCTTTCCCATGACTTCTTCAGGTAGAAGGTATTTGCAGCACAGAAGATGATGCAGAGAAGTGCCAGGATGGTGGTTCAGCTCCCCTAGGAGGCATACTTATAGTACACAAAGAACGTAGGACAGGGGTACATTTTCAACGCCCAGAATAAGTTTAAATAATTCTGCTAAAAGATAAACATTGTTGGATATTTAAATACTAAGCTTGCTGTTTGGTGGTTTATGTCGCCCTCTGCTGGACAATACTGAAAGACGCTTATATTTGCGTTTTCATTGGATAACCCATGGGGGGAAATGATCTTAAATCCATGAATGTGATTAAACACATATGCTTAGAGTAGCGTGAAAACAGAAAACGCTTATGTTTTCAGGTAATAAAAGGTTTTTTATCTATATATATATATATGATAACTGTTAATATAGAGTAATGGTTTGAGGACTCTGTTTCTAATTTTTTACTCTCCATGTTTTTTTTTTTGCCATCATATTTATGTATTTAGTAGATTTTTATTTAAATAGGCGATTTTTAATAGGATATTTATAAAAAAATTAAAATAAAGCGAGCCGGTGACGTCAAATGTGTGCGCTGAACCGAACCACGTGGTGACGTTTTTTTTTTCTTCTTCGTTTTTTTTGCAGATGTAGCAAAACATCCGCATTGACGCTCGCGCGTCCAGTCGGCGAGCACGAGGAAACTTTTCAAAATTTTTCTGCTCATCGAAACAAGAAGCCGCCGAGGTTCTCATATCACGGCCACTTCCTCCAGACCATGCCCCACGACCCCGACCTCCCTCCGGCTAAAAAATTCAAGCCGGGGTCCGTGTTTTTCCGCCTGGAGAAGAACAAACCTGGAATGCTGCTGCCCAGAAAGGGACATGTGACCACACCGATTGACGTCCAGAGGAAACAGCTTCCAATCCACCAGGCGAGACCTCGGCTACTGAACGAACTGAGACAGCTCCATAATGCTATCATTATAGGTAAAATAGAACCAGAGCCCATGTTGGCTTGTATTACCTCCCTCACATGAAGAGAAAACCCGATTTGAAATGCTCATTTTTTTAATAACTTTTTTTCATTTATAGTTTCGGTAAATATTTCTGCTTAATATTTCAAAATTGCTTTGCCTTAATGGAATGTCATGTAAAGAGGATTTGTATTCTGTGATTTTTCTTTAGTTTTTTAGTTTTTGTTGTCTTCATTATTTTAAGTGTGACCCATTCCTTTCCTTCAGGGGAGACCGGCTCTGGGAAGACCACTCAGATCCCTCAGTACCTGTATGAAGCTGGCATCGGGAGGCAGGGCTTGATCGCCATCACCCAGCCACGACGGGTCGCTGCCATCTCACTGGCGGGAAGGGTGGCGGAGGAGAAGAGGACTCAGCTTGGGAAGCTGGTAGGCGCAGCGGCAACAGGGAGTGTCTAGCAAAATTATTCACACCCCTAAAACCTTTCTCAAATCTAGTCACATTATAACCAGAGTGATAGGCCGACACAAAGCAGAGCATCAGTCTTTAAGGTGTTGCATGCATTTATATTCACCTCCCTATACTCTTAAATAAGATTCAGCGTTACCAGTTGCTGTCATGAGCTTTATTTTTGGCCGACATGCAATACGTTGTGTGGCGGAAAACTGACACCGCGCATTTCCTTGAACACACCGTCCCTAGTGTCTAACATGGTGGTGGCAGGATTATGCTGTGGGAGTTAGGGTTTGCAATATGTAGAAAATGTATCTTCATTATCAGTGTTCCGGCTTCAAGTGTCATAGGTTAACACTTTGCATCATAATAATTAAGGGTATAACGGTATATATACATATATATTCACACTTTTCGGTACGGCCCGGTCGGTTCGGTACGCACGTGTACCCAACGAATACAGCCGTTTTCCACCTGAACACAGGCAGAGTGTTTATGTACGGAACTCAGAGCGCAGCACAACGTTAAAAAGTGACACCAAAACAGAAAGGACGCCCAGCTGTCGCTAAACTCTGCTATTCGGGAACTTTGAGGATTTCTTATGCAGCTACAATAGAAAAAGAAAGATGGACCCCACCAGAACGTTGTCAGTGAATGCATCTTTCAACAGCAATAAGGTCCATAACTCGCTCTGCACTGAAATGAATGACTCACCTGAAACAATGTCAAGCTGAATGTAAACATCACTGATACTAGAGAAAAACCAGCTGATTTCCACATGACTGCCAGAAGCATCCAATCAGCCCAAACTCCTCATTTTGGATAAAACGCAAGTCAGCCAAATCCCTGTTGATGAGAAGGGATTTACCCAACAGCTGCCTATGTTGCATTCAGGTACAGCTGGGAGACTTAGATTGTCAAAATTACAAACAAAAAAATCAGTCCAAAGTGATTCAAGCAGCTTTTGTTGTGAAATAAGGGCAAAGTATTATTTAAACATTAACACTGGCTGCGTTTACATGTGCAAAATGTATCTAATTGGATCATAGTTCGAATTAGAATTTGACTGTGTACATGGGCCCTGAAAAAAGGAATCAGATTATAACAAGTGTTTACATCCGCCACACATTCAATTGGAATAAATCATTTTGACATTCATAGAACTATCTAAAATATCGGAAACGGCCGTAGAAGAAGTAGCAGACTTCCGCTGTAAACAAACATGGCTGCGAGTGTTTAAAATGGAGCGGTACGATGTTCTTAAGAGCTTGGTTGTTGGTTTTGTTTGGTCACTGTTTTACATCTACACACCTAATTTGCAAATTATAATCCAAATCTCTTTATTTTCTTTACGCTCAGGTTATGTACGTCTACACATGACGTAACAGACATGCGCAGTAGTGACCGACATTCGGAATAAGTGTTTACATGAACAGCGGTTGGATTAACCATCGGCATAACCCAGCCGCCTCAATCGGAATAAAATATTGATCCGAATGAGTGTGATCGGATCAGAATATTCCGAATGGCGTGTTTACATAAAGTATTTTTATTCCAATCAGGCTTTTAATCCGATTACTTGTGCCCACGTAAATGCAGCTACTGACAAGTGCTTCAAGTGGTTATATTGTTTTCTACTCTGGCTATGTCTGCTTGTACAATTTTATTTATTTTAAAAAACAATCAAATCTACTGTCAGTTCTAAACTTTCAGCTTTATTAAGTTATAGAACATAATAAAATAAAATTGAATTAAGGAATTGATTAAATTGAATTCAGGAATTGAAAGGGAGGAATTCAGGGAAAAAATGGTTCTTTGTTTATGCTATTTAAAGTAAAAAAAAAAAAAAGTCATGCACAAATTTTTATTTATTTTTCTTGATTAAAGTGTACTAAAAACGTATCGAATCATGATTTTTGTGTACAGTTACACCCCTAATAATAAATATTCAATCTAGTGGTCTTCCACTTGATAATTTATCAGTGTGTATTTGTATGTCACATAAAATCACATCAAATCGTGCTGGTAACACGAAAAATGTGAATAAAGTTATAAACGTTCAAACGTTCAAGCTGTCAATGCATATTAGAGCTGATGTTGAGACACCCGAGTTAAGGAAGCCTCACCGTCACCTTTCTATTACCTCCTTAAGGTTGGCTACACGGTGCGTTTCGAAGATGTCACCTCGCCCGAGACGAAGCTGAAGTTCATGACGGACGGGATGCTCCTGCGCGAGGCCATCGGAGACCCCTTGCTGCTGCGCTACACCGTGGTGATACTGGACGAAGCTCACGAGCGCACCGTGCACACAGACGTGCTGTTCGGCGTGGTGAAGAGCGCTCAGCGCAGGCGCCGGGAGCTAAACAAGATTCCCCTGAAGGTGAGGGGCACGGCGTCGGCTGCTCTCGTTTTGGCTTTTTGACCTTGATCAAAGAACATCTGTCCGCTTCGTTCCCGTTCAAGCAGCTTCTCTCTTGCAGGTCATTGTGATGTCTGCCACCATGGACGTGGATTTGTTCTCGGAGTACTTCAACAAGTCGCCTGTGTTGTACCTGGAGGGGAGGCAGCATCCCATTCAGATCTACTACACCAAACAGCCCCAGTCCGACTATCTGCAGGCTGCACTCGTTTCCATCTTCCAAATCCATCAGGTTGTCCTTTATATTTGATGGAGAGACACTTTGAAGATAAAACGATGAATTATGACAGCTGGCAGAAAAAAAAAAATCTAAACACACTTCATGGCCCTTTTCCTTCAGTATTCTAGAATAGTTGCGAGTACGAAGGTTTCGGATGTGCGTGTGTAGTTAGATGATTCGTTTTGACAAGCTGTCCCTGCTGCTTGTTCACAGGAGGCACCGCAGTCCCATGACATCTTAGTGTTCATGACGGGCCAGGAGGAGATCGAGGCTTTAGCAAGGACGTGCAGAGACATCGCCAAGCATCTTCCCGATGGCTGCGGCCCCATGGTAGTCATCCCCCTGTACGCGTCGCTGCCTCCAGCACAGCAGCTCAGGGTCTTCCAGCCGGCCCCCAAGGTAAAACAGACAGCGCACACGCAGAAGGTCAGCTGAAACACTGAACTGTCACAGTTCCTATTGTATCTCTTCCCGCTCCTGCTTTTTGTCGTCGCACAGGGCTGCAGGAAGGTCATCCTTGCCACCAATATTGCTGAAACGTCTGTCACAATCTCTGGGATCAAATACGTGGTCGACACGGGGATGGTGAAGGCCAAGCGCTTCAATCCTGGTGAGGAGTTTCTGTCTCACGTATGTTTTCATGTTCTGTATCGACAGTGCCTTGCAAAAGTATTACAACTAGAAATTTGAGTGCGTTGTTTGGAGGATTAAACTTTTTTTCAACACTTAAAAACCCAAAAAGTTCGGCATGCGTTTATTTTAAACCAGGTGTGCATATATACGGTACACTGGGTTTTAATTAATCTCTTATTAACAGGCTTTTATTGAAATGCAATCATCTGAAGCAGGCGTGTTAAAGCAGGGAAACATCTAAAACATGCAGACAAACATCTAAAACATGCAAGGCCGTGTGGCTTGAGGACCAGGGTTGGGAAACGCTGTTTAAATCGTCCTGTTGTACTTTTAGTTCTATGTTTAGTGCGGGTGTTTCTCCAAAAGTTAAACCTAGGTCCTAGTATTAAATCCTCTGTTTTCGCCCAGGATTGCTCTGTTTTTTCACTCCATCTTTCTTCCCATCTGTCTACGTTCCCACAGCATGATGCTGCCAACACCATGTCTAAGATTGGTTGTTGCATGTTTATGGCAGAGGTCGTATTGCAATTTTTTGTTGTCTGTCATTTTGACTGACGGGGTCAAATAAATCCGGTCATTATCAATTTTTTCCCATCAATAAAAAAAAACAACCAACAAATGCAGTAGTTCATTTTTATTCATTTTAGTTAATATTCAGTCGAAAAAAACTGATCAGTTAATCCACATTGTGCCATCACACACCTAGCAGATTAATAAGCTACATATTGTGAACATTTCACCTGCTGTGGCCTGAACGCCCGGCAAGGAGCTGAACTGTGTTAATGTAGGCTAAAGAGGCACTTCAGGGAACATTTCTTCAACTGAAGTGGTCAGAATTCAGCAAGACTCTCTGAACAAGGGGCTTTTCTGATCCCTTCAGCAGGAGGACATCCCCCTGCACGCGCTCTTTTTGCTTCAGTGGTTAAGCTGCAGCGATTTGTCACCGCCGGTCCGTGTCTTGTGCAGCCGCAGATACGCTCCATGCCTCCGTATCTCTTCAGCGCGCTGTCAGCTCCCAGATAACGAGATGCATTGGGTTTGGTGTCCATGTCTGACACGATTGTTAGATGCTGTCATGGGAATCTTTTTTTAAATGTTTTAAAGTTATCTGTACTTCGTGCGGAAAGTTAAAAATTCCTGCGCATTTGCACCAGGTGGTCAGGGGTGTGAATACTAATCTGACAAAACATTGAACGGATTTTCAGATTTTTGTCACCATATTTAAAAAAACGGTCACATATAGAAAATACTTGGTTAACGCGAACCTTGGTTCAAGGTGATCTGCACATTTGAAGGTTTACATGTCGCCCCGGAAACAATTATGTTTTGGTCTCATTTGACCATAGCATGGTCCTACGTTACTTTTGGCAAACTGGACTTCCTACAGGTTTCTTCTTGGGGGGCTTCCAACAAAAGCCACATTTGTGATATACAGACATCCATGGCAACCTCTTATAGTGAAGAGTCACATCAGAACCATGGAGAAGGAGCAAGCTAGTGGGACTTCTTTAGGACAGTGTGGGCAGGTGCCAAGTCCTGCTTGAAAATGAAGTCAGCATCTCCTTAAAGCTCTAGTGCAGATGGAAGCATGAAGTGCTCCAAAATGTCCTGGTAGATGGCTACATCGACTCTGGACTTAATGAAGCTCAGTGGACCAACAGCAGCAGATAACATGGCTCCCCATATCAACACAGACTGTGGAAACTTCACACTGGACTTCAAGCAGCTTGGATTGTGTGCCTCTCCATTCTTCCTCCAGACTCAGGGACCTTGGTTTCTAAATGAGATGCAGAATTTGCAATTCTTTTTTTTTTAGCCCAGGTTCTGACGTTTATTGTTCAGGAGCGGCTTGACCAGAAGAATAAGAATATTTAAAGCCCATGTCCAGGATCCGTCTGTTCGTGGTGCCTCTTGATGTACTAACTCCAGCCTCCGTCCACTCCTAGTGAAGGTCCCCGACACTTTAGAATGAACTTTTCCTGTCAATCCTCTCCAGGCTACATTCCTCCATGCAGCTTGTGCATCTTTTTCTTCCACACTTTTCCCTTCTGTATAACTTTCTATTAATGCGCTCTGATACAGCACTTTGGGAACATCCAACTTATTTTGCAGTTACCTTTTAACGCTTTCCTTCCTTATGGAGTGTGTCAGTGATGGTTTTCTGCACAACAGTCAGCTCAGCAGTCTTCCTCATAATTGTGATTCATACTGATCCAGACTGAGACCATTTAAAGGCTCAGGAACCTTTTACAGGTGTTTTTGGATTAATTAGCTGATTAGAATGTGACACTTAAAACCTTAAATATTGAACCTTTTGACAATCTTCAAATTTTCTGAGATTTTGAATTTGGGTTTTTTATAAGCTGTAAGCCATAATCATCAAAATTACAACAAATAAAGGCTTTACTTATCTCGCTTTGCACGTAATGAGTCTATATCATATATTAGTTTCACCTTTTAAGTTGAATTACTGAAATAAATTAACTTTTGTATTCTAATTTTTCAAGTTTCACCTGTATATTTGTGGATCTCTGTGATTATGGATTTGATTTGTTTTCATTCACTCCATCATTGATCACTTTCTGGGTTAATAAACATGGTCATAACGGAAAAAGTGGAATTCAGAAAAATAAAATTGGAAATCGTGGAATTTGGAAAATAATTAATCTGAAAAGAAGCTCAGAAGTTTGGATTTTGGTTTATAACCTAACCCTGTTTAAGTGTCTCTAACTTGGTCTATTGCATCAAATCCCAATAAAATACTTTTAAGTTTGTGATTATAACATAAGAAAACTTAAAAAAGTTGAAGATGAAATCTATTGCAAGGCAGTGGAAAAATAAATACCTTTCCCATGCCGAGTTACTGTTTACTATCAGTAACTTCAGTCGGGAATGTCAGTTATGGAAGTAGCAATGTGATTACATTTTATCATTTAAATGCATGTTGTTGATAATTGCTGGGGGATTATAGTACTGGAGATGTACTGTTATGAAAACAGGGCAAGTTTTAATCTTATTCCTCTTTATATATTTGGGCAGTATTAATAATACACTGTCATGTCATGTGACCTCACTAGTTGCCATGTGTCTTGCCTCCCAGACAGCGGTTTGGAGGTGCTGGCGGTTCAGCGGGTTTCCAAGGCTCAGGCGTGGCAGCGAGCCGGCCGGGCCGGCAGGGAGGACTCCGGCTTCTGTTACCGGCTTTACACCGAGCAGGAATTCGACAACCTCATCCCCATGACTGTGCCTGAGATCCAGAGGTGGGATGCTCGAATTTTGAATTATTCAGGTCGGACTGATTGAAGACTGCAGCCTTTCTCCCTGTGTGTTTGTGTCCTGCAGGTGTAACCTTGCTGGTGTGATGCTGCAGCTTATGGCGCTGGGCATTCCTGATGTGATGAATTTTGATTTTATGTCCAAGCCCTCACCAGGTGAGAAGCCGCCGCTTGGTATTTCCTGTTCATCTTTGGTTACCCAGTGGATCTGTTAGCATCAGTGTGCCCTGTTTTACTCAGAGGCCATCCGCTCTGCTGTGGAGCATCTGGAACTGCTGGGAGCTTTGGAGAGGAAGGACGGCCAGGTTCTCCTCACCGCTCTGGGCAAGAAGATGGCCAGCTTCCCTCTGGAGCCCAGATATGCCAAGGTGCAATGTGTCCCTATTGTAAACGTTATCAGTAAAGACAAACGTGGAGGAACACTTGTAGCCCACAGCACCACATGAGTAAAATGCAAAACAAATCCAGTCTACCGCTTCCTCATCCGTTTTTCTCTCTCTCAGACCATCCTGCTGTCCCCGGACTTCTCTTGTTCTGAGGAGGTCCTGAGCATCGTGTCTCTACTGTCGGTCGACACAGTTCTGTACAACCCTCCGGCGCGGCGGGAAGAGGTGCTCGCGGCGCGCAAGAAGTTCACTTCTAGTGAGGGAGACCACATGACCCTGCTCAACATCTACAGAGCGTTCAAGAAAGTCGGCGGTAACAAGGTGGGCTTGATGAGGAAAGATTCCCTGAGAATTCCAGGAAAGGCCGCTACTAACTAGTTTGAAATGTGTTTGTTGTAGGAGTGGTGTCGGGAGAACTTTGTCAACAGTAGGAATATGGGTCTGGTGAAAGAGGTCCAGGCTCAGCTCAGAGAAATCTGTCTGAAGGTACAAATCTGCTATTCTCTGGGACTAAAATGAATAAGCTGTGCAGAAGGTGGGCTTAGTTATCAGAATCACATCTAAGGCTACGTTCACACTGGAGGCTGAAACGACCCAATTCCGATTTTTTTGCCCCTATGCGACCTGGATCTGATCTTTTCATGACAGTCTGAACGACACAGATCTGATCTTTTCAAATGCGACCCAGGCCACTTGGGTATGTGGTCCAAAATCCGATACGTATCCGATCTTTTGAAATGCGACTTCAGTCTGAACGGCCAGGTCGCATGTATCCGACCCGCACGTCATTGATACGCGTTTCTGCACTGTTATGGGCTGCCGCAGACATGTCTCTTTCCCGTGACAGAGTAAATCGAAGGCGCTCACAAACTTAATCAAAAGTGGATTTGGACATTCGGAAGTTACTGATGAATTCTGTATTAGTGAAGCCACTCACATCAGTATCCCACCACTCCTGGCTGCGACTCCGAACCCACACGTTTCTCTGTTCCGGACGTTGATACCACTGCTCCACAAAACGCCATGGCCAAAAACCTTGCTCTCCTCCTTTTTATTTTTCTCCTTAAAACGAGAAGATTGAAATTGTGCTGGCTCCATTGTGAAAATAACATTAATAAGGCTAAACGAGCTCCACTGTTGACATCCATGTGTAACCACTTCCGCAAACAATAAGTGACGTCGTTGAGTACTCTTCTGCGCATGAGGGTCAATTCTGGATCATTTCATGTTCACACAGGAGATCGCAAAAGGTCGCATTTAATTGGAAATATGAACGGCCTTGCAAAAAAATAAATAATTTTAAAAAAATCGGAATTGAGCATTAAGCCCTGCAGTGTGAATGCAGCTTAAGACTTCAATTTCAAGGGCTAGCTCTTATTTCCAAGGGAAGTTCAGAAATCCAGCAGCTGTTTGTTATTAAAACAAGATTCCATGTTCAGGTTGAGCTTTTATAAGTCAGGAGAAAGGTTTTAGTTCAACTGATTAATATTCAGTCAGGTTGACGTTTAATTACTACTCCAATTCGTACCATCATTGTCACTTTGATTGCCACATGGACATGTGCCTGTACGATTCTCCTATCTACTGTGTCAGGAGAATACCATAAATGATCACAGCCTGCTGTGGTTGTGTAAAACATAGCAGTAGTGAACGGAAGCGGCGGAAAGTCTTCCTTTTCTACAAATAATCAAGTCACATTTTATTAAATAGTTTTAGCTGCCTTAAAAAGCCGTTTGAGCTTTAAGCTGACACTACACACATGGTCGATGGGAGGAATGTCAACATACTGATATACAATCTGTCATTACTTTGGCTCAGACATTGATGGAAAAAAGGCTCTCTGCTACCACTAATTCTTGTTGGGAAACATGTAGGGAGACAGAAGAGAGTGGTTAGTGTTTTTATGTAATTGCACATTTGGACAGAGGAGACAAACGGTAAAAACAATGGTATAACAAGTCCATTGTCTTACCTGAGAAACTTACTGCTCACAAACACTATGTGCCATGAACTGTGTTGTCCTCGCGATCTGCAGGCACACTGCTGATACAGTGGTGTAAAGAAGTGTTTGCCCCCTTCCTGGTTTTTTTTATTTAAATTTTTTTGCATGTTTGTTACCCCTAAATGTTTCAGATCATCAAACAAATGTAAATCTTAGACAAAGACAACACTAAGGTCATGCCACTGCATCTCAATAGGATTCAGGTCAGGACTTTAACTAGGCCACTCCAAAGTGTTCATTTAGTTTTTCTTGAGCCAATCGGGGGTGGACTTGCTGGTGTGGCTTGGATCATTGTCCCGCTGCAGAACCCAAGTTGGCCCTAAACACTTTTTCCACACCACTGTTGGTGATTCTTTTTTGAGAATGCATGACTAAAAGGCTCTGTGTGTGTCAGAAAAGTATGTTTAAGAATTACCTGTTTGCTTTAAATAAACAATCAGAAAACGTAGATTGATATAATCCTATTCCTTTGAAGATAGGCAGGTTTTCTTTTATTCTCCGTTTTGCTTGATCAAAGCAGATACTTGGACGTCATGCTTTAACTAAGTACTTGTCTTGCCAGCTGAACCTGAAGCTCGAGTCGTGTGGGGCAGAGACGGGGAACGTCCGCCGCTGCCTCGCCCACGGGATGTTCATCAACGCTGCCGAGCTGCACCCCGACGGCACCTACTTGGCTCTGGACACCCACCAGACCGTGGCCATCCACCCGTCGTCCGTCCTTTTCCAGGCCAAGCCGGCGTACGTGGTCTTCAACGAGCTGCTGCACACGTCCCGCTGCTACATGAGAGACCTGTGTTTGGTCGACGCAGACTGGCTGCTGGACGCAGCGCCGGACTACTTTGGCCGCAAGCTGCACATCACCAGGAGCTAACAGGATGCACTCCTACAGGAATGAGGATCTTTTATGCCTTCTGGGCGTCACTACCTCCTAGCTGACATGGATCAGGCATTTCTCACCGTAGCTCTGCAAGTCAGCGCCTCCTCCAGACTGCGGCGCCATGTGTTTTCCTTTTTAACCAGTGATGGTATTTAAAAAAAAAAAAAAAAGCTTCAGCACTTTCAGGATCTGCATGCTTTTCAGCGGCACAGATAACTTCACTGGAGCACATAAATTTTAAAAAATGGCCAAATATCTGGCAAAACAAACTCTTGCTGCACGTTTCAGTGTAACTAATATTGCAAGGACTTTGTTTACCTTCAAAAGATGAGCTTTTCAGAGTCTAAGGAGATCAGTGTCATCTTAAACTTTCTCAGGAGGTAGTTTATGGTTTATACAGATGGTCTTTCAGAATTCTCCGCGGAGACAGTAAAACATGTTATAATCTGTTTCAACAGAAAACACTCAAAACGTTTGAATGACATTTTAATATTACCATATGCTATCCCTTCTACATGCATCACTTGCTATGTTGGCTCGTGCATGTCTTATCTGTGACAGTGGCATGCATGTGAGAGGACGTGGCATGCCTTCTCTCTTCGTGCTCTACTCCTCAGTGTATCGGACGGATCGCTACCAATCCTCCACACAGTCGTTGGGTATTGTAGCTGTTAGACAGCTAATGAAGATAAAGTCCATAATCTAGAATGTAAGTTATGTTAAGTTGAAAAATAGGCCCTTTATTTTTTACTCTGGACTCAGGTTTGTATAATATTTACTGTATCTTGGAAAAAATGCATCAGTTTCTAACTCTGCTACAGTAAATGTATTTTGAGGTTTGTATATTGAGTCACAAAGTTGCTGTTTTTTATTTACACGGAATTTCTTAGGCATCATCATGTAATGTCTGTAACTAAAGGTGCAGCTTTTTATGTTCTTCAAATGCTTTACATCGATGCATGTAATTTGTAAGAATAAATGCAAGTATTGAATGACTTCATAAAGCGTATACTGTGTATGTTGAAGATTAGTTACAGTCTTGCATAACCACTGTTGTTTCTAATAAATAGGAAAAAAAAAATTTCCTCAGGAAACAAGCACATTTAAAAGTCACAATTTTTGCGAAGAACAAGAAGCCTATCAATCAAAATCTGCTACTGTCAGAAAGTCGTCATGGTGGCCGAACATCCTAAAGGTTTTAGGTAAATGCTTGTTTTTGCGTGTTTTAGAACATCTCCTTAAACATGTGATCTTGCTGTCTGAAGATAAAAATCATGTGAAAGTATTGAACTCGGCCCTCAAGAAGAAAACCTAAAGCAGCCCAATTATACCACTATGATGGAAAAGGAACTGTATGTTAACTCATTTTTATTTAGCTATCATATTTATAAGATACTATAGTGCTATAAAAAAAAAGCCTCCTTGCATATTTATTCTTTTTAATTTTTTATCACAAATCCTCAGACAAATATGTGAGTAAATTCAAGTCATTTGGTCTTTTACATCACAGTGGAGGAATTCTGGAGGAACCTTAATTTTGTTTGGGTTTTTCTTGTTTTAGCCGTTCAGAGGTGAACTTGTTGGTATACATCAGATCTTTGTTCTGCTGCTGAACCTAATTGTCCTCGAGCTTAACGTGACGAACGGATGGCCGGGCATTCTGCTTCAGGAACTTCTGGTAGAGAGCAGAAATCATGGTTCCATTCATTATCACAAGCTCTCCAGGTCCCGATGCAGCAAAGCAACCCCAGAACATCACACTACCACTACCGTGTTTCCTGGTAGCACTGTTGCCTTGCAGCAAGAAGGTTCTGGGTTCGAATCTTGGCATGGGGTCTTTCTGCATGTAGTTTACATGTTCTTCTTGTGCATACGTGGATTCCCTCTGGGTGCTCTGGCTCCCTCCCTCAGACTGTTAGGTACAAAGGTGTCAAGTAACGAAGTAGAAATACTTCGTTACCTTACTTAAGTAGAAATGTTGGGTTTTTATACTTTACTGAAGTAATTATCTATGGGCCCACTTTTTACTTCTACTCCTTACATTTTCACGCAATTATCTGTACTTTCTACTCCTTACATTTTAAAAAATAGCCTCGTTACTCCTGCTTCATTAAGTCTTTTATTAAGAAGACACAAAAAACGATCTAACAATGCGCCAACTGGATAGAATTTCACAGCGGTGTGATCCTAATTTTAAACATCTACCATTCTGACACCCCGCCTGTATGCGATCCATTGCGTACTGTGCACACGGGGTCCCGTTAACCGAATATTTTCCATATTAGTCCGTTTTTTTGTTTTGTTTTTAGAACGGTGACGGAAAATCCGAAGGCCACTTGTCATTTTGACAGATTATAATTCACACCTCTGACCATTTGGTGCAGACGCGCAGACATTTTTGGGTTTGAGTTGAAGAGCGGAGTACAAGTAACTGAATCAAAATATTTATAATAAGAATATTTCCATGAAGCCATCTGAGCATCATCTCAGAACGGGAAGCTTTGGAACGTGACTGTTACCGGTGCGGCTGGTTAAAGACGCGCTTCAAAGAACCCAAGGTCGTGCCAAACACGAAAGAGCGCATGCTCCGACAGTTTCTGCTGCTGAAGCGATATGAAGCTGGGTTCAGAGAGTCTTTCCGACCTCTGATCACTTGAATCAGAGAAATGTTCCCTGATTTCAAAACTTTGGCTGAAGTGGAGCTTTTAGTTCCAGTCTCCAGTGCGTCAGCGCGGATTCAGCCTCTAGAACAGTGGTTCCCAACATCAGGTTCGTGAGCCACAAGGGGGTCGTTAGAGATTCCATCGGTCTGCACAATCTTGTCTGTGCTGAGGTTGTAAGACTTTTGGTGATACCTTTCTTAATTTATTTATATATATAGATATATACTTATTAATGCTCAGTAGTCCACACATGGTTCTGTAATGTAATTGCATTGCACTAAAATGTATACATTTTAATGGGCATATGTGTAGCTGAAACAGGTAGCCTAGTGTATCCCAAATGTTTCAAAATTAAAATTTTTATAATATTACATTATAATAATTATGGCGTCTCTTTTGGGGGTGGCTTAAGCTTTATTCTTTAATGTCATTTTTAAAAATACATTACTTTTACTTTTATACTTTAAGTAGTTTTCAATCAAGTACTTTTTTACTTTTACTTCAGTAAAAAACTTGACTTGACTCAACTTCTACAGAAGTCTTTTTAAACGCTAGTATCTATACTTCTACTTGAGTATTGAATGTGAATACTTTTGACACCTCTGGTTCGGTAACTAGTTTCTGTAAATTTCCCATAGGTATATGTGAGTGTGTGCCCTGCAGTTTGTCCTGGGTGTCTTACCCAATGACTGCTGGAGACAGACACCGGCCCCCTAATTTTGACATGGCTATCTCATAGTTATGAAATATTGTCTCACAATTCTGATATAGTTACGTCCTTTTAGATCTAGTCAGAATTTAGATTTATTTGCGTTATTATAAGCATTCAATCAAACTTTTGTGGCCAGTCATAAATCCATCACAAACGAATATAAAATTATAAAAATATAAAAAATATAAAACCATAATGAATTGTTTTATTCTTATTGGAATGGTTAAAATGGGCTCCACGTTAATCCATTCATGCCAAGGATTACATCATTCATGCACCTCGTAGGAAACGATGCTACTGTTTCAAGATCAGACACATTGACCAAGTTGGGGGAAAAAAGAAAACAGTTTTAATCCGAGCAGAGATTCCGGATTCGGTGTGTATTTAAATAATTCAGCTACTGATTGAAGGAGAAAAGGAACGAAATGATCAAACCCTCCTGGCAGAGCAGAATGCAGAAACACAGCTTAATGTAGTATCTCTTATAGCCACAGGGGGCGCTGATACACGGTTTATTCTTGTTTTTAATTATTTAATTTTTATTATTATTTATTGGACTTTCGTCTTATTTATATGGTATACATTTCTATTACGCTTATATATGTATATATATACTTTTTTTTTTAATGAACGGAGAATTTTTAATATCTATCCTTTACTGTGTAACTATTACTTCCGGCGCAAACGTCAAAGTTACGCTAGGTCAATGTGTCCTTCCACACGTGTTGCGTGTTTCTAGTAGAGGGAGCAGGAACCGTCAGCCTGATAGCTGTCTCTTTTGGGTTTAAAGGTAGTTATTCTGTTTCTGAGCATCTCCTTACATCCACGCAGTCATGCTGAAGTCAGTTGTCCGCGCGGTGGGAGCGGCTGTTCGTCTCTCGCCGGCCGTGCCGTCGGTACCGCGAGCCTTGCCGCTCAGCTGCCCGGCGTTGCGCTCTCCAGGCTCGGCTACGATTCGGCCGTTCACCCGGTCCCTTTGGATGCTGAATAACAACGGCGCCTCGTCGGGATACAGACCCAAACTGTTGAGTTCTAACGTTTTAAGTCCGTCGGTGTCGTGCGGATGTGGAGGACTGCACACAGAAGGTAACCTTAACGCATCATACCCATTTGGTTGAGCTAGCAAATCAATTACCTATTTACTTTCTGTTCGGAAGACTTTCAATACCGTAGCTTAATTAAATGCCATCTGTTTGGCTTCTAAAGACACGTGAAACGTAAAATGTGCAGTTTTCTTAGACAAAGTTTTATAGCATCATCTTCACCTCGATTGGCTGGCATTCACCTTGAGAAATAGAATGGCGTTTCATTGTTAAAACTGTAACTGTATCACATAGAAATGAAAGGTAAAGTTATACGTTTATATGTCTTAGTATGTAATTACATGAAAGAGGTTGGTGAGAGCCAAGTGTGACGAAGAAGTACGTCATTGAAAGTGATGCAGGCGATCTGTGGCATCCAGGTTCGATGCACTGATCAGGCTTTTTCTGGCCGATCACGTTTTCCCGTCTGCTTTGAGATCTGACCGGTCCCATTCCGATTAATTTCATGAGGACACATGTTAGGGGTGGGCGATATAAACGGTATAAGGTAGAAACTATATACATTTAGCCAAGAGTAGAGATTTTGACTATACCGGCCTACCGCAATCGTGCATTTTGATGATGTCATCAAGGAGGATAAATACCGATGTTCAAGTGTTGGCCTTTACAATACATATTGCAAGTTTAAAATTTGTTGTCTTCCATTTAACGGGGGAAAAACTGTTGAACTTGAAGCAGTTTTTAAATTTAAATATGTGCAGCTTTATTTTTGTGGGATATTAAAAGTATAAATATGTAACCAGGAAAGAGGAGAATTCTGAACTTTGTGTTTCTATTATAACATGTAGCATTACATTTATTTAGAATATCTTCCATCTTTATGTTGTGTTGCATTTTTAAATGCATTTTGCAGAATACATGTTCATTAAATGGCATTCTAAACTTTTTTTTTGAATTTGTTGTTCTGCTGCAGCAATGTATCTGGAAAGTGAGAATGTTCATAAACTGTCATTTTGTCATATAAAAAGAAAAGAACATATTGCAATAGAAATCGTTACCGCACATGCTTTAGATTATATCGCAATATAGATTTAAGGCTATAATGCCCAGCCCCAATGCATGTGCTACATTTTTTTTTTGATGGAAGTATTCATTTTAAGTGCCTCTAAAAATACAGGAATTGCAAGGCGATTAGCATTAATGTATCAAAACATATGTCCAAATACTAATACTTTTTTGGTGTAAATTTAAAATAAAAGCCTAGTAGGTGGATGCATTAATAGGTTGAAAGTTAATTTTGGTTCAATTAATAAATCTGAACATTTATGAACTAATTGCTTCTGTTTAAAATTAAAAAAGTAGTACACTTTTTTCTAAAATAAGATGCATTTACAGTTATAATGTAGTAACAATATTTAGATTTTGTAACATAGACCTTAGAAAATATATAGAATAACCAACATTTTGCTGTTCTGTTTATTTGGTTTTTCTTCATAGAGTAGCACTAAGATTAACAAGCTGATAGTAACTGGGTTGTCTAGTTGTCTTATTTCATCTGTCACATAATTATGACAGGTGACAAGGCGTTTGGTGAGTTCCTGTCAGATGAAATCAAAGAAGAGCAGAAGATCCAGAAGAACAAAACCCTTCCTAAGATGTCAGGAGGATGGGAGCTGGAGATGAACGGCACAGAGGCTAAACTCACCAGACAACTTTCTGGAGAAAAGTAAGGAAGCCAACATTGCTATAAGGGTCTTTCCACTAAGACAGCTTCAGTATTGATCCAGTTATATGGCGCTCAAATTTTGATTGGTTGTTGGTCTCCTTGAGCACACACACTTCAGTACCAGAGGCAAGTGGTTCTTTCCTCTGATCCAGCTCAGAGTTGGTGGTGTAGTTTTTTGGGGGGCCAGAACCAATGCTGCCAGTGATAGAAACTCGATGAACAACAAGCCTTAGCTATAGTTTAGAACTGGAAATGGTTTGGGGGAAGAAAAAGAAAAACTGAGCTCACAAGTCTGTTTTTTGTTGTTGTTTTTTTTTTTACTCCTCTAGAATCACCGTCACATTTAATGTCAACAACAGTATTCCTCCCAACTTTGAGGAGGAGGTGGAGCAGGGACAGCAGCAGAAATCTCCTGAAGATGAGGTGAACAAAATACATGTTTATCCTTTTTGATCTAATAATTGCAGAAGTATGTTGCATTCACTTGAATAAAATAAATACAACCTCTGTTTTTAACTAAATAATTTATTTATATATATATACACACACACACACCTCTGCAGTTTATTTTTTTACAAGATGATGTTCTGTGCCTGTAGGCATTATTAACTAGCTAAGTAAAAGGAAGTCAAACATGTCCTGTTTTGGGTTTAATCCAATTTTATCTTGTTTTGGGATTGAGAAACTGGGAAATACTCCTGTCTCTAAAAATGAAGATATGATTATTACGAGGTTGTTGACTTTGCACAAACACCTGAAAAATGTGCCCCTGTTTAGGTGTAAAACCCCATCAGAGCTTCTAGACGTGGCCATGTTTTTTCCAGGCTCATTTGGCTAGATATGTGAAAAAGGTTATCTCGTTAATCCAGAGAAACAGTTTGTTTATTTTTCAAGTAAATGCAATATGTTTCCATAAATATTTGATAGAAATTAGTTTGTTTATAGACCTGACCATCTCACATTGAGATGATTACTTTTTTCCCTCTAGGATCAATACAGTATTTTTGAATTGAACTGAATAATAATCTGTGAATAGGATCAATATCTGGATGACAATTTGTTTTTCATTTTACAGCCAGAAATTGTGTCAACACCCAACTTTGTCATTGAAGTTACAAAACAGGGAGCCAAACATTCCCTTGTGTTCGACTGCCATTTTCCTGAAGATGAGGTAAAAAATTAAAACATAAAAAACCCAATATAAGTTGATAAAGTTGTATTTAGAGTGGGACATCTTATGCAAATGTCATTTTTTTCCTATTCACCTTTTTGTGTTGCCATTTGGGTCTCTGCTGCCTCCTATAAACACTCCTAACATGAATAAAAACCATCCATCTATCCATTTTTATTTAATTTTTTGCAAATCCTTGCTGTAAAATGTTCTGCTTCAAACCATTTCTTGCCTTGCCTTGCCTTTCTTGTGACCTCACAATAAGCAGAATCTACATATAACCGCCCCTCTCCTGGTAAACCCCGCCCACCAATTCAATGACGTTTGCAAACGTTGCAAACCCGCAGCCTAGTGGCAAGATGGGTGGGCGTGGTCTGCAACCACTAATTTGCATAAAGCTGACAGAGCCTTCTTAACAGCTCATTCTGAAAGGGACTGAAATGATCAAGTTGACTAAGTACATTACATAAAAGTTGAGTCAATATGTTTTTAATACAACTTGGTTATTTTTCACCTCATCAAATTTAGCAGACTAAAACGTCCATAATCCCTGTTATAAACTGTTAGTGTGGTTTTAGTTAGAGCAGCTGGATTTTTGTGTGTGTGTTGTAGATGAACCACGGTGAGGGCGAGGAGGAGAGCGATATCTTTGCCATCCGAGAGGTCAGCTTCCAGCCCGAGGGAGATTCAGACTGGAAGGAGACCAGTTACACACTCAACACAGACTCCCTGGACTGGGTACGAGCTGCTTTCTGTGCACCACACATGGTAGAAAATTAGGCTTAAGAACTCTTGTTTAGAGCTCCTACGTCTCCTTTCAGGCACTGTATGACCACATGATGGACTTCCTGGCTGACCGCGGCGTCGACAACACCTTCGCTGATGAACTCATGGAGCTGAGCACGGCCATCGAGCATAAAGAGTACATTAAGTTCCTAGAAGATATGCAAAGCTTTGTCAATTGCAAGTAGTGTTGAACAAAATCGTCAACGCTGGTGTGCAATTTGATAAGGATGGTGGTATCACGCAGTAAACCTGAAGCACTAGGTAATGGATAAACCTGTAAGACCACAAAGAGATTGAGTTGGTGTGTGAGAATGTCGCCAGCAGGTGCCACCTTGTGGTTGCTTTAATATGGCTTAGTTTTCTGTAACGTAAACTGGATCATTTAAATGTGTCTGGACATCATCATGACAGTTATCAGAAACCATCATCACTCTCAATCTTGCAGCCCCTGACTCGACTGTGGATGTTTAAGGTAACTTGATCAGTTTTTCTTGTTGGCTTTCAGCAGGATGGTTTGTGTTATAGTTTCCAATCTTCATGTCTTACCCCTCACTAGCTAGGCAACAGAGTTCTTGCTGAGTGGTTGTGGTTTGTCGGATGCAAAAAGTCTGGAAACTAATGTTCTGTAGTGTGAAGCTGGAAATATTCTTCAATAAACAATTTGATATCCAAATATACATTTGTTCAAGTTTTGGTTATGTCTCGGAAAGTTAAGCCCCTTTACTCGCTTGTTTGAACTGTAAACATGACTTGCTTTCAATGCCCATAAACGTTTTGCATCTAAAGATGTTGGAGCATGTTTACTGTACCTGTTTGCCATGTTGCTGTCAGAATAGATGATCTACTGTTAAATGTTTAAGAGTAATTTTTTTTCCGATTTTAGTTTTATCCTTTAGATGTCACTATATCACACACAAAGAACGTTGAAAAGAAGTCTTTAAAAACTAGTTGTTAGTATTTAACCTCTGTTGCAAAATAACCAAGAAGGTTAATTTAAATTTCAGTGGTGAGCATATTAAAAAGATAATTTTTCTACATCACCTTTATTTTGCAGCATTTTTTGCAGTCATTGCTGTTTTGCCCCTAATTTTTTTTTTTTTTAGCTGCTCTTCTTTTGGAGTGTGAAATCACTCTGAAAGAAAATTAAAAACATTTTTTAAATTTTGTTTTCAATTGTAGATCATGTTAATTTCTGTGTGCAGAATCAGAAAGTGTAAAAAAAAAAAAAAAAGCCAGCACAAGGCAGATAAGTGATGTTACATTTGGAGCACTGAACTCATGAATCAATGAATCACACAATGCTCACCCAAGATCAAAGTCATAGCAAAATCTTTATTTTTAATTCATATGGTGAAGACAGCTAATGATCAACGTGCCCAGCTGGCTGTGTTAATTAGCAGCCTTCAGCTCATCTCCACTGTTCGGTCTGGACGGTCTCTCTTAACGTCCTCTCGACAACCCTTTACAGATTGTCTTAAGGGGTTCCGGTTGCAACACAGTGACGCCATGGTCACTTACTGCATCAACCAGCATCTACATAGAGCTTGTCAGCTTTGAAGGAAACAGGAGGCGTTAAAACTCAGTGGACACACCGGCTGATGCCATGACTCCCCAAAGCATCAGTGACCGAAAACTTCATGCTGGACCTCAAGTTACATGGATTCTGTGGCTTTAGACCAGTAAACAAAGGTAGTCCTTTTCTCCTTGGCCCAGAACACATGCTTCTGATTCAGGAGGGGCTTGGCATTAAGAATGTGACAGTTGTGTGCTGGTTCTTGAAGCTCTGACTTCAGTTGCAGCCTTTAATTTTCTATCACTTTTTCCTTCCACTCAACTTTCCATTAATATTCTTGGGTAAAGCATTCTGTAAACAGCCAGTTTCTTTAGAAAATTAACTTTTCGGGGCTTAGCCTTCTTGTGGAGGTTGTCAAAGACCCGTCTGCTGGACATCCGTTCTCGGTCTTGTGTTGCATTCTCATTTTCGGAGGAACTGAATTTTGGGTTTTCATTTGGTGTAACAAATAAACATCCAAATTTACAGAAGCAGTTTTATATTTCACCGTGAGTAGCAAATCTACAGTTTAGCGTTTAGAACTTAACTTTTAGATTGATTTTTTTTTTACATTTCTGATATCAAAATTTCTTCTGAGAACCACTAAAGTCTAAGTTCTACCAGTGATACCACAACAAGAGAAAGCTCGTCTAATACATGCAGAGATCCTGATTCTTAAAAAAAGAAAAAAAACAAAATCTGTGTAGCACTGTTGGTCAGTGTTTGAAACACTATTTTGATAATAGCTAATAATTAATGAAGCATTGCGGTCCCTTTGCCTCTTAATCATCCTCCGCTTTGTTTTCACTTGAAGACTTTAGGCTAGGGATCAGGAAGTTGACACCCCGACGGTCCGCTGTGACACCGCGGTGCTCCCACCCAGAGCGCAGAGGTGTGTGTGCTCGCCGCTGCCGGACGGACTCTCTCCTCTTTCAGGTATATTCGTCCAGCGGAGGCGGGGGGTGGTGGAGGGCAGGGAGCCCACTGAGCCGCTGCATGCCATGGCGAGCAACGGCTGCGCGTCTTCGGCCGAACGGGGCCAGCTGCGGGACTCCTCCGAGTCGGACTCGGAGCCCGAGGTGGGTCCGAATTCCCGGCCGGCGGGGATCGAACCCTCGCCCGGCTCGTTCGCCCGCACCCAGGTGATCCACAGCGGACACTTCATGGTGTCGTCGCCGCACAGCGACTCGGCGGGGCGCCGCGGGAAGAGCGGCTCGCATACGTATGACTTCGACACGGTGAACAGGACGTGGTGCCAGACCTACCGGTACCACTCCGGGAGCCTGAGCATCGACCCCACTCTGACCCGCCTGTTCGAGTGCATGTCTCTGGCTTACAGGTGGGTTCTAGTGCAGCCCGCTCCTTGGACAGGGTGCACTGACAATGAAGCTCATTAAGATGATTGGGAGTTTTTAACCATAGCAACGGGTGCAATAGTGCTGAATCTGACATAGACTGAACCGCCCCCGTTATTGACATGCACTTTTCAGTTTAAAAATTCAGCTCTTGCAGAAATAATCACAGTACTCTGCAGACTAAGTGACTCCGTGCTTTATTACAAATGTATAAACGAGCCTAAAAACACCCTGTAGTGCAGAAAGTCTGCATAAAGGTATGTTTTCCAACAGATTTCACCTATAGAGCTGCTTGCTGAGGCTTGTGGATGTTTTGTCAGCCTCTTACACAACAGCTTGGAAGGTCTTCACTGTAAACTGGACTTTGATTCCAGTTGGCAGGAATGGAAAGATTGCAGAGAAACTGAGGCAAAGGGGAAAAGGTCATAGGATGATGGCCTGTTGCTTTTTATTTTCCTTCTTTTCGATTATTTAAGGCGCACAGCTGCTTGTTTTAGGATGCAGCTGTTACTTAATGTTGTAACTATAAGTAATTCGGTTAAACTTTTGTAGACGAAGCTGAACTCCAAATGTACATTTTCATGAAAAACTTGATTACTAAAAAAAACCCCCGCAAACCATAGGCTTAATCTCTCCGCTCTCCTGCAGATGTGCTAGATTAAATTAGTTTTTCTCTTGTGTTTTCGTAATAATATGGCTTCTCTCCTTTCAGAAAGTAACTTGCAGCCATTTTGACCCATTAAAAGCATGTTGAACACGATTCGCCGGGCTTCTTAGCAACACCTGGAGCACCTCACATTAGCAGCCCTCTTCTCGGCACTCTGCAGGCAGAGGGATCTGGGAGAGAAAAAAGGCAAACATCCTGTCTGAGTACTAAGAAAGCAGTCGATTGGGTGCTATTAGTCAAATCCAGGACAGGTTTCCCGTAGGGGAAAGACAGTGAGGCAACAATAATGTGTTTTTCAAAGTTTTTCTTCCTTAACGTGTAAATCATATTTCACCTTTTACATCCACCCCATGTGTGTTTTAACTTTCCTGTCTTTTATTTTTTTTAATTTTTTTAACCACAGTGGGAAAATAGTCTCTCCCAAATGGAAGTCTTTCAAGGGTCTGCGGTTGCTGTGGAGGGATAAGATCCGTCTGAACAACGCAATATGGAGAGCTTGGTTCATTCAGTGTGAGTCTGCATGTCCTCCCCTCCACTTCCACCTGCTGCTAATTTAGCATGAGAGGGGAAAAAGTAATAGCAGCACAACTGTCTTAACACACTGGAAAGCTGCTGCAATTTCCATCATGAAGAGTCTGTGGCACGGAGTTTCATTCGGATTTACGCCTGAATTATGACAAGGCCCACTCCAGAATCATTTTATTTTTATTTATTTATTTTTCTTTGTAATGCTTTCCAAACTGGTGTAAATCTCTTCTTTCCTCATCTGTTCCTGAATTGCTTTGGCTACTTTAGCCTACTTCTTGTTATTCGACAGGTTTTCTTTAAGGGATTTCTTAAATCTGGAGACCTGGCAGCAATATGTCCTGGGCGAGACTTGTAAAACTAAATTCCCCAAAAAACATCAAGAAAAAAAAAAAGTACTGATCAATCACAGTTAATTAACGATTTATCATGAGGGTTGGATAGCTTTATTCTTTTAATAATTGAAATCATTATTTGAGAGCTGCTTTTGGACTTAACTTGGATGATCTGACTGATTTTAAAGTTGATGTGGAAAAACCGGGGGAAAAAAACCTGTAAGAGGGCAAGTGCTTTTTCACAGCACTTGACAAAAGGAGCTGCGTTCATTTCCTAAATGAGATAGATAAAATTACTATTAGATGTTTGTGCTTTTTGCCACCAGCATATGTCCACTGGCAATAGGAAAACAGCTGGGGAATAAAGTGCGGATTTCCACTGACAAGAAAAACAAAACAAAAAACAAAGATGTCTTCATACCTAGCATGCATAAGTGAATTTAATGACGCGACAATGGGTGGGGTTAAAGTTCACCAGGTTAAACTGTATTAACCCTAAGCCTCAAAATGCCAGTCTGGACTCTATTACTCCCTATTTTAGCTGTAAACGAGGAAAGAAGACACTAAAGGATTAAATCGATCTTTAGCAATCATGAGAATCGATTCAGAATCAGAGAATCGATTTTTCTTTATCTTTTTTTTTGGGCGAATGTGTGACCTTGACAGATTTCAATATACTGTAGCTCCTGAAGCATTGGGGTTGCATTTATTTTGCAAGTTGGTCATCCTCACTTGTTTGAGTCTGAGTTCCACTCTGATCTCTCTCTCACTGGGCTCATTAAATGTCTGTCCGCCTGCTGGTTTAGTGGGAAACATGGCAATTAAAATTATATTAAAATTTGGGGTAATATCAATAGCACTGTTGCCTTTTTGGCCGATAATTGATACTTTCTCATTATACATGGTATATATTTCCCTACTTTTTGGCACAACGACTAGCCCGCAGGTAAAAACAGCATAAAGCATATACAAGAACATATGACACGTGAAGTACATAATAAAGCATGAAACACACACAAAACATATGATATATGAAAACATTACTCAAAGAAATCTGTAAAAAGATGGGTTTTTAGCCTTGATTTAAATGAACTCAATGATTCAGCAGCTTTGCAGTTGTCTGGAAGTTTTTTCCACATCAGAGGAGCATAGAAACTGAAAGCTGGTTCTCCATGTTTGTTCTAATTCTAGGGATGCTGAGTAGATTGGAATTAGAGGACCTGAGTGGTCTGGGGGGAGGGGTTGGGAGGTTCTTATAGTGACAGTAGATTTTCAACATATGGTACTAAGCCATTTCATGATTTAAAAAGTATAGTAGTAAAAGTATTTTGAAGTCTATTCTCTGAGCTACAGGGAGCCAGTGTAAGGACTTTTGTCCTAGTGAGGATGCAAGCAGCAGTGTTCTGGATCAGCTGCAGCTGTTAAATTGACTTTTTAGGCAGATCTGAGAGGACACTGTTGCAGTAATCAAGGCCGACTAAAGATAAACGCATGGATGAGTTTTTCAAGGTCCCGTTGTGACATCAGTCCTTTAACCCTAGAAATGGTCTTCAGGCGATGGAAGGCTGACCTTTTTGTCTTTATGTGATCCTGGAGCTTCAGGTCTGAGTCCATTATTACACCTAGACTTCGGGCCTGATCAGTATTTTCTAGCTGTATTAACTGAAGCTGTGTGCTGACTCTTGATCGTTCCTCTTTAGGTCCAAAGATAATTACTTCAGTTTTGTTTCTGTTCAGCTGGAGAAAATTATGGCACATCCATGCATTGATTTGCTTGATGCATTTTCTAGCAGGAGCATGTAGATATTAAATGGGGGAGGGCCCAGGATGGAGCCCTGGGGCACCCCACATATGATTTCTGTTTGTTCTGATGAAAAGTTTCCTATTGAAACAGGGAAGTCCCTGTTCTTTAGGTAAGACTCAAACCAGGCAAGTACTGTACCGGAGAATCCCAGCCAGCTCTCCAGTCCTTCCAATAGTTTATTATGATCAACAGTGTCAAATGCTGCACTGAGGTCCGACAGAACCAGCTCTGTGGTTCTACCACAGTCTGTATTTATGCAGATGTCATTGAAAACTATGACGAGGACAGTCTCGGTGCTGTGGCCAGCACAGAAACCAGACTGAAAAACATCAAAACGGTTGATCATTTGTCATCACAACAAGATGGAAAAAAACATTGGTTATTGACATGGGCGCAGTCTTAGTTATCGGACAGATGCCGATATGTCAAAATAAATGACTGACATCAGCCGATACTGATGCCAGGGGGATATATTGTACACACTTAATGGAAATTATCTTAATTGAACGCATCGCTATATGATTTCATTTCAACGATTAAGAATCATCGTATGGGCAAAAGTCAGAACCCAAAACACTAGGGTGACTGTGGCTCAGTGGTAGAGTAGAGTTGGCTTGCAATCGGAGGGTCGTAGGTTCAATTCCAGCTTCCTCCAGTCACATGTCAATGTGCCCCTGGGCAAGGCACTTAACCCCAAAAAACATCGTCCTACCGAGCCATGTTGGGTGTCGGTGTATGAATGCGAGTGTGAGTGGGTGAATGTGGCTTCAATGTAAAGCGCTTTGAGTGGTCAGTATAACTAGAAAAGCGCTATATAAGTTCAGTCCATTTACCATTTACTAACCCCATATCCACAATCAGTCTGCGGTCATACATGGGTCGTCTAAGATTCCAGCTATAAAGTCTGTAATCCAGGTCAGTGACAGACGTGGTTCATAACAAGAGAGGCACTTACAGAAACCAGAGGCAGAGGTTAAAACAATCAGGCAAGGTACATGGTCTTGAGATGGCAGGCAAACAGGAACAAGGCTTGAGAGCTGTGACAGTAGCAACAGATGATCTCGCACTGAGCGAGTGCTGAGCGGTGAGCGGTGCTTAAGTAGGGAGCAGAGCAATCAGCCGCTGCGGCAGGGAGCAGAGCGGGAAACATGGCAAACAGCAGAATCGTGACAAACTTGGCTCAAGATGATTTCGATTTTTAATGATAAAAATTGCCTTATGTGAAATTTTTTGATGAGTTTTCCTTGACTAGATAAAGATGTGTGATACTATGAAAAAGCAAAACTAAAAGCTGAAAAAAGTTGCTTTTTAGATGCAAAATATATCTAAATTGAGTTTGGTTGATTTTACTGCAAGGTCTGGTCTGTGACTTAATTGGAAAGTACTGTGGACAAATCTTGATATTCCCTTACAAATCAGTCAGGCTTTGTAGCCATCAAGCTATCTCCTCGGATGTTGACCTGTCTTCCACTCATCTTCTATCTACAGTTTGGGGCGTAATAGTACATGTATCCATACAGAAAATTTCAGTTTCTAGATGTCCACAGCTGGTTGAGACATACCCTAAAAGGCTTTGATTGCAGTAAAATTGCAGTAAAACACATTGACTCAGGGTTGACTTAGACTTAATGAATTAGATTCTTATTTGTAAATCACAATGCATAATTTCCCTTCCACAAAACAATTCTGCTGCGATGGACTGGCGTCCCGACCAAGGTGTACCCCACCTCTCGCCCAATGACTGCTGAAGACAGGCACCAAGCCCCTCTGCAACCCTCCAAGAATAAAGAGGTTTAGATAATGGATGAAAACTGTTGCAAGGGACTATATTGGAATCCAGGAATGCAACAAATTGCGTTTCTTTTCTAAATTGTCCTCATATTCTCCAATGGGGACAGGTCAGGACTGCAGACGGACCAGTACTCGGCACCCTGAATGTGTGTGGAATGTTGCTTTTGTGTTTAAAAAATGCTTGGGTGTAGCATGAAGAAGATGCTGTCCACGAGGCAGCATGTTTAACCCTCAAATCTCAGCTGCACGTTTACTGCATTATTTCTTCCATAGCACAAATGGAAACTGGGTGAAAGAGTAACACGCACTGATACAACCCCAGTCTATCACATACCCTGGCTTAACACTTCGTAGTGGATAGTACTTTTTCGATTTGGTCCAGCTCTGTGGAACTAGAATAAATAATAATGTGTAAAATGGATGGAAAGATTACATTTATAGATTTTTGTGACACCATATCAATCAATAATATTCAAGGAGGCCTTGAACCTACTTCAGCTGACTGGTGTGAGTTTAGCTAGAGCCCTGTTTGTTTCTCAGCTGCCTTTTACTGTGTCCTCCAGGGCATCCTGGCTGAGAGTTAAGGTGCGGCATATAGAGTATTCTGCCTTCAGGTCATCCTGCCTGCAGGTTGGACTGGAATCTCTGCCATGTGGAATAAAAGTAGCTCCTCACACTCTGATGGTGCTCAGAAATCAGACGGCAAGGAATAAACATGGCCCTGGGAAAGTTCGGAGAGATGGAGTACAGTTATCCATGTGCAGCTTCAACTTCTAACCTTAGCAGTAGATGTTGTTCTTGGAAAAAATACAAGACCTCTTCCAGATGACAAAAAATACAAAAAAAGAGCAAACATATCATTGCAGTAACCAATATCAATCATATTAGACAGATTCTTCCTAAAAGAGTGTGGCTGATTGTTACAGTAAAACACAATGTATAACCTCAGAATAAATCTATTGTAGGTTATTGCAAAGAAAGTTGATCAGCTTATTCTAAAACCAAATAATGTTATAGAATTAAACACAGTCCCGATCGAATGACCACTTGAAAAATGACAAAAAATCCTATTTAGCATGGTTGGATCCTAACAAGGTTCCAAGTACAGCTTCAAAATGCAACAAGAAGGAATGGAAGTGACACAAAAAAATGTAAGCATGCAGTTTAACTCTAACTCAAAACAGCTGATCAAAAGTTTAGGACCACTTACCTCAAAAAAAAAAAAGCCACATCACCCCCCCCCCCCCTCCCCCCAATGGTTACCACGGAGACGAGGGAGTCTATGGTCCTTACTCATGAGGGATGCTCTCTACAACGTCTGGACACTGGCGTGTAGAAAACATCTCAGGTGGGATCAGTTGCTATCTGGTGGATATGGGGCTGCAGTCGGCACCAGTAGTGGCATTAATTTGGGTCGTGGATCATCCAGTATCTTGTCGCATAGTCAATTAGATCCTCCGGCTCAGTGCTGGTGATTTTCTTTTTTTTGGGGGGGGGGGTCTTCCACTGTTTTGTTCCATAACTCTCAGGACCATTTAAAAGATTCCAAATGACGATGGCGCGCTGCGAGAGACCCTGCTTGTGTTGTTAATCAACCCGACCACGTTTAAAAAGGGAATATTTATTTTGCCTTTGTCATCAGAACGTTGTGACAGTGTGACTACCTGACAGAAAACAACAATAATTCAGATTTGGGTTTTTAAAGGCAGAATCTTTTGATCAGCTGTAAAACAGCCTGTTTCAGCTTAGTCGTTTTCAATAAATTGCATGCTCTAAAAAATTTTTCTGTCTCACTCCCATTTCTTCTTGTTGCATGTTGAACCTTTTTAACGTTGAACCTTGTTAAGGTTCCAAGTAGATATGATTTTTTTTGTACCATTTTTCAAATGGTCTTAAACTTTTGATTGGGACTGTAGTTTGCATGTACCTCATGCAAATTAATTTATTTTTTTAAATGTTCAATGTTGGCTACAGTTGGTAGCACTGTTTGCCTTGCAGAAAGAAGATGCTGGGATTAAATCCTGGCCTGGGGTCTTTCTACGCGGAGTTTGCATGTTCTCCGTGTGCACACGTGGGTTCTCTTCTGGTACTCCTCCTTCCTCTTACAGTACAAAAACATGACTGTTAGGTTAATTGGTTACTCTAAATTTCACGTTGGTGTAAGCGTATGTGCGTGGGTCAATCCCACCTCTTGCCCAATGACTGCATTATTATTATTATTATTATTATTATTACAGTATTAAAAGTCTTTAACTGCACTGTACCAGATTCCTGCCACAATTTACAGGTTGAAAGGCAAAATTTGATTTCTTCTAATGTGAATAATATTTAGGTTCCTACCAGAATGAACATAAATGTATTTTTCTAACATTGCAGTATAAAGTCTTCTAAAGCTGGGTAATATACTAAATAAAACTATAAACTTCTGCCCTCAGATGTGGAGAAGAGGAAGAACCCAGTGTGTGGGTTTGTCACCCCGCTGGAAGGCTCCGAGGCAGAAGCTCATCGAAAGCCTGAAGTGAGTCATCTAAATGCATTTCACATCATGTTGAGCATTCCTTCTTTGCTGAACTTTGGTTTTCTCTGGCATTGGGTCAACAGGCAATCATTTTGGAGGGCAGCTACTGGAAGAGAAGGATTGAAGTGGTGATTAAGGAGTATCATAAGTGGAGGATTTATTATAAGAAAAGGGTGAGAAGACATGTTTTCCGCAGCGGATATTTGACGTAGGCAACTGTACAGATATTGTTTTATGTCTTTATATTTAGCTATCTGTATGTAATAGAGTAAACATAAGCCTACATAGATTACCCAGTTGTGGACAACTCAATAAAAATTCAGTTCGGTATTCGGAAAGTTTCATATGTTGATGTCTAATTTTGTTGTTTTTTACTCATTAACCAAAAGATAAAAACAAAAATGTGTTATCTAGCTGAGGAGAAAGTTAGGACACCCTAACTCCTGTGACTAAAAGCTAGTCGTGTGCGTCTTGTAGCCGTCTCCCAGCCTCCGACATCAGTCTGAGGAACGTTCAGAGATGTTTGAGGGGGTTCCTGCATGTAAAGCCTGTTTCCACTCACCCCACAGCATCTCAGTGAGATTAAGATTCAATTTAGTTTCAATTCAGTTTCTTTTTATGGCGCCGATTCACAACAGAGGTAATCTCAAGGCACTTTACAAGAAAAGTCATTTCAATTCAATCATACATACATTCCAATCAGTTTAAAAGGTTTCTATTTAAGGAATCTAAGGAGTCATTGACTTGCAGTTGCGCCCTGTTGATGCAGATTCCAAGCACAGCAATCCCTAATCAATCCCTCAAACGGAGCAAGCATGTAGCAACAGTGGAGAGGAAAAACTCTCCTTTTAACTGGAAGAAACCTCCAGCAGAACCTGGCTCAGTACAAGGGGCCATCTGCCACGACCATCAAAGATCTGGGCTTCGACTGGGTCCAGGGCTTTCCAGTTTTTTGTTCTCAGCCATTCCTTTGGTAGATTTACTGCTATTGTATGTTGTAGGCTCCAGTTTTGCTTCAGCATTTATGTTTTTACAGATGGTCTCCCATTTTCCTCAATGTCCCTCTGATATACGATGCAGTGGTGGACTATGTTGGTAAGATGGTCAGGTGGCTTTGCAGCAAAACATCCCCAAACCATGACACTTCCACCTCTATGCTTCACAATTAGTATGTGGTCCTTTTCCTAGAATGCTGTATTTGGTCTTCTGTTCTGGTGTTCAAATAATTCACTTTCAGATTTTTCAGGTATGTCAGAAAAAAACGAGTCAAATAAAATTAAAACAAAACGACATCAACAGAAATGGGGGTTAATAAATTCTAAGATTTTCCAGAAACCAGGCTAATTAAATATTTTCCTCTATATTATTTGCTTTTTAGTAAAATTGTCTGGCATCTTCTGGTTTGTGGTTATCTGACATTCCTAGAAAGAACTTAACGGATCAAACGGAGAATATGCACTTTGTTCCCTTTATTTACTTTCAGACTAATTGCTTCTGAATCAATTCAGTTTCAGTTCAATTCAGTTTATTTATATTGTGCCAACCCACGTCGTCTCAAGGCACTTTACAAGTCATTTCAATTCAATCATACATACATACTTTCCAATCAGTTTAAAAGTTTTTCTATCTAAGGAAACCCAGCAGATTGCATCGAGTCATTGATTCTGATCGAATCATTGACATTGAATCAAGCTGTGCTGCTTTTCCGTTTCTGTCTTGCAGCTTCAGAAGAAGAAGGATGATATTCTGTCAATGCTGCAGGAGGTATGTGATCTGTCTGTTCTTGTTACAGAGTGTCTGTTTGTTTTGGAAGTTCATCAAGGTAGAGGGATATTGATTTTTATTTTTTTTTACCATCGGAGGTTAAAAGTGGCTGATTGACCTGGTCTGCTTTGTGTGAGCTGGTGACCTGCTAACATTATTCGCACCTGAATGATTTCTAAGCACGTGAGAACTGAGTCTCCCTCTGTTAACTTGATGGAAACAAGAAAGAAAAAAAATCCACAAGGGGACGAAAACCACTTGAGCTGTGCGTCATAGCCTGACATTTATAGGTAATTGACACACTGATTGCCAGGAGCTCTCACCACCTCTCGTCCCTTTTTGGGGGTTTTAATCTTCATTCAAGTGAAATTGCTTCAAAAAGTAATGTCTTTTTTTCTTTTCTTTTTTTAAATGTAACCTACTTGCAGCAGGGCTCTATCAGATTTAAGCAGCAGAGCTGAGGTGGGTTCATTAGTGACGCCATAGGATGCAGAAACCCAAACTGTAGATGTATGTCGCATAGAAGCAGAAGGGAACCTCCCCGAGTGACAGTTCATCTGAGGGTATAATCCTCTAAATTAAGCAGTGAACGATGAGCTGAGCTTCCCTCTGGGGCTGAAACGCTACATTTACCCGAGTTAAAAATTAAGAAGCCTCTAGTAATGAGTCTGTCTCCTAGGGTCTATATGATCATGCTCTGTGCGTGACCTTAAAAGGGAACATATCAGCGGCGGGTCAAAGATCGCTACGCTAGGTTTTTATGCCCTACGCTCCCGTGTGTTATCTGGCCATCCACAAGTTCCATCCAGAGAGTGGAAAAACACACAAGCGAAAGCAAAGAGCTATTTTTAATCAAGTTAGGGTTTCGCAATCTACGACGCACTAGATCTAGGTTCTAATTAGGCCAAAATCTACCTGGCTAAAAGTAATCCTCTTTTCCAGTTGGGTAAACTAGAAGTGATTTTATTTTTTTTTTTTCAAATTTGGCAAACATATTTGTAATGTGTGTTTTAACTTTTGTTTAGCAAACACAAGTATAAAAAAAAGATCATCACAACCATTATTTTTTATTCATTTGAACAAATCTAGACTTATATGTTGTCAATATATTTAAAAAGCTTGGAGAGTGGCAGAAAACACACAGACAGAAAAACCTTCAGCATATATAGTCAATAATGTTCTGAAATTATTTTTCCATCCATTTTCTGTGATGCGCCAGCACCACTAGCAGCAAAACCTACACGCAGCATGATACTACCCGGGGGCGTGGCTATAAGTGGGCCTGGTGGGGGGGGGGGGGGGTTTAGGCCCACCCACTTTGGACCAGGGCCCACCTAAATAAATTACATTCTTAAAGAAATTATATTTATATTTTATTTTTGAGGAGTGTCACTTAAAGTAATCATAAAGTAAAACAAAATAAAACTGGAGGTGACATATCCATCTTTGCAAGTCTTGCTGACATTGGCTGTTTTGAATAACATCCCTTATGAACTCTCCAGACAAGGTACGGCTAGCTGTGAGACTGCTTTGTGTAACCAAGTCTAAGATTGAGGATTTTAAACTTACACTTTTATTGAGAATATTACGATCCCTAGCTAAATATTCGAGAATACTCCATTAAAGTACATTTCGGTGCATTAAAAAGAATGCACAATAAAGTAAATTAATAAATAAAAAAAACAGTTTGTTTAGGGAGTTTTCTTTTAAACATGTTGCTACTTAATTTCCCATAGACCCTTGGGAAAAGCTGACCGATCTCTGATCGATCACAGAGCCCAGATGATCCTGTCCCGTTCAACTTCCAGCTCTACTTCCGGTTAACGAAAATGGCGCGATGCAGTAACATGATTAACAGCTTCTAAATCTTTCGCTATCTACAGGCTGAGCGACCCTAATACTAGCTCCTAAGTAGAGGTAAATAAAATTACTGGAAAACTAATTAAGTTACAGTCAGGTTGCTGTAGGGGGTACATTAACTGGGTGACTAACCTTTACTGTAAAATGTACCGGGAACTCTTTACAGTAGTCCTTCATTTAGCCATGTACTTTATGCTATGTATCAGCATTACTTTTCCCAAAACAGCTCCACAGCATGATGGTTCCACCACCTTGCTTTAAAGCTGCTACAATGCTCTTAAGCTTGAAACACCTCGACTCCTTCAAATTTATTGTCACAGTGGCTGAATGGCCTAATCTTCATCTCACTGAAGCATGAAAGCTTTTCACTTGTGGAGTGGGCGGGGCTTCTTTCCAAGTCAGTCCATAGCGATGTGATTCTCCCTTCACTGTGAACAGAAACGCTGGTGATCGAATATCTTTAAGGTTTGGGTCTTGGGGGTTCCTGGGTTGCTACTAAACATCCTAATGATTTTGCTTTCATCTGGGGAGGTGGTTGATCCCAGTGGACAGAGATCAAAACATTTGAATAAATAAAGCAGGCTCATAAAAAGCTTCTAGAATGGTCCTAAACTCAACCCTGGTGAATTTTTTTGAACAAAGATTAAATGCTGGGTCTGTGTTTTTCCTCTATCACAAATGTTGTGGTTTCATGACTTGAAATTTGGCTCCGGTGATTCAACCTTGTTTGCTGAATCTAAGATTGGTCACTGGAGGTGTTGCTGTACAACTCAAGGTAAAATCAGAGGCTTTTTTTTTGTACATTTAAAAAAAATTATGTTGATTAATAAGTTAAATCTATAAACCCAGTTACACTGAAAGAAATACTTTTAGTGAAATTAGGTTCATGGTTCATTAAAGACTAATTCTTGCATAATGTTCAAATGCAAATTTAAAAGTGTCATTTGTGGAGATAATTGTGGTCAATTTAAATTTGACGTCATTTTCTTTTCTTTGTCTTTATGCTTCCCCCTCTCCAACTCATTTCGTATTTTTTGGGCTTGCTCTTTATTGTGAGGTACCAAGTTGCAGGGAACCCAAAACATGTAAATACATGTTATCGGAAATAAGAAATCTTAAGACTTCAATGTCTGTGCGTGTGTGGGTGTGTGTTATCCCCACTTAACCAGATGCAGTTTGGTTTGCCGGGATCTCAGGTCTTCCTGTTTGCATGCACGTGTGTGCAGCTCCCAGAATTAGGTCAGGGACAAAAGGCTGCCGCTGGTTTTGAAATGTTAAGACGTCAAAATGAAAACACAATGATAACCTGTTAGGGGGCTTGTGTTTTTTGACAATGTGGGTGAAATGTTTTTTTTTTTTCTTCTTTTTTTTCATAATGGACTCCACACACACACACACACGCACGTCTTGCTATACTTGTGTTGACATTGTATTGACTTCCATTGATTTTACTATGCCTAACCCAGTCACTTTCCCTAAACCTAACCATTACTGATACACGCCTAACCCTAACCTTAACCTAAACCTAAACCTAATTGACACCATACCTCTAAACCTAACTAGTAGAGTTTAATAGCTTGTTAAACATTGTGGGGACCAGGCAAAATGTCCTCACAACTACAAATGTCCTTACAATGCTGGTGGCCTGTCAAAGGTTGGTCCACACAAGTATAGCTATACATGTACACACACACACACACACACACACACACACACATGCAAAACTCACCAATCTTCTCAGAAGGGATGTCGTCTGCTAAAACGTAATCAAAACAGTTTCCGGCTCAATCTGGGCTTCCCTATAAGAGTGTCTCCAGATCTGGAGTGGTGGGTGGAGAGGAAAAGGAATATTGGGGTGAAATAAATCGCTGCGTGCAGAAGGAAGGGACCGAGTCATGAGGGATCTTCTGTAACCTTTATTTGCTTACCAGAATACGGTGGCTCGTTAGTATAAAGGGTTTCTAGTTGGCTGGTTGCTATAAAGAGCGGCATTCAGGTATACTTTTATTTATAAAATTTGATTGAATCTTCTTTAATGCATGTATTCAAATATATTACGGTTTCTTTTTTTAGGACTATGAGATCTTTTAATTTCACTCGATGTTATTTCTTAGTGCAGTTATATCACAAGTTAGGTCATCAATTTTGTCCCACTTGTAAATGTCTTGAATTTGTGGCTGTTGTGTTCCAGGGGCAGACCTGCCAGGCCAAGCTAGACAGATGGTCCTGTCATTCCTACCAGCAACCTGATGTTGCCCCGGTAGAGGCCCACATGTTTGACCTGGACTGCCTTCTGTCGGACATCTCTGACACTCTGTTCACCATGACCCAGAAACCCTGTCCCTGGAGTAGCGGCCGACACAACAGTGAGTTGTCCGCACCTTGAAATCTTCTGAATATTTAGCTGGAATTTGTGTTTTGAAATATGTAAAACTGGAGGACTTTTTAACAAACTGTTTAGATCCTCGTGGTATTTTCTGATTGAGTATCATGCTGTTTTAAGGTATCATGGTGCTTAGACAAAGTTTAAAACAGAAATGTGTATATAATATGATCTAACTTTTGTTGAAGCCAAATTAGTTGTTAGCTTGCGAACAAAGGTACATTTTGTGCAGTCTATCAACCCCTTACAATGGGGCAAAAAAGGTATTTGGCAGCCACCGATTGAGAAAGTTGTCCTACTTACAAAGATGGAAGGTCTGTAATTTTCATTATAGAAACACTTCAACTGTGAGAGACAGAATGCAAAAAAAATCCAGGAAATCACATTGTATGATTTTTTTTAAAGAATATATTTGTTTAATGGTGCAGGAAATACGTATTTGGTCAATGACAACAGTTTACCTCAATACTTTGTATACCTTTGTTGACAATGACAGAGGTCAAATCTTTCCTTTAGGTCTTCACCAGGTTTGCACACACTGTAGCTGGTATTTTGGCCCATTCTTCCATGCAGATCTTCTCTAGAGCTGTGATGGTTTGGGGCTGTTGCTGGGCAACACAGACTTTACACTCCCTCCACAGACTCTCTATTGGATTTAGGTCTGGAGACTGGTTAGGCCACTCCAAAACCTTGGAATGCTTTTTACGTAGCCACTCCTTTGTTCCCTGGGCGGTTTGCTTGGGATCATTGTCATGCTGGAAGATCCAGCCACCTTTCATCTTCAATGCTCTCAATGATGGAAGGAGGTTTTTGTCCAAAATCTCATGATACATGGCCTCTTCACCCTTGTCTAAATTCAGATCAGTCGTCCTGTCCCCTTTGCAGAAAAGTAGCCCCAAAGCCTAATGTTTCCACCCCCATGCTTCACAGTGTGTATGGCGTTTGTTTTTCTTTTTTTACACGTGAACTGTCTGGCAGTGTTGTACTCAGAATTGATGTCTGAGTATCAAGTAGAAGCCCAACAGATTTACTTTCACAATTGGAGCATTACTGCTTTTGCTATAGTACTTCACTTGATATGTATATTGTATGTATGAAATCTTAATTAGAAATTGCTGTGGGTTTACTTCATAAAGTATGGACACTGAGACGGAAAATTAAGGGGAACAAAACATGTGATTTGTAGATTAGCTTAAAGCTTTAATACAACAAACACAGAAAGAACTCTCTCAATCCATGTTGTTGAATTTGGTGTAGATCAGATGATGAATGTAGAAATTAGAGCCAAATGTATTTCCATGCTTTTGCCATTTAGTCAAAGTTTGAGACCTGGCCCCGCCCCTTCAACATATACGAAAAGTAAATTTGTGGATAACTTTAGATCCCCCATGCCTGAAGGCCAGCCTGACCAATTTTCAAGCCGATCAATCAAAATCTCTTGGGGGAGTTCGTTCAAATGCGGAGGCTGTAACTGCGAAAACGGGGTCAATATCGCATGTTCAATCCAACATGGCCGACTTCCTGTGCATTTGGGACTATGTCGTTTCAGGGCTTTTAAGAGATCTTGAGAAGCTATAAAAGTGTGCCCAATTTCATGCCTCTATGACAAACTAAGCCAATGAAGCAGTGTGTTTTAAAAGTTGCCTGGGGTTGAGCCATTTCTGTTGCGACTTACCCCAATAATATCAAATTTTTACACATACCTGACGCGTTTGCAAAAAACGGCGACTTTTCATATATGTTCAGGCCTCCAAAAACCCAGTTGATTGCAGAAGAGAATAATAAACAACACAGGGCCTTCGCAGCGCTTTCGCTGCTCTGACCTAATAATGTGCCGGTTCTGGTCCGGGGAATCCAACGGCACGGAGGGGGAAGCAGAGGATATATGAGAAGGGGTATATATAGATGCTCACAGAAATTTAGAAAAAAGCAGAAGAAAACCCTTTCAAATTTTTCAAAAATGAGAAGCATCAAAGTGAAATAGCAGTGGTTTGAGGGGGGGTCAAATGTGCTGGAGTTGTGGTCGATATGCTGTTATTTGTTTACCAATAGATTGAATTATCTTAATGTCTCATGTAATTATTTGTTTTTAAAGTTATTTCTATCGCTGATACGTTTGGAATTGTAACAATTGATCAGTCCTGTAAAAATAGGTTAAAAACGAGTTTGCTTTTTAATGAAAGATTGAATTTGTATGTGTTTTCCCTCAGTGTACACAAGCAATGCTGACATGATCCAGCCAGGCCTGACTCCACTGCAGCCCAGCATGGAGGATTTCATGGACATACCAGGTTCTCTCTCTTTTCATCCATATGTTTCTGTGTCTTTTTATCTTTTGTAACATGATCTTGGTACGTTCTCAGGAAAATCATTTTATGTGGCCCCCTAACTGCAGGCAACAGGAGGCTGATGCCTATAGACACTTTTTTAAGATGTTTGTCTGACGAAAAAAAATCAATCATTCCAAAAATGGAAAAGATGAGGTACAGCATACAGCATTTGACTTTCATTTAACACACTTTCTGTCATCATTTGAGTTTCATAGTAAGCTGGACCACAAACATCCAGTGACTTTTACTCAAGAGCAGACTTCATCAATTCAAATTCAATTTAAAAATACTTTATTGATCCCAGTGGGAAATTAAGTGTTGTTGTAGCTCATACTATTCCAGTTTCTTCAAGGAGTTGTTGTAAACATTGATGGCTGTGAGCAGGAAGGATTTCCTGTAGCGGTCTGTCCTACAGCGAAACTGAAGAAGCCTCTGACTGAAGACACTGTTGTTGCATGGCAGTCTCATGAAGAGGATGCTCTGGGTTGTCCAATGATAATGTAATGTAATGTTTTTGATTTTATGAAGAATCCTTCCATGCACCATCATCTCCAGAGATTCTACAGCTGTTCCCCAGAACAGAACCAGCCTTCCTTAACAGCCTTTTTAGGTCCCTGGCTTTGATCCTGCTACCCCAACACCTATTTATAAAACTTGGGTAAATGCTTTAGGCGTTTTCAAAGCAAGAGTGACCCATTTCCTAGACCCATGGCCGAGACAAAGTTCAGGACCAATTTTAACAAAAAGATATTTGGGGTTACCTGATGGTCTGTGGTCAGCAGAACGTTTAAGGCCTAGAAGGCAAACATTCCCGATTTATGGTACTTCATTCAGATAACCTCCTACCAAAGAAGACTGAAAGCTGAATTTAATCAAAAAGCACTTCAACAAAGTTTGAATTCAGGGTTTCCATACAAATTATTTTTTCTATTTCCCCCCAGAAAAAGATTTGTGTGTCTCTCTGGTCAGTCGTACAGGATACACTATCATGGTCTCATTTTGTATGTCACAAAAGAACCTGATAACATTGGTGTATAGACTTTTTATATCCACAGCTTTTTGTTTGTGCTACAAAGCAACCAACGACTGGCGACAGTAGTAGAGCATTATTATTCAGTAACATAGTCATACCCAGTTATTCCTCCAGAGGGCACTGTTCCACATTCTGAGCATTCTGCCAAATTGAAAAAGAAAAGTACTTTGTAACCAGGAAAGTTTTTGATTAAATATGGTTGTCTTATCAACCCTATTAATAGTGTGTGTTGTGTTCACAGACATCTTTCTGAACTATCGAGGTCAGGCCACTGACCAAAGTGGGTATGCTGACTGTAGCTATTTCGAGGGCCCACCCGCCACAGCTTATGCTCCTGTTCCCTCTCCTGTTGTGACTGCCCCTCAGCTGCCTTTTGACACCCAGCTGGCTCAGGTAGTCCTGCTCATTACAGCACCTTCTGCTAATTGCTGTGGAGTGTTTGATTAAAGACGTTTATAATGTGTATTTAGTAGAAAATACTGAATCTTTCTTTTCTGCAGCCTAGTCTGTCTTCTGACAGTTTACCTCAGCCGTCCACATCCAGCGCCCACTCAGAGCAAACCAGGGCGCGCCAGGATTGTGGACAGTACCACACATCCAGCATGGTATCGCGAGCCATGCCATATGGACATCAGTCGTACCATGATGCTTCTGTTTCTACGGCGTACACCGGTAACACAGATCAGCTGGTTTCTGCAAGCGTTCCATTTTTGCACCCGCTGCCGTGTCACAAGTTTGGGTTCTACACAACGACGAACGTGACCTCCTCTGTTATCACTCATACGGCCTCCACCATGGGAGCTCAGGGCTCTGTGTACCAGGCTCATACCTACGCCCCAGCTGTGGACCCATACTCCCAGACCCACTGCCACTCTCTCAGTTACCCAGCTGCCACGTCTGACCCGGTCCACGCAGCGCTGGCTCCCGTCACAGCGACTCACTGCCTGTCTGTCCCAGAGCAGGTGGCTGTTGCAGGGGTCAGAGGGAAACATAAGCAAAAGACGAGCGGACTGCGAACAGTTGGGTCCCCCGATTTGCCCTCCAACCTCCAATCCACTGCCCCAATGCCCACTAGCTGCCTGGCTAAACTGCTTTCCTCCAGCACACATGAAAGTGAGTGCTTTATGTTCTCCATCAGCTAATAATAAAGAGCACAACAGAGTGCTTAATGTTTTCTTTTTGTTCTTACAGGAAGAGCAACACTTGGATTTAATAGTACCACTCTAATGACAACTAAAGGTCAGAGGTCAACATCTAAGAGCTCTGTGGTAGGCCTTAAATCTACTCAAGCGTTTTAGTACCTCTTGCTTTGCACGACACCTCTTAGAAATACACAGAAATAACAGGAATTGTTGAAAACATTATTATTTCCATAAAAGAACCCATGCAGATTGTAACGCTACCCGCCAGTACTCTAAACATGAACTCACAGCTAGCTGCTACTTAACATGGCTTAGCTTATCTTCAGCCACATAAATTACTTGAATTTTAGGGTTTCTTGCATTAATAGCTGTAGGTTTATTCATAAAAAGATAGATCGTGTCATTTTTAAAACAGTGTTTTGACACAGAAACTGCATTAGCTCATGTTAGGTACTTTTGTTTTCTATAATTGGTTAGGACTTCCTGCCACTACTGTTAGCTGTCTGAAGCATCTCTCAGCAGCTCTTAATGTAACATCAATGAATATTCTCTCTCGTTTAGACACGACCAAATGAATTTGCTCTGGAAGAAAGATATGTGAATAAAACCTGTGATGTTCAGCAGACAAGCAGCGTAGCTCAAGTTGGTGGAGCTTCCTCGACCGTGCTGCATGGAGCCAGTTGGCCTTCAGTGATGACACCCCCGCTTGGCCACAGCGGACCCCACGCCAGTACATCGAGAGGCTCAGCGGTGTCTGCTCTTCTCACCCATGGGTCCGCCAACAGCACCACAGCCCTGCTCATTCCCAAGACTGAGAAGCTATCGCCCGTTCCACTCTACGCCACTGATAGGAGCAGCTTGACCGGTACGTCCTTACATATCAAATGGACTACAGCTCACTTTCCAAAACAAAAAGGTTGTTTTACAATTTTATATATATATATATATATATATATATATATATATATATATATATATATATATATATATATATATATATATATATATATATATATATATATATATATATATAATCATATTTGTTTAGTTCTAACACTTATTTTGCATAAAATAATTATACTGTAGATGAATTTAGAACATCATGCTTTGAAGCTAAATTTAAAGGTTAATGTTATTATTTGTTTTAGTTCAATTTTCTGTTCACCCAGCCCAAATATCTCCACCAAATCCTCTAGACAAGGCCTCCAATCCCGGTTCCCCACAGTCTGGCTTTTCAGGACAAGGAAAGCTGGAATCTACTAAGGTAGGCTATTTTGTAATGTTTACATTTTAAACAAAACATTTCTTTTTATATATGAGTACAACCAATTTCATGTTAAAGGTTAAAAAAGGGAAATATATGGAATTTTGTGGAAAAGTGGGGCACATTTTTGTTAACTTTTGTTTAATGAGTGAAAAAAGGTTTCCCTTATAGAAAGGTCACATGGTTTGAACATATTCTTCACATGGGCTCACATGTTAAAAACCATGTGGTACCTGGTAAACAAAATGGGTTCCCACATGGGTTCACATACTTTTCACATGTAATCACATAGACTTCACACAGGCTTCCCATGTAATTCTACACGGTTTTATTTGGGTTTCACATATTTTTGTACATGTAATGATAGATTTCACATGGGCTTCACATGTAATTCTACACAGTTTTACATGGGTTTCACATATTTTTCAAATGTAATCACATGGGCTTCACATGTAATTCTACCCAGTTTTACATGGGTTTCACATATTTTACACATGTAATCACATATACTTCACATTAGGTTCACATTCATTTCTACATGTTTTACATGGGCTTCAGATACTTTTCACATGTAATCACACAGACTTCATATTTGCTTCACATGTAATTCTACATAGTCTTACATGGGTTTCACATATCTTTCACATATAATCACATATACATTCTACATACATACATACATATATATTGTTGTACATGCAATGACAGATTTCACATAGGCTTCACATGTAATTCCACATGGTTTTACATGGGTTTCACATATTTTACACATGTAATCACATATACTTCACATTAGATTCACATTCATTTCTACATGTTTGACATGGGCTTCAGATACTTTTCACATGTAATCACATAGACTTCACACAGGCTTCCCATGTAATTCTACACAGTTTTATTTGGGTTTCACATATTTTTGTACATGTAATGATAGATTTCACATGGGCTTCCCATGTAATTCTACACAGTTTTATTTGGGTTTCACATATTTTTTTACATGTAATGATAGATTTCACATGGGCTTCACATGTATTTCTACACAGTTTTACATGGGTTTCACATATTTTTCAAATGTAATCCACATGGGCTTCACATGTAATTCTACACAGTTTTACATGGGTTTCACATATTTTTCAAATGTAATCACATATACTTCACATTAGGTTCACATTCATTTCTACATGTTTGACATGGGCTTCAGATACTTTTCACATGTAATCACATAGACTTCACACAGGCTTCCCATGTAATTCTATATAGTTTTACATGGGTTTCACATATCTTTCACATATAATCACATATACATTCTACATACATACATACATACATATATATTGTTGTACATGCAATGACAGATTTCACATAGGCTTCACATGTAATTCCACATGGTTTTACATGGGTTTCACATATTTTACACATGTAATCACATATACTTCACATTAGATTCACATTCATTTCTACATGTTTGACATGGGCTTCAGATACTTTTCACATGTAATCACATAGACTTCACACAGGCTTCCCATGTAATTCTACACGGTTTTATTTGGGTTTCACATATTTTTGTACATGTAATGATAGATTTCACATGGGCTTCCCATGTAATTCTACACAGTTTTATTTGGGTTTCACATATTTTTGTACATGTAATGATAGATTTCACATGGGCTTCCCATGTAATTCTACACAGTTTTATTTGGGTTTCACATATTTTTGTACATGTAATGATAGATTTCACATGGGCTTCACATGTAATTCTACACAGTTTTACATGGGTTTCACATATTTTTCAAATGTAATCACATGGGCTTCACATGTAATTCTACATGGTTTCACATGGTTTTCACATACTATTCACATGTAATCACATATACTTCACATGGGCTTCATATGTAATTCTATATGATTTCACATGGGTTTCACACATTTTTTTATATGTAAAATAACATGTTTCACATGTGGTTTACATGTGGCTTTAGATATGAATGACCATGAACATTTTCCAAATTCACATGGGAAAAGTGTGCAAAACACATGTGATCACATTCTTCACAGATCACTATTTTATTTTACATGTTTTACATGTGAATTAAATCTTAGCACATGTGATTTAGCCCATGTGAAATCCATGTGTTTTTTCTGAAAGAGCTTTTTCTGTTTTTTAGAGATCAATATGTGATAGTTTCTTTATTACTACTCATAGTACTACTCACTTTGACTTGATAGTAGTGCATGTGTAGGAAGGTTATGGAAACATGGGTTTTAAAGTTGATCTATGAACCCATTTCTTTGCTGTCTGCAGCAAACAGAGACCAGGAGGATTACTCACATCTCTGCGGAGCAAAAGAGACGTTTCAACATCAAACTGGGATTTGACACTTTACATAACCTTGTGACAACACTCAGCTCCCAGCCAAGCATAAAGGTACCCTGAAAAGATGTGCAGCTGCATTACAGATAAATGTGTTAAAAGGGTGAGGTGAAGAGCATCAAAGAGTGGCAGCGAATCTGCAGGGCTCAGACAGAAAAACGGATTTGAAAACAGACCCGCTGAAATACATCTTCCCCTGTAACTGGAGAACTAATGGAAAATTGTGAATAATTATGCAGTGTGCTTTATTGGGTTGTAATCTCTCCGCGTGCTCGCACAGATCAGCAAGGCGACAACGCTGCAGAAGACAGCCGAGTACATCAGTAAGATGCAGCAAGAGAGAGCTCAGCTGCATGAGGAGGTTCAGAGACTCAGAGAGGAGATCCAACACCTGAACTCTGCCATCAAGTGAGACATTTACCCTCCATTTTCCCCTCCCTACCATTCTTACCTGCTGTCATGAAAATTGGTTTCTCTGCTCTGTTGACTCAGTGTGTGTGTGTGTGTGTTTTGTGCAGTGCTTGCCAGCAGCAGCTCCCAGCCACAGGCGTTCCTATAACACGGCAGCGCTTTGACTACATGAGGCAAAAGTTCAGGGAGTACGTCCGGGCTCAAACTCTGCAAAACTGGAAGTTCTGGATTGTATCCTTATGAATGTGAAAAGCTAGTTAAAATCTTGATGTACAGCAATACAGCGCCTCACGCATTCAAACACATTGAAGTCATTCGTACTTCGTCACGACACACTTCGCCTTGTTTTATTGAGGTTTTATAGACCAATCATAGACCAACTGAAAGTAGGCATCACCAGTCAGGTGGAAGAAAAGTTTTAAATTTTTGAATGCATAAATACGCCACCTCTAAAGTGTGGCTTGCATTTGTATTGCATGCCACTTGAGAGTGAATGCATTGGTGAAGAGCTCATAACTGTGTGCTTCTACTGCCCTCCTACAAAACGACTTTAAAAAGGGAGGGAACTGAGACTAAGGACATTAATGTTTGGTCTGATGACTCTGTGCAGTGCCTTCGGACGTGTTTTAGCTGTACAGACTGGGATGTGTTCAAGCAGTCCTGTGAGGATGATTTGGACTCACTTGTAGATGTAACCTGTTCTTATATGGCTTTCTGCAGGGATATGATCATCCCATATAAACGTGTCAAATTATATGCAAATAACAAACCATGGGTCACAAAATCTGTTAGGCAGGAAAGCACACGCTTTTAAACAGGGGACCATTCCCGATCGTCAAAAGAGCTCAAAGTAGAAATCCTAAAAGCAAAACAGGGTTATAAATCAACGTTGGAAGGAAAAATGGCAGCAAACAAGTTAGGCTCAGCTTGGGCATGTATGAAAAATATTGCCGGCCTTCAGAACACAGAGCGCCGTGCTCGTGTGGTTCTAGATGGTTTTAACTCAGACACAGAGTTGGGTTTTATTGTCGTTTTGATTCTTTTGATTTTAGTACAGAGATCCAAGAACTGAAACAGGAACTTAAAGACAATTTGCATTTTAATATTGAGTTGCAGGATGTTAAAAGGGAATTTTGCGCAATCAATTATAATAAAAGTCATGGCACAGACGACATACAGTGGCTTGCAAAAGTATTCGGCCCCCTTGAACTTTTCCACATTTTGTAACATTACAGCCACAAGCATGAATCAATTTTATTGGAATTCCAGGTGAAAGACCAAAACAAAGTGGTGTTCACGTGAGAAGTGGAATGAAAATCATATATGATTCCAAATTTTTTTTACTAATAAATAACTGAAAAGTGGGGTGTGCGTAATTATTCAGCCCCCTGAGTCAATACTTTGCAGAACCACCTTTTGCTGCAATTACAGCTGCCAGTCTTTTAGGGTATGTCACTACCAGCTTTGCACATCTAGAGACTGAACTTCTTGCCCATTCTTCTTTGCAAAACAGCTCCAGCTCAGTCAGATTAGATGAACAGTGAAAAACCTACCAAGACAAGGCCGTCCACCTAAGCTCACAGGCCAAACAAGGAGAGCGCTGATCAGAAATGCAGCCAAGAGGCCCATTGTGACTCTGGACGAGCTGCAGAGATCTACAGCTCAGGTGGGGGAATCTGTCCATAGGACAACTATTAGTGGTGCACTGCACAAAGTTGGCCTTTATGGAAGAGTGGCAAGAAGAAAGCCATTGTTAAAAGAAAACCATAAGAAGTCCTGTTTGTAGTTTGCCACAAGCCATGTGGGGGACACAGCAAACATGTGGAAGAAGGTGCTCTGGTCAGATGAGACCAAAATGGAACTTTTTGGCCAAAATGCAAAACGCTATGTGTGGCGGAAAACTAACACTGCACATCACTCTGAACACACCATCCCCACTGTCAAATATGGTGGTGGCAGCATCATGCTCTGGGGGTGCTTCTCTTCAGCAGGGACAGGGAAGCTGGTCAGAGTTGATGGGAAGATGGATGGAACCAAATACAGGGCAATCTTGGAAGAAAACCTCTTGCAGTCTGCAAAAGACTTGAGACTGTGGCGGAGGTTCACCTTCCAGCAGGACAACGACCCTAAACATAAAGCCAGGGCAACAATGGAATGGTTTAAAACAAAACATATCCATGTATTAGAAGTGCCCAGCCAAAGTCCAGATCTAAATCCAACCGAGAATCTGTGGCAAGATCTGAAAACTGCTGTTCACAAATGCTGTCCATCTAATCTGACTGAGCTGGAGCTGTTTTGCAAAGAAGAATGGGCAAAAATTTCAGTCTCTAGATGTGCAAAGCTGGTAGAGACATACCCTAAAAGACTGGCAGCTGTGATTGCAGCAAAAGGTGGTTCTACAAAGTATTGAGTCAGGGGGCTGAATAATTACGCACACCCCACTTTTCAGTTATTTATTTGTAAAAAAATGTTTGGAATCATGTATGATTTTCGTTCCACTTCTCACGTGTACACCACTTTGTATTGGTCTTTCACGTGGAATTCCAATAAAATTGATTCATGTTTGTGGCTGTAATGTGACAAAATGTGGAAAAGTTCAAGGGGGCCGAATACTTTTGCAAGCCACTGTATGTGGCCGTCTTGTGAGGTCTTGTGCATTTGAGCTGAGCCCTTTTTTGCATTATATTTTTAATAAGTTTTTACAGGCACAACATATACCAAAAGTATGGAAAGTTGCTGTCGTTGACCCAGTTCCAAAATCCAGCCGTCCCAAAACATTAAATGATTTTAGACCTATTGCTCTTACATCGATTTTAATGAAAACTTTTGAGAAACTGGTGAAATCTGAGATCCTGAGGCAAACTGAGCATTCATTGGACCCATTGCAGTTCGCATTCAGGCCTCACAGAGGAGTGGAAGATGCCACAGTCACTTTGCTAGACATGCTCTTTAAACATCTAGATTGTAATGGGACACATGCCAGGCTCTTATTCGTGGACTTTTCTTCTGCTTTTAATACAATCCAACCACATGTCCTAGTAGGTAGACTGCTACAGCAATTTGACCTAAGCAGGAACTTGGTGGGCTGGATATTAGATTTCCTAACAAATAGGACACAAAGAGTACGGGTCAACAGCTCACTATCGGTCCAAAAGTGGCCCTCCACTGGCTCCCCTCAGGGGTGTGTGTTGTCTCCACTACTTTTTATTTTGTACACAAACATGTGCAAGAGTAGACACAGCAACAGTAATATAATAAAATACGCCGATGATTCAGTCATTGTCAGTCTCCTTCAAGACGGCGAGACCAGCCATGGTCCAGTCAGAGGATTTTGTCCAATGGTGTGAGGAATCCTACCTACAATTAAATACCACAAAAACCGAAGACATGTTGATCGATTTTAGAAGGAAAGCTCACATGCACGATAGCATCCTAATCAAAGGACAGACCATTGAATGTGTAAATTCATATAAATACTTAGGGACTGTTATCGACAACAAACTGAAATTTGAGGAAAACTTTGAAGTGGTATGCAAAAAGGGTCATCAACGCCTCCACTGCCTAAGGAAGCTTGCACACTTCCACGTTGACCGATCCATTATGTGTATGTTTTATCGTGCTTTTATAGAGTCTATTTTATCGTTTTCTGTAGTGTCATGGTTCGGTCAAGCAACATTAAAGCAAAAGAAGTCCATAGACCAAATTATTAAATGGTCTAGCCGTCTACTGGGTGGGCCGCAGTTGGGTTCCCAATCCTTGTACATTAGCCAGGTACAGAGGATAGCTACCTCCATCATGAATGATGATTCTCACTTTCAACTTCTTCCCTCTGGTCGGAGGTTTAATGTTCCTAAATGTAAAACCAAAAGACAGAAAAACAGCTTTGTTCCTGCTGCTATCACAGCACTGAACAAGTTAAAATAGGATGTATGTCAGAGTAACATGTTTTTATTTATTTGCTTATTTATTCATTTTAGTGTTCTTTTAATGTCCCGATCTGTGGAACATAGGGTTTTTCTGTCACGTTTTAAATAAGCTCACGTTGTTACCACTTGTGTTTACTTGTTTGTGCCTATGTGTTGTAAGGACGAATTCTCCTTAATCTGAAAAACAAATCTACCCACGGGTATAAATACAGTAACCTGAACCTGAACCTGAGCGTTTCACAGCAGATACAGGTGCTATCCTTCTTGGGTACGTCTCTACCAGCTTCGCACATCTAGAACGTGCTGGTTTCTTAATCTTCTCTGAAAAACAGCTCACACTCAGCTTGGATAGAACAATGAACAGCAGTTTTGATTTTCTTGCAGCATATTCTCAATTGGATTTAGATCTGGACTTTAATTGGGCCATTCTAAACGCATGAGCATGATTTGATGTAAGTCATTCCTTCGTAGCTCTTGGTGCATGTTTAGGGTTGTTGTCCTGCTAGAAGGCAAACCTTGGCCCCAGTCTTTTGTTGTCTCCAACAGATATTCTTTCCAGAGGTGTGGACTCGAGTCAGAGCTGAGTCATTAATTTTTTGACTTTGGACTTGACTTGAAAAAAATGTTCAGAGACTTGTGACTTGAGTTGGACTTTTACGCCAATGACTTGGGACTTGACTTAGACTTGACCCTGTTTTTCTTGAAAAGACTTGATATTTACCCATAATCTAAAGTTTAAAATACCTTTTATTTCAAAATTGCACACTTTTAAGTCATTTCACTCATCCCGTATCAACAAAACGAGATGGTCCCATTGTACTTTTGTGTGCGAGAGATGCAGCACAGCCGATGAGATTAACTAGTAAAAAAAATACAGATTTTAAAAAGAACACATGGTCTATGATTTACATTGACATATAATTGCAAGGTTTTTTTAAGAAAATGAAGCGAAACGAGTTGAAATTCGAAGTTTTGGGAACGACTTGAGGTTTGCAAAACAATGTGTCCTGGTCCCACCTCTGGTTCTTGCATAACTGTAACCTGTATTCAGCTCCATCCTATCTTCAGAACCACTCTGACAAGTCAGTAAGTAAGTAAGCCAGAAAGTTGGCTTACGTGGAACTTACATGGCTTGTGGCAAACTGCAACAATGGATTTCTTCTTGCCACTCTTCCATAAAGGCCAGACTAGTGGAGGTGGAGTGCACAACTGACACTTGTCATGTTGCCAGATTCTTCCTTCTGAGCTGTGGATCTCTGCAGCTCCTCCAGAGTTACTATGGGCCTCTTGGCTGCTCTGATTAATGCTCTCCTTTTCCCAGCTGCCAGTTCAGGTGGATTGTCATATCTTGGTAGGTTTGCAGTTGTGGCATTCTTTTTCTATTTTTAGATGATGGATTGGACCGAGCTCGGTAAGATGTTCACAGTTTGGGATGTTGTTTTATAACCTAACTGCTTCGAACAGCTCTACAGCTTTCCCCATGACCGGTCTGCTGGGTTCCTTGGTTTTCATTATCCTGTCTGTTCTCTAGTGTTCTCTAGATAACCAAAGAGACATATATTCTCAATAAAGTACAGTATAATTATGTGTGTGGTTGTAACGTGTTGCAAAGGAGTGTCAGCACATTTGCAAGGCTCTGTAATTAAAAAGTTGTTGCAATGATTTAGAGTTGTAATCCTCTCCTATCTGAGCTACCCATGCTTCAGTCTTGGAGCGGGCTGCTGCAGACATTTCAAGAATATCAAATAATGATGAGGTTCCAAGTCTTTTTTCCCCCCACAGAATACAGGAATTCGCCCCAGATGCATTCCTGTGTAGCTGAGAAAATTGTCTGTGAAATGGAGCCTTTGGCACAGTTAAACTTCGCCACCATAGAGATTAAAATATAAACGTTGCCGTTTTAGGTCGACAAAAGATCCCTCTTTAGTCAGGGAGTCAAAAAAAACGAATTTAAAAACCTGTAAGTTATTTGAATTCTTTGTATTATTTATTCAATTCCATATTTTGACAAAAATATCAGCACCACTTTTTTTATATTGACTCCAAGTTTGAAATGTTAATGAAATCCGGATCCTCTAATCTCTCTCTATATATATATATATAATCTATATATATATATAATCTCTATATATCTGTGTAGTATATAAAATATACTACACAGATAACATCAAAGAGTAAAGCTGAAATTCAGAATTTTAGGCATGACGCTAGAGGCACATTTTATAAAGAAGGTGGGAGAGGTGCAATGATTTGTAAAACATCTATACATGTTAAAAAAATGTTCTTTTTAAAGTGAGCATGTTCCCACCTGAGTTCTGTGTGGGAGTTATTATCAGGGAGGGCAGTCTTTGATTTCTTTTTAGGTATTTAATATCTGTAAACGTGAAAAGCAAATGAGTGTGGCGGTCTTTGAACAGACATGATGTTGTTTGTTGATTGGCTTCTTCCATGACGGCTGTAGCTTACAAGCTGCCAAAGGCATTTCTTTCCAGTTAACAGAGTCTACTAGAGCAAGCTTAAACATTCTCTCCTTTGTCTGCTTCTCGTAGGTGTCGCCACAGCAATTTATCCGCCTCTGTATTTCTAAGGCTCCAAACCACAAACTTCTTCCTGATTTTAAAATTAATTTTAAGTCAGAATGAATTTACTGGCTCCATACTTAATAACTAACTAACCCCCTTAGAAATTGAATGAATTCTTAACCTGTTTTTCCAAGAGCTTCACTGCTGCAGCTTCATTTTCCTTTTATAAATTGTGAGCAATAACGCTTGTCATCATGTTTATTGTGAAGGTTATTAGAGTTCATCTGAACACAGTACCGTCTTACATCTTGTTCCGTACACTATGACTGTTAATAACTGCTTGTGCTTTTAATCTGCATTATTCTACAAAGTATTTAATCTTCAGTTCAATTGGTTTGATGCAGTCTGAAAGATTTCTGTCTAAACTAGGAGCATGCAAGTTGTCTAGGTCATTAGACACTGAGAAATGTTCGATATATGTTCAGGTTTGTGAATATGGTGGGATTTATGGACACTAATTTAGCCAATGACGACACCACTGATACTCAAACGTGTTCTTCCTTAACTCAGTGTCAGTTCAGTATCATCATTGAGCCTCTGTTTGAGTCCTATAATGGAATGGTTTCCACTGCCAGCGTTGAAGACCTGTGTCGATCCACTCTCTCCTGGTTGGACCAGCACTGTGCCTTGCCTGCTCTTAGACCCAGTGAGTCCATCGCATCTACAACACAAATTCTACAAGCACACTATCTCTTTTATTTCTCCCTCTATGTGATTAGTCAAGTTCTAACCCATGTTTCTCCTGTTCTTGCTCATCCCCTCAGTGGTTCTGAGTTCACTCCGTCTCTTAAGTACAACCACAGCCATCCTGAATGACCCTAGCCTTCTACCTGAGCAGGCTGCACTTGCAGTGACCCAGGGGGACCCCGCTCCCGCTATGGACCACTCCTTACAGCCCGCCACACGGCATTAGTATGCACAGCTTATGGACCATTGAAGAAAACCCCTTAGAAGGAAAATCCTGTTTACTGAAGGGACAGAAATACGGAAAGCTGCTACATACTTTATTCGCTTGCTTTCCGTTGGGTGCCTGGTGTCTGAAAAGTGCAGTTAAGAGCCACCAATAATATGCTTACTATGTGCCACTACAAGCTTAATGAATGGCAACAGGTCCTTATTAGCGCCTCCTAGGATTGAAAAATTATACCATCATCAGCCATCGGTAGTTAACAAAGCCTTCCAGGCTTAGTTTTATTGATATATATATATATATATATATATATATATATATATATATATATATATATAGAGAGAGAGAGAGAGAGAGAGAGAGAGAGAGAGAGAGAGAGAGATATTTATTCATACACATTCAGTCTTAGTCATTTAATGTATTTATTTTAGTACTATTTAAACTATGACACACATAGTTTTTTTGGACAAATAATATTTTTTCTTCAAGCCCTCAATACAAGTCTTTAGTTTTGCCTAATTTCTTTATATTTTCCTTCTGAGGAAATAGATCAGAATTGTCTGTTTTTTTTAAACACCTCAGAGTGAAGACCAAAGATCCTACTTAGCTTCTACCTTATTGGATAGGAGCAGTTCAAAACTACTGCCTGTCAAAATAAGAGCATGGGGTTCCTAATAGTATGCCAGCAGACCAGGTGTGATTAACGTCAGGAATGGCTTGTTAAAGGTCTGCTGTCGGTTTTTAAGTGTGTAGTTGTGCTTAATAAACACCAGGTGGCGCTGTTGACAGCGTTTATTGGACACCAAGTAACTGGAAAACATGTGATTAATGCCAAAACCGGCTTTCCATAGAGGATCCACCACGTTCGACCACAAAGGCTGGATTTGAATTCAATGCTCAGTTCTAAGAATGTTGGTAGTGAATAAAAACTGCCATATTTTCAATAAAACTCAACAAGCAACATAATGATGCCTTCCAACACACCCAGGAGTAATGCATACTAAATGTGATTAATGCTTTACATTTTACTGTATACATATTACATTGCATAAGTAACATACTGTACATTAATTTCTGTGCCTGATATGGAGCTGTCAATCACTGTAGCATTGGTGACTTACTTAATTATAAATGTATATTCTGCGTCCTATAATTGTGTTTTAAATCAGTTTCCTTATGCAGTTACTCTCAGGCTGACTTCTACATATATAACATATTCTTTCTCTTGATTGTTAAGAAATAAAGCCAGTGCCTTGAATACGGATTCAATTATTTTGTGCTGGCTGCTCAGCGGTAGCTTACCTTGGAGCAAGAAGGTCCCGCGGGTTCAAATCCCAGCCTTGGGTCTTTCTGCTTGGAGTTTGCCCGTTCTCCCCGTTCTCCCCGTGCATATGTGTGTTCTCTCCGGGTACTCCCACAACCCATAAACATGACTGTGAGGTTAATTAGTTTCTCTAAGTTGCCCTCAGGTTTGATACTCCAAAAGACTTAAAGATTTAAAAAGTGCGTCCTTTAAATTTCCCACGATGCACTGCTTTGTCTTTGTCTATCACATAAAAGACATAGAATATACTGAATTTTGCATTTGTAACATAACAAATTGCAAAAGAGCTAATCTGGTATACAGGCACTGTAGGCTGGTGTCAGTGTTCAAGGAATACAGAAAAGATGGCAACTGATTGTCATAGTTTAGGTCCTACAAAGAAGCCTATGGAAAAATGTTTTCAACCTAAATTATTGTAGATGTGGTCAAACAAGTCTCTAAAAATGTAATACATAAAATTCTTTAAAAAAAAGGAATAATTGACTTATTTTGTTCAATGTCACCTTTGTGCTATAAGCGCTCCTCCGCTCTGACAGGGGGCGCTCTGCACTGTCTGAGGGCGGAGAAGCCCATATAAGGGTTTTTGTTCCCGGAGCTGCTCGAAGCGCTGTCCACTTCAGCACCACAAGCCGAGCGGAGGGACCGAAGCTGCGGCTCACCATCAGCACCAGCGCGCACCCGAGTCCCAGAAACCCGAATATACTGAGAATACGCACCGATATCTGGCAGAAACACCGACCTCAGCAGGACAAAGGAGCAGTGGACAAGGTAAGAGTTATTAACGAAGCTCAGATGGGATTAAGTGGGAGCAGAATGACGGGCATCTCCCTTTTTCTTCCTGGCTTCATTAATACCGGACAGCAGCATAAGTACGTGTTTACTTTCTGGTTGCGGCCCCGAATATCTGTCTCCCGGTTGGTTGAAGTGACGCGAGGAGGAACAGTTACACGGCAGGCTGTAGGGAGTCTGTGTTTTAGCCGGACAGCAGCCTCTGCTCTCCGCTCCGAGCTCTGCGGATGATGCTGAGGTTTTATAACTCGGACTCCTATTTCCGTCCGTCGATACAGAGCGGCCAGCTGGCTGCTGTATGTTGGTCTCACCTCGCTGCGGGACATTTAATATTTCCGGAGCCATTTTTGTTCATGTGGATTAAGGCGCGTGCTGTTTAGCTGAACTGCCTCTTCGCTTTTTTTTGTTGAACAATTATCATTTATATTATTTCGCTTTTTTTTTTAGGGTTAGTTACAGTACACCTTATCGTGGTCCGTCCTGTTAACGTCAATCAAGTGAAAAGGGTGTTTTTGTATTTTTGTATTCAAATTTTTTTAAATGTTTTTTTTTTAAATCGTTCAGTTTGGGAAAAAATGTGAAAGACTTTTTTTGAAACAATAGTGTGACTGCGGTCCGGTTCGTCTGCCCAGAGGTGGTGTTATGTAAATGTGGGAGGATTAAGGGTTTTACTAGCTTTCATTTGATCTTGGTAGACTGACTCGTTTACTTCACCTGTAAATGCTCATCAATATTTGCTACAAACTGCGCACTATATATATATATATATATATATATATATATATATATATATATATATATATATATATATATATAATTCGTTTAGTTTCTGCTTGAATGTGATATATTTCCACCTCAGAGAGCAAATGGCTTCAAAGTAAAAAATTGAATTTGTACGTGGTCACAATAAATTGTTCAACAAAACTATTTTAAATTCGTAGTTTCAATTACTCCCCCATTTAATTTATTTTAAACATTTGCTAAAAAAGTGAGAGAAAAGCAACAGAAAGAAACGGTGTACATTGAAGCGATGATTACTTAAGCATTTTTTTTCCCCCAAACACATTCTCTGGGCCAGTTTTAGGCTACAGTTAGCTTAGTGCCCCGCCTGCTAAAGTTTCTTTTAAACAAGCACAATTTCAACTGATTGATAGCTTCAGATTTTTATTTTTAGCCCTTGTCCACAATAATATGGACTTTCATCAAAAATATGTTTTTATTGTAACTTTTTGTTGTTAATAAATGTTATATACACGGGATCATTTTTTGAACATCCCAACATTTTCTAGTTACTACTGCCAGCAGGTAAGTGATGATAACGGCCTCAGAAATGGCTAAAATAAAAGGACGAGTTGGTCATGCATTTACAGCTTGCTGCCGTTAAGAATGATACCGCCAACACCGTGCTTCCTTATAAAGAAGCTGGGTTCAAAGGGATTTTGAAAGTTTTTTTGTTTTTCATATCAGTTTGCAGTGTGCATAGTCTCCCTATCCTTGTAGAACATAGTTAATTTAATATGTTGCTAGGGATTGCTTCTTTGTCTCTTTCAAGTGGTGTAACCCTCCTGGTGTATGAAGTAATGAAACTACAAACAATTTTACGAGCAAAATGCAGAGTCTTCTGTTTTTAATCTTATGGAGGTAGTGCTGCCTGGCCTGTAGCAACAGAAAAACGGAATAATTGCTTACCTTAACACTAAAAAGGATTTCATACAGGGAAATAATGAGTCATTCATTCCTCGCATTGATTAGAAATAATTCAGCAAGTAAATTCATGGACACCTGAAGCAAAATAACAGGATGAAAAAAACCTTCTTTACTGATATTTTGGTTTGGTTCTTGTTAAAAATTGACAGTTTTATTTTTTTTGGAGAAAGCATAACTGACATACTGTTAGGAGGCTGGAAATAAAACTGGGATATGAACGACAAATCTCGCATACCGCCTGATTGTATGCCTCGTTCTTTATGAGCGCCCTGTGAATCAGTAATCAGCGCTTGGTTTGCGACATGCCGCTGATTGGAAGTCAGCAGGAGTGTTTGTGTGTCAGAAGGCAGGACGGCGACGGCCCTGGTGCGATCCTCGGCTGCACCGTGCTGGACTGGACCCGGCTGAGCCAAAGCGACGCGACGTATCTCTACATGCAGCCTTCCATTTTGTCAAAGTGCTGCTGTTCGGAGAGACGGGACCAGGTGAGGTGAGAGGCCGTCGGAGGGATTAGCTTGCATTAGGACGTGGCTGCTCATAGAAGTGTGAGAGAGACGCCAGTCACTCACGGTTTATCTTCCGCCGCCTCCTGTCTCTCATCCGCTTCTTGTCCTCCAAGCATCTGCCTCCTTCCTGCCTCACATTCACAGTCTTCCTCTACCACCACTCTGCAGCAATCTCAGTGATTCTCCTCGCCGTCCCTCCTTCCCACATGCGGCCTCTGTCGACGCACGCCTCCCTTCGTCTCACCCCTCTGGCAGACACACACACACACACACACTCCTCCTGTCCTAATTCTTCTTACTTCAGCTCTCCTGAAGGGCGAAACCCCCCGGGGGGGGCGGGGGGAGCACATAGGGGCACTTCTGAGCAGGCAGCAGAGCAGAGGAACATCGCTGCCAAGTCTAAAAGCACAAATGCCAGACATTTCCTCACAGTGCAGTCTGGTTATGTGCCTTTGCAAAAAAAGAGTGTTGCAATATTGGCGCATAGCAGGTCTGTGTCTGCTTATTCAGAGAGAGCTGTTTTTCAAAACGGAGTTGGATTCAAAAGCTGCGGCACAGTCGGCCTCAGAAATGACTATATGATTTACAGTAATTCAGATGTTTTGTTCCTTTCTCAAAAGATTAAGCAGAACATCCAGTAAGCTTAAACCTGGATTTTTGCTCAAACAATGAGACTCGCCCCCCCAACAACAGGCTACATTGAAGTGTAATACTTTGTAGCTCTGAAAAAAAGATTCAAAGTTTTAAATTAGATTGCGTGATATTCTGCATTAGCTTCTCAGTAACATGGCTTCCATACCACTCTGATATTCAGTTCATAGCGCCCTGCAAAAGTATTCATACCTATTAAACCTTTCACATTTTGTAACAACTACAGCCTGCAATGTATTTTATTGTGATTTTATTCAATAAAGCAACACAGTAGACAAACAGAACAAAACATTTCAAGTCTGCTTACAGATTCTCAATTAGATTTAGGTTGGAACTTTGACTGGGCGATTTTAACACATGAAAATGCTTTGATATAAACCACTGCATTGTAGCTGTGGATGTATGTTTAGGGTGAGTATCCTGCTGGAAAGTGAACTGTCACCTCAGTCTTAAGTCTTTTGAAGCTTGTAACAGGTTTTTCACCCAGGATCACTGTGGATCTAGCTCTAACCAGCTTCCCCATCCTGCTAAAGAAATCTATCCCCACTGGGGTGTAACGGTACATGTATTTGTATTCTGATTTTTCCATACCAGAAAAAAACCGGCTGACGTCCGCATGGCTACCAGTAGCATGCAGCTCCTTATTTGTTTATAAATTGCAAGTCGGCAGAATCCCCGTTGATGAGAAGGGCTTTTCCGAACAGCTGCACATGCTGCATTCAGGTACAGCTGGGAAACCAGGCTGTCGAAAAATCAAAACAACTCCAAAGTGATTAAAACATTTTATTCTTAAATGTGGGGGAAGTGTTATATAAACATTTATCAACATTAACACTGTCTGTTTTAAAGTGATCATGTTGTTCTCAAATAGTACAAGCTGACATAGCCAGCTATGTCAGCTTGTACTATTTGACCATTTACCTGTTTTCCCTATTTTATAGAATATAATAAAATCTAATTAATTTCAGGAATTGAAAGGAAGGAATTCAGGAAAGAAAATGTTTAATGCTGCTAAAAAAAAATGATTAAATGATTAGATTGTACCAAAAACATACCGGACTGTGATTTTTGTGTACCGTTACACCCCTAATACTCACAGCATGATGCTGCCACCACCATATTTCATATTCAGATTGTGTGTTCATGGTGATGTGGTGATGTTTCATCTCATTTGACCAGAGTACCATCTTCCACATCTTCCTCTATTTCTTTTTTAAGAATAGCATCTCCACAGCCAATTTGTTATTTTACGAATTAAAAAAGTATATCTCATTAGAGATCCTGATAGCCTTTCCTTAAACCTTTCAGCTGAGGGTATCAGTCATCCTGGGAGACAATCCTAATGATTTAGTTATGTATACATTGTTGTTGTGAAGTATTTCTAATGTCGGTGTTGTGCTGCTCTCATCTGACACTTCAAAAGGAAACCATAAAGTACTAATGGACTCCCCCCACCCATCGCTCTGCTTCTTTCACAGCACTTCCTCCTGTTCTCCCAATGATAAATCTCAGCCACTTTTATCCTACTCCTCTGCATGGACACACATGATCACACACCCTCTCCTACTTTCTGGCTAATCCTTTGAGGAGTTTGGTTCCTCATCCCATTTTCTCTGAGCGACGCAGGAGAGCACGTGCATCACTGAGTGCTGTTTGTTTTTGTTTTCCTAGTATTCAGATGGAGCTCAGTGTGGGAGTTTGTGCTGTTTTTGTTCCGTTCTGCTTCACCGTGAGGTAACTCTCACTGCATCCACAGCATCTATCGGAGCGGCCCTCTGTCACCGGAGATCATTACTCATTTTTCTGATATATATTCCAAGCTCAAGTCTGTGAATCTCCTCGATGGTGGTGGAGATGCCAACATTAGCCATTCTACAACTGCGTAGAGCTTGTTCTCCTATCAGTAGTGCTTAGGCATCTACACCCACCTAACACGTTAGCAGAGCGCATCTGTACTCCCCGGCATGCAACGAAAGAAAAAAAAACAGGACTGCTCTTAACCAGCCTACCTCTCCTCTCTGCTGTCTTTTTTCTACAGCTGTCTTTTTATACTCTAATGGTTTATTCAAACTCTCGACAGTTGGGTGATACAGATTAGTGCAGCAGTGACGGCATAAGAGGAGATGTACTCTACTAACATGCTGATTTGTGTGAGTTTGAAAGATAGTGAAGAGGAAGAGAAGCTGAACTAAAGACTGATGTCTGTTTTCTGTGAGCTATTTGATTACTTACAAATAGAAAAATGAGCTTGTAAAACACATGAAGCTACTTTTATCACTTCATCAGAGTCGAGTACTTTTCATATTTAATCGGAATGTTTTATGCACATCAATGACATTTTAAAATATCACCATATCTGTATGTTTGCGTGGGTCCGAATGACCTAATTTGTGGCTTATGTGACTACAGATTCGCAGAACTGCAATGGATTGTATTAACATTTCTTGTGGATTTCCTGTAATCCATATACTTGATCGAATATCTGGAACAATGCCACGTAGCAAACTGTAAAGAAATCACACACTTTTTGAAGCCATCAGGAGGATTCTGACATATTCTGAAAGGATGTTTGACCACCTTTCCTAGCAGAAATTGTAGAGTTCATTTAACTGATTTCCTGGCGCATATTAGGCTTTCATGCATGGTTCATAAATTTTAAAGGTTTGAAATTGTAGCCATTTTAGAGGGGTATTGTTAGCATGTTTTTATACATTCTAAAACCGGTTGTGTTGCATGTTTGGGATGATTGTCTTAACCCTAACACCCTACTTCAACCAATCAGTTGGTTTGAGGTAAAGATTTTCCCATTCACTTTGAGCAGTGTATTAGTATCACTGGCAGTTCAATAGCCACAGCATGATGCTGCCAACACCATGCTTGACAGCTGAGTGGGTTCTTGAGTGAAAAAGCCTTACTTTGACCTCCAAGTATGTTTCTGGTCATTGTTTTCAAACAGCTCAATGGTGGTCTAGTCTGAGCATAAAATATTTCTCCAGAGGAGCATCTGGATTGTCCATGTGAGCAGTTGCAAATTTCAGTCAAGCTTTAAAAGTTCCAGTTCGGAGCATGTTTTTGTTTTTCAGCACTATATCAGGCCAACGTCATCTAAAACCGGTTAGCCTGTGGACAGTGACACCGTTGTTCCAGAAGATCCTTGGTGCTCTTTGGGTTGCTCGTGAAAAAACTTGCCCAATTTCACTTTATTTAGGGGTGACAGCTTGGGTCAGATTGTTGAAACATGGACACAACTGGGTATTCAGACAATACAATGATCCCAAACCCGCATCACAACTCACTTTGGAAGGCTAATATTGAGCTTCCGAAAGTGCCTCTCCAAACCCCCGACCTCAGCTCTACTGAATATTGGTGGAATATCCTGAGAAACAGGCCTGCAGTACGAAAACAACCACTTTAAATTAGCTCCACCATTTCTGAGAAAAGCGGTGGTCAAATATCCAGTCAGAATTATGTCAGAAACTTGTTGATGGTTAAAAAATGCATGCATTTATTTATCCCAAGGGGAAATAGAATGTTGGTGTAACGCATAACTTTCAAGTATCTTAATAGAGTTGTTGAGGATGTTGATGCTGTGGGCAGGAAGGATTTTCAGTAGCGGTCAGTCTTACAACAAATGCCTCGGACTAAAGATACTGTTGCTGTATGACAGCCATGACAGTTATGAGACTGTCATATATGACTGTCATGACATGCTGACATCTTCATATCCAGGGACAGAGGTGATATTTCTCAGCAACATGTCCTGCATGACACCATTAGTCGTTAGGAAGTGCTAACCCCCCAAATTAGCTTTTGCCGCTTCTCTTTAAATCTCTATCTGTCTGTATAGTTAAAAGCTGGGCAGAGAGACGTTGTAGTCAAGGACATGAACCTTGCCCATTATGGTTGACGGAAGAGATGGTCAGAAGTTTCTCCTTCTCTCTCTCCTCTTTGGTCCTGCTCTGCATCCATGAAGCCTCCTTTTCAACTCCTCTAGGGTTCGGGGGTTGTGGTTCAGGTATTATATTGAATTTTGGGGATGCCATATAATATTACTTTATTTGGTTCTGACTGTATAATTTGGGCATTTCATGGATGAGTGAAAATAACTTCAAACCTGTGCATAAAATTCTAGTTTAAAAAAAAGAACAGTTGAAATCATTAAAAACGCAACAATAACATGAGATTTTTGTTCATGACGAGGGTACATAAACTTCTAGCCAGTATTTTGTTACTTTTGTATGTTTTAAATATAGCTCCATCTGAGCATTTCCTTATGAGACTGAAGACAGAATGTTAATTTACTGTAAAGCAATAAATTCAGGCTAAAAATGAACACCTTCAAATTAACACCTTTCCTCTTTTGCTATTTCTTCTTGAAAAGTGTTATTTGGCAAAGCCTACAGTGTTGATAGTTTACATCATGAAGCAAGCATCATCATCATCATACAGCATTGCTTAATGGGATGTTTAAATCAAACCACCTAAAACAAAAGTTTTAAATCAATGCCAGCAGGGAAATCAGAAACAAAATCAGCCATTGTGCAAATCTGAAGAACCTGTGATATGAAAGCAGGAAACCACAATAGCATGTCCATGAAAGGATTGTGCTGCTGAAAAGCGTGACGCAACAGCTGAGACGTCCCCCACAGACTGTAATAAATGATCATAACAGAAAAACACATTAGAGCTTTTTTTCTGCTTTCTGAATGGGAGACATTATTGATGCACTCCAAAGCTTTCTCATCTGACGACACCGGCGGATGACCAGCCGGGTCAAGGCACAGCAGACCCAGACAACTGAGCTGAAATCCACATTACCTCGACTGGCAGTGAAGAGGCAGTGCAATTTTAAAACAGAAGCAGGGACAGCTCCTCGTGAGCCATTATACTCTTGGCAGCAATGCACTCAGATATATCCCAATGGCTTTGCTGACCCACATTACCTTGCATTAAGCTAGAAGGAGGCTTTCCTGATCGGTGAATTCATTTTTTAGATAAGCTTTTTGACTTGGAGGCTCATATAAGGCTTTTTTGTAGAGATGCACCAATCAATCGAGCATGCAGCAATGGCCCATTTTCCCTTAATGGCCACCGATCACTGATCAGTTGGTCAAATACTGAAAGTACTTTTAAAAATATTTATTAAATGTATGCAAACTAAGTATTCTCTCTATGTTGGGGCATCAACCAACAGAATATGCCTTCCTGCACTTCTTTGAGCTTAATAACAACATTGGTACCAGGATGTATCGTTTACCATCAAGGTATGAAAGTTTTGCTATTAAAATGGCAGCATTTTACATCCTAACTTTTCTACAGCTCTTCTTGTAAGTACTGGATGTTTCTCTGGCTGCATGTAGGAAAGAGAATGCAGCAATGCCCATCCCCAACCTGTTGCTGCACACTTCTGTACAGCTGGCTGATGAAACAGCTGCGGCACTTTTTCCTTGCTTAGTCACAGAAAATACAGATAGTGATGGTTTTAAGGGAAACCCGTTTTAAAGCTATAGGTAATAAGCTACGAGCTGCATGTAAGTTAAGCATCTCAATGTAGGCCCAACTAGATAATAAGCTAAAAATCAGGTTGCTATCCATTAAGGGTTGCCTTAAAAAGCGCAGAATTGCAGAAACTTATGGTATTCAGCATATTTATTTTATTGACGACATTATTATAACTTGTAATTAGGTGGGAACAAATACAGCTGTGTTCTGAACACATGCATAATGTTTATGTGCGGAACTCGGAGCACAGCGCAACGTTAAAAAGTGACACCAAAACAAAACAGAAAGGACTCCCAGCTATCACTAAACCCTATTTGGGAACATTAATGGTTTCTCATGCAGCCACAGTAGAAAAAGAAAGATGGGTCTAACCAGAACTTTATCAGCGAACGCATCTTTCAACAGCAATAAAGTCCATAACAACCTGTGCATTGAACTGATTTACTCAACTGAAACAATGTCAAGCTGAATGTAAACATCACTGATACTAGAGAAAAAGTAGCAGATATCCACATGGCTACCAGGAGCATCCATTCAGCCCAAACTCCTTAGTTTGTATAAAATGCGATCCCCATTGATGAGAACGGACTTTCCCAACAGCCGACCATGCTGCATTCGAGTACAGCTGGGAGACTAGGTTGTCAAAATATCAAAATAATTTTAAAGTGATTTAAACATGTTTCAATCCTAAATATAAGCAAATTAATATTCAAACATTTCTAAGCAATAACACTGACTGTTTTCAAGTGGTTATATTGTTTTCTACTCTGGCTATGTCTGCTTGTACTATTTTATTCATTTAAAAAGAAATCCAATCAAATCTCAACTCAGTTCTATACTTTCATCTTTTTTAAGTTATAAAACAATAAAGTCAAATTAATTTCACCAATTGAAACGAAGGAATTCAGGAAAAAGGGTTTTTTGTTTAATGCTAATCAAAGTTTAAAAAAAAGTCATATGCACAATTTTTATTTACTTTTTTTGATTAACGTGTAAAGAAAATGTACTGAGCCATGATTTTTGTGATCCGTTACACCCCTACTACTTAATATTTTTTATTAATTCTTTTTACAGCAGTAAGAATTTTTTTCCCTATACTGTCTTAATGTGAGAATCTTTTACTGGCCCACGCTTGTTAGGGATCTCTGTGAAAGAATCTGCAGCACATTTTTTCACTTTTATGTGTTACATTAGGGGAGGGGAAATGGTCAACATCAGCATTAGCAGGTCAGACTATTGGCTTTGAAATCCTGATCCGAGCAACTTTAACTTATTTTTTCCTTTATCTTACTATCTTCAACTACAAATATTAACATTCTATTCTTCCTTCTGTGATCCTGTATTATTTTTGGCCTTATATTAAACATCACTTCCTTCAGGGTGTCTTGGAGATCGGGCCAGTCGTTTAGAGTTAATTCGGTTTTTCTTTCACTACTTTTCAGGACATAACTTTTGGTTTCAGGTCAGCTTTCCGACTGTGTGGACTATTTAGGCGAGTTGATAGATCAAGACAGCGCCTGTTTCATCTCCTGATCAAAAACAGCTCAGCCCCAGATTCATCCTCATCAAGAGGCAGAACAAAACCCCTGCAAAATTTAAATCAGGCTACGATTTGAATAATTTAAGCCACATTTTCTTCTACTTTTTAATCAACTTTTCACACTGATACTAGTTAAATAATAACCGTCCGCTGATGTTTTATTGCAAAACTTAACATTAGTCTTGATAAACTATCTTATTTTTCTGCAACAGACGGATGTTCTTTCTGTCACAGGATCGGTGTGTGTGTGGGCATGGGGCATGTCTGTTTTTGTGTGTGCTAGCGATGAAGAGCACATGAAACCGCATTGTTGAAGTCAATTCAGTCAAGGAAAAAAGGCCGTGCTCATTTTCGAGTCAAGCCCTTTTGAAACTTTCACACAGTTACTCCTCAAAGGGCACGGTTTGACTGCTTGTTAGCAATTTTTCGGGCTCTAAGTGTGTATAGCGCATGTGCTTGTGTTTGTGATACGTTCCCCAGAGGACCCCCTTTCTCTACCCAACCAACTACAGAGCAGCTTTGAAGTTGCATCTAAGACAAGAGGTGAAGGAGGGGGTTAAAGAGAAGGAAGGGAAGGGAGGCTGGTGTGAGACAAAGATGAATGGATAAAAGGGGAAAAGCAGTTACACGCTAATTCCTTTTATTCCAGCACTCGTTCATCACGGAGCCTTTTTGCCCTCATAATTTAGGAATGATGTCACAGTCGGGCCTTCTCCAGGGGACCGTGAGCGATGAAGCTCTGTCTGGGACTGACCTGGAGGAAGGGGGAGGGGGAGGGGGCGGCGATCATGTCCGTACTCCGCTGTCAGTAAGCTGATGAATAATGAAGTGGATTGGTGTCCAGTTACATCAGGTGATCGCTGTGTACTTTACAGGAGCAGTTTGTGTGTCTGTGTGGGGGCCTGACAAGGAAAAGAATAGAAAGGGGTGCAATATCAGCAGCTGCTCCACACAGCAAACCCTGCACACACACACTACCATCTGCTGCTCACTCCAAGGTATTAAACACACACACACACACACACACACACACACACACACACACACACACACACACACACACACACACACACACACACACACACACACACACACACACACACACGTGCCGTCCTCTGTTGCTTTTTAAGTAAACAGAAACCACACACAGGAAACAATGTACTCTGTCCGTTTCATCCTTCATATATGCATGTCCTAGTAACTTATTTAAATCCGATTTTTTAATTCATCCTGTGACTTTAAGAAATTGCTGATGCAACACGTCTAGAAAACTTGTTTTGGCTGTGGATCACTATGAAATATTAATTTGTTTTTTCCAGTAACAATGGCGTTAGAGAGTTACTGTAGAAACCTGTAATAATCACCAATTCAGTCATGTGACAGGGGTAGCCCTGGATCGGTTTCGTTCTTACCTCGCTGATAAAAGCTTTAGTGTCTGTATCAATAACTGTTCTTCTTCATCCGTCACCTCTTCCTTGATGGGTTCCCTAGGGTTCAATACCGGGACCCCTTCTCTTTTCTGTTTGTATACTTCCGTTGGGTTATATTCTTAGAAAACATGCGGTACATTACCATATATACGCTGATGACTGACAAATCTACCTCTTCATAAATCCTCATGATCCTACTCGTTCTGTCTAGTATTGTCCATTGGAGGTCAAATACTGGCTGGCTTCCAAGTTTCTCCTTTTGAATGATGAAAAAACAGAAGCTCTTCTTTTTATTTAAACAAAAAACATGCTACCCCAATTCCAGATCTCTCTTCTCTCTCTATTAATGTCAGGTCATGTGTAACCAGCCTGAGAGTTAAACTTGACTCTGACTTTTTACGCAACCTCAAGTTAATGCCACTATCAAATTCAGCTTCTTTCAACTCCATCGCAATTTCAATACATTCTTAAAAGAAAGCATCTAGAATCAGTTATTCACACATTGAACACGTCTAGACTGATTACACAAACTCGGTCCTTTTTGGTGTAAACAAGTCCTCGCTTGGCCATCTACAGAAGGTTCAAAATGCAGCAGCACAAAATCACGAAAGCAAACAAGGAATAGATTCAATTCAGTCTATATATATATATATATATATATATATATATATATATATATATATATATATATATATATATATATATATATATATATATATATATATATATATATATATAGCCAATTTACAACACGTCATCTCAAGGCACTTTACAGGTCATTTCAAATCAGTCATATATACATTCCAATCAGTTTAAACGTTTTCTATCTAAGGAAACCCAGCAGATTGCATCGAGTCAGCATTCAGTCCTCCTGGACGAACGTGTAGCAACAGTAGACAGTCGCCTGCGTTGCGTCTAGTGCTGTGTTGAAAAAAATCGTTTCTAGTATTAATTACTGTCATGTAATTATGGTAACAGCTAAAAAAAAAGTTTTTAATAGCACTGACAAAAATGTCTATCGAATTAGAACAGATTGGATTGGATCGAACTGTGATAATTAATCCTAATTCATGAGGATCGGAATCAAATCAATTCTTGAAATTTGAATTGATACCCAGCCCTAGTTGTGTCGTTGACTGCACAGCAATCCCTCATACTAGGCATGCATGTAGATGATCTCACATCACTCCTATACCACATAAAGGACACCGACTCCCCATTTCTTACCGAATTTGGTTTAAAATTGAGATTGATGTTTTCAAAGCTCTTTACCAACTCCCAAATTATGCAATGACCGTATACTTGTCCACTAATTTTTAAAGCATGACTAAAATGCGCATTGTTTTAATTTAGCTTTAGGTGACTGATGTCCATGTTTTCTTATAGGCTGTGGTGACACTTTTATTTGTTTTTTATACTATACTTTTCTACAGATTTATTCCATGTTGTCTATTTGTTTGTTGGTTCATTTATTTATTGTTTTAGTTTTTCTTTACAGCATTTTGGTCAGCTGTCTTGTTGTTTGTTATAAAGTACTTTATAAATAAATTTGACTTGACTTGACTTGACAACCACAGACTTCAGTGTTTATTGTTGCGATCTCATGGACACAAAGTTGAATTTTTTTTTTTAAAGTTACATATTTTTCAAATTTAAATGAACAAAGCAGCAATCAGACCATTATAATTTTTCAGAACATGTTTTATAACATTCACTATTGCACTACAGCACTAAACTACATTTATTCGCTACCTTAAATCCTTTTCTTTCAATAAAACCTAAGCAGAACCCAAGACATGAAGGGCTAAAGGTGAGATTTGAGTTCCACATTTATATATTAGAAAATGAATACAGGCAGTTAGAAGTAGGATGGATCATTAATGGTGTGCAGCTCTGAACTGGGTCAGCAGAACAACACATCTTCCCAAATGAACAAAAGGCCCACAATTATCATTTTTGTTCTACTTTAGGGGTTTTATCCTGCTGTTTTGCTACCAGGCATCTCTCAGGGAGAGGGGAAGCTGAAGCTGTTAGAGCATCCTTTGTTTCTGGAAGGCGATCTGAATTCAGTTTAAAATTTAGCTTTTTGTTTTCAAAGCTCTTCACCAACTCACCAATTATGCAGTGACCTTTTACTTGTGGTGAGACACTGTTTTGCTACCAGGCATCTCTCTGGGAGAGTTTCTGGAAGGCAATGAGGGCGATCTGACAAAATACTCTGTGACTGAGCATTAGACATTTCACTAGCGAGGACCACAGCACAGTGATGTGAGTTTATAGGACTACTGATGAAAGGGGTCAAATGGAGGGATAGGTTGTGGAGATGGTCATCTGGGGAGATTGGCTGATGAAGGTTTTGGAGGAGGAGTGTGTGTGTGTGTGTGGGGGGGAATGGGGGGGGGGGCTGTCTTCAGCCCGACCCAACTTAGGAATCTAGAACAAATAGCAGTGGATGGAAAATAAGAATAGAGAGCAGGGATGAAGGTGAAGGGGGGGTGAGGAAAGATGAGGCGATGTCCAGGTGAAGGCAAGAGAGGTTGAGGGAAGAAAGAACTGACAGTGACTTACAGTACGTTTACATGCACATCAAAAATTAATTTTGCCAATAATCAGACCAATACTGTAGCTTAACCAGAAAGGGAGTCTTTATCCAAGTTTACATGTCACTCAGAAAATCGAATTATTGAATAAAGTGCGTTCAATCACGACATGCGCCCTTATACGTTGGCATTTTTCCGGTTGGACTGGAGAGTCACACAGATGGTAAAGAAATGCCGGCGGCAGTGAAGCATAAGGAGTAAAAGCAGGATATGCACAATGACAACAACGCTGCAGTACAGTACATTTCGTAGGTACTGTGCTGTTTGATTGCATTACACTCGTTGTTGTTCCCGTGTTGTTATTCCCGCTTCCACTGTTTCGTCACTTCATAACGGGTAGGGCCCAGGCTGCTAATAGCTCGGCTAAGATGTGTTGGAGAGAAATGCAGAGAAATTCGATTTTCTAACTGCATTATCTGGGTGTGTTAGTCTGATTAAGAGAAGGCCAATTCGGTTTGACTCCAGGTGTATACATGCCCTTCAAAAGTCCAACTTCAGTCGGACTAAGGCAATAATTCGGTTTTCTTTTTCTGCATGTAAACACACTGACTGAAGACTATACTCCTGAACATAACATATTAACTTCATTTGGGTGTATGTCGCACATTTAGCTATTTACCTTTCAGTCTGCGTCTGCAGACCTTTATGACGATCTAAAATCCATGTCAAACGGACGACTTAGCCTAGTTGCTTCAAACTATCTATAGGTGCATAATAACAAAACACACAAAGAATGAAGGCCTTGATGATGCTTTACTGCACACATCTCTACTGTAGTTGGCTGTTGATTGTTTTTGTTTCCCAGTATTCCTCAGAGAGCCCTCTGCTGCGATGGATATTGGAGATAAAACAAAAGAGTGAGTGGGAGAAATGATCTCCTCGGCAGCCCCTCTGCCTCTGTCATAATCCTGAGTGGGTGATGTGGTGAAGAGGATCGGGCACAGATAAGATGATGACTCAGTAAGCATCTGTCACTTGAGGAAATGAGACAGAGCCCCAGTAATGGCCTGTTTGGAGAATACTAACCTCGCTGCTTCAGCCATTAAAACCCCTATTTACAATAGGGGGCTAGTATAATCTCACCATAGCCTCTGTTTTCACTTTTTATGGTTGATCTGAATCATTTAGAGCACACAGTTGCCTTCACACAAACACAGTGTTAATTATTTGCAGGAACTTTGCGTAGCTGTTGTTCCTATTCAGTGACAGGTGCAGAAGACCAAATGCCATCATTGCGGAATTCATTTTATTTACCCCATAGAGAGAGGGGGAGGGGGGGTGGCTAGTACGCAGAGGAATACAAGCTGGAAAAGGTGATGCCGGAAGCAAAAGAGTCGACTGAAAAAGATGAATGCAGTCTCTGACCTTTTCTGTCTCTTCCACTGCGGAGCACTCAGGGAATTTTCTATCAGCGTAGCCTCACAGCGCTTTCTGCTATTTAGGGCAGGCCGGAGCTGAATTAACAGCCCGTTCGCTTTCTCCTCCACTCAGAGCTGACCCACACCAGCGGGTTCCCCGTAGCAGAGGGACCTCGGTGTAAAACCGAAACCTGCGTGTGGGTTTTGAGTGCCGCTGCTTTTTGTGTCTTGTGGTCAGAAGTGTGTGTGCTCAAAGCAGCCAGTCGACTCTCTACAGCCTGTCAAACAGCTGTCAGAGGGGGGAGGGGTGACAGTCAGTCTGTCTCTGTGTGAATATGTTCAAGTTAATTGAATATTCCTGCAGTGTTAGGCCTGTAAACAGACGTTTTTGTGAATGATAAATAACTAGTTGAGGTAAAAAAAAAACGTACTGAGTGTTTGTTTATGCATCGACTGTTATGTAGAAATCAGTAGATTACTAATAACTGATGTCTAAGAGACATAAAATCGCAATTTAAATATCTGATCTGCATTTAAAGCAGGATTAAAGCTGTGTTTTTATTTTGGAACAAAGAAAGGAGTGCTACGCAAAGCTGGTACCCATAGATAATCTCTGAAAAGGTTTTCAAAACTAGTTTTAGGCCTTTGTTCGTATCGCTTTTTGTTCAGTAAGAAAAGGTCTGGCACTGATTGCTTTTAATTATCTGAATCTACAAACTATCAGGAGCCAAGGGCTTCTCTGAGCACAAAGGAGACGGTGAAAGGAAGCATCCAAAGAACTTCCGAGGTAGAAACTGTAATAATGGAACAAAATTTCCAACAAAAACACTTTTCCTCATGTGGCAGAACAATGTTTAATTTTCATATAGATAGCTTCATATCACAACTAAAGCTTATTATAGTGCACCTGACATAAAAAGCAAATGGGCCCAAATTTAGTTAGTCATTTCATTTTGGTCAAAATAATCACATTTGATCCAAATGCAATTGCAAGTGTTCAATTAGATTTATTAATCAGTGCCATTCAGAAACAATCTGATTTCAGCCAATAAGTTCAAAGGTTTTATTAATTAAACATTAATTAAATGCATCTCAGATAATGAGGAATGCCCAGCCTTTGGCCTCCAGTAGGAGTTGGTTTTATATTGCAAGACTGAATATTTTTTTGGGGGGGGGAATTGCAAGATAATACTAGATTTTTTTTACTAAGCATCTGAAAAATAAAAGTAAGGCAAAATATATTTTTTACTAAATATCTTTCCCACCGTATGGTACAGAATATAAAAATTATTTCCAGGGGACATTTTCATCGTTCTACATGTGCATAGTCAAATTGAGCACTGCTGAGATTCTACAGCTAGTTACAGGGGAAAAAAAGAGCTTGACTTTCTGGATCATACTGCACAGTCTTAAAAACTTAGATTGGATCATTTTTCAAAGCCTTGTCAGTTCCTTTCAAACAAAAATCGATTCTGCTTCAAATACTTTCATATTGTAGCTTAACTGATTTTTGCAGCAGCATTTGTACAAGCTTGGCTGTGCTGTTGAGTTAAATTAGACAAAATGGGTCCCTTACAAAGGATGAATACAAAGGTGAGGAAGAGCAAATATCCTCTACTCATTCCATGCACTTTCGCTGTCTGTAAAAGGGGGAACTAAAAGCACCAACATGACTCCACCCCTCGACTTAGACAGCCGATCAGCCTGCTCGTGTCTTCTCAGACAGAGTTTACACGTATCAGCCAAGGATAGCGGATGGTGAATTATTTAGGAGGTCTATCAGACAGCAGCTCCCAGACAAAGTGTGTGAATTCAAATCTGATATTGGACTGATTTGCAAGGAGAGAGGAGGCTGTAATGTGGTAGCCCCCTCTGAGCCCGTTATCTACTGCTCAACAGACCCTCTGAGGGGGGAAAAGAAATCCAAGATGAGTTTTAGAGCTAAGCAGTTATATCAGATCAGCACAAGGTAACTGTTTTATTCCTACACCTGAAAGAAGGTTATCTTGGCCGAGCATGTATGAGCATGTCATCTGCCGAGGGTTGCATTTACATTAGGCAGGGTGAAGTAACGTATCAGTGCTGCAGCAGAGGACGTTCTTTTAACATCTCATGCTGTCACTTCCATTTATGTCTTTAAACCATTGTGACCACTTTGATGGAGCTACCACAAGCAATTCTTCTGACTAATTGTAAAGAAAATGGCTGCATGGGAGTTCTGCTCATCAGGAACTCTGACAGAAAATTAAAGCTGCCGATCTATAAGAACCCCGTCCATGGAAAATATTGATAAACACTCATCATGGAGGGAGGGTTACTCATGCTTTCCATCATTTTTTCAATTAAAAAACATTTAATGAGTGTGGAAATGATTTGTATTCAGCCCCCCCAATCAATCAACACTTTGTGGAACCATCTTTGCCTACGGTCTTTAGAGTTAGGTTTTCACCAGCTTTGTTCTCATGAACAACCCTCTGGTTCTCTGGATCTCTGTTAAATTTAGAACTAGGAACTACTTCTTAGTTATTGTTTGCCATATAAACCCACTTTTCTTTTTTATATAAAAGAGGCTGTAAATACACATGTCCATTCTGTTCCTTTTGTTCTTTATTTTACTTCTGCTAAAGTTTACATATTCATACTTTGTGTCTTTACGCTGTGAACCAAAGTCAAATTTCTTCTTTGTGTGCACAATTCTGGCCAATAAAACTGATCCTAATTCTGTTGTGAGGGAATGCAATTAAAAGACAGGTGTACTAATAAAAAAACCTGCTTCCAGAGGGGAGACTGCTAAATAATGAAGCCAAAAAGAAACGTGGGATTTTGTTATGTTTCTTGAGTGTCGGGACCAAAGAATATATCGACACGGATTTCATGGATTTGTCTCAGCAGTTAAATATGCATGCTTTTGCCATTCTGAGACCAAATGCAAACAGGTTTATTTATGTTTTATTTATAACAAAAACTGTACCAGAGATAGGACACTTAGCTGGTGGACTATTGCATGCATTCACATAAATGTTGGAGGTAAATGTTGGTTTAATTCTGTTCTGCCAAAGTAGTTTAACAACTTTACTCTAGAAATAATACAAATATATATAAAAAAATTTTGTTCAGAACCTCTACTATGTAGTAGACCCCAATTACATTTCTGAGTTGAGACTTTATTCCTATAAAAACTAGTGCAAAATGCATCAAGAGGTTGTTCTGATGTTCCTTAATCTGGTCAGCAGCATAATTTTAGCAGTTAGAAGTTTAAGTTAGAGTCAAATTGTGCCAGTCCCTCTTAATTATGTAAATGTGGCTGTTTAAAGTAGATGCAATGATTTGGTGCTTCTCGGAATAATGTTCAGTTTGTCTGCTTGCATATGACTCTATGACTCTAGAGAATATATGGGATAAAGAAAAGCTGCATTAATGAACTGTCAAACTAGAAACAGTTATACTTAGAGAGTGCATTGGAAATAACAAGGACAAAAAACAGCAAGGCCAAACACCAGCACCAGGCTGCAGTAATTTACCCAGCAGAGTACCAGAGATTCATGGACCCCCCTGGCCAACAGGCTCCCCCCCCCCGGTGAATATTTCACTTCCCTTCTCCCTGTGGACCTTAACTAGTAGAATTAGAGATGGGTTTGTTTGTTGGCCGCTTGTGCAGAGGCATGAGGGGAGAGCATGCAGAGGCTCCCCTGTCAGGGAGACGCCATACGAGGCGGGGGCTTCATGTAGGAGATGGAACATTTTACTGCTGCTCTTGTGTTTGAGTCGTAGCCGCTGTTTACCACAGGGGCCCACTTATATTAACCAATCCGATAAAACGGACACACTGACAGCCCTTTTGTCTGAGGGCTCCCAGTAGCCATTAGATGATTTCTACTGGCTCCCATTTTGTAGAAGTGTTATTGTGAAGATCGACTTTTTCAGGAGTGGGAAGTTAGATCAGCAGTTTAGGCTTCTTAGTCTTCTGATCCTCTGCAGTGCTATTATTAGGTCCTTTTTGTTTTGTAGCGTAGAGAACGCGAGGCTCTTCTCATGTAAGAAAACACCTCATTTAAAGAGAGAAGAGGATAAAAAAGAAACATACATATAGGTGAGAGAGATTTGTTGGCTACAAATCAGCGGCACTAATACTGGTTTTGACATTATGTTAAAATCAATCGAACCAGAGGTCATGCTAGAATTTTTTTGTTGTTGATCATTTTGACTGACTGGCTCAAAAAAAAATCTGGTCATGATCTATTTTTGCCCGTCAATTTTTTAAATGACGTATTTAGTAGTGTTCAATCTTAATTAATATTCAATCCGAAAATTCAGTCCGAACAAACTGAATAGAGAATCCACATCGTGCCATCACACATCGAGCAGATTATAAGGCTACATGTAATAGTTATGAAAAATGTACCTGCTGTGTTCTGAACGCTGCGCATGGAGCTGAACTGCGCGCCTTCTTGTGCGTAATGAGACTGGAATGAGACACACCGGAGACAGGAATCAGTCCTGTGTTTTGAAATCAGGGAACATTTCTCTAAACGAGGACTTTTCTGATCGCTTCAGCAGGAGGAAACTCGCAGCATGGGCTTTTTATGCACCAGTGGTTAAGCTACAGCGATTTGCCACTGCTGGTCTGTGTGCAGTCATAGTCATGCTCCATAGCCTCAGTAACTCTTCAACTCGGTGTCAGCTGCCGGATAGAGAGATGCACTGAGTATGGTGTCCAGGTCTGAGATGATGCTCAGATGTTTTAATGGGTTTCCTAAACTCTATGTGTAAAGCTAATAATGTCCGAACGTCTGCATAAAGTGGTCAAATACAGAAAATATTCAGATTACGTGAACCCCTGGTCTGAAAATATGTTTTAGCCGGGATCAGCAGCATCATCATCATCAGCAGCATTAGCTTCCCCCCAGTAAAGCATGGTGATGGCATCATGTGCTCAGGGAGTTGTGAAGCTAACATTTCCCCCTGAACACACCATATCTGTGGTGAAACATGGTGGTGGCAGCGTCATGGTGTAGAGATGCTTTCCTTCAGCAAGATGAAAGTTTCACCTCGTTCTTTAACCAGAAGGTACAAATGAATTCAATTCAAATTCATGTTAAAAGTACTTTATTAGTCCCAAAGGGAATGGAATGATGACATCAAAGGCTCAGGCCAGACGAGATCAAGAATGATGTAGATCAAAGCATATTCATGAGTTAGAATGGTGCAGTCAAAGTCCGGACCTAAATCTAATTGAGAATATGTGGCAGGACCTGATATGTGCTGCTCACGTGGCCATCTAGCCAATTCGACACAGCTCGAGCCATTTTGCGAGGAACAGTTTCAGCCTCCTAGATGTGCAAAGCTGTTACAGACACATCCAAAAAGAACTCGCTGCTGTAGCTGCAGCCGGATCACAGTTTCATTCTACTGTTTGTCGGCCTGTCATGTAACATTCCAATAAAATTCATCGACGTTTGCAGTTGTGACGGGACGAAATGCAAAAGCGGCATTTCAATACTCCTGCAAGACCTTGTAGAAGGCTGCGTGCGTCATTGTAGAGTAAGGTTTTGGCTTGTTCCCTAAAAGCACTGAAAATGTGTTCTTTTTAGACCCTCCCTTCCTCCAAAGCTGCGTTATATGAAAACTCCGTGACCTCTCTCCTCTCTGTCAGGACGAATAGTTAAATGATTTATTGTGCTGAATAAATACAAATACTCACCTGTTCCCCAACCCTGCCGAACTTATCATATCTAAAAGCACATTTAGACTGATTTTTAGTCTTGCTTTCAGATGTTTCAGTTATTTTCCTTTCATCTGAATCTCGCCTGTATTCCGTCCCAGGGCCTCCCGTCCGATTGATTAGAGCAGATCTTTTTGCTGAGTTTAAAGGGAGTCAGCTGTCAGGGGAAATTTCATGCCCAATGCCTTTTCCATTTGGGAGAGGCAGGAAGATCCACCTCGGTCTGGGCATGCATCTATAAACCGTGCACCACGAAGGGTATAGGCTGCTTTAGAGCTCCCCATCTTGAGTCGGAAAGTGTACGAGGTCACGCATCTCAAAAGAAAAGGCTTTTATTCATTCTCTCTTCTGCGCCACTCCTAAGTGCTACGCTGCACTAAAGGTGTTCAGGCTTTGGAACTGTACAGATGGTAAAAGGGCAGGAATTCACTGGCTGTAAATATGATTAACAAAACACAAAGCGGGAAATGCGAGCTGGACGACATTAGAGGGAGTGAGGAGAGAAATGTGTGTGTGATCTTTTTAACGTCAAGGTAAGTGCTGGAATCTGACACTACATCTGGGCTACAAAGGAAGAGAAACGGGCGGAGTGAGCCAGAGTGTGATTAATAGTTGCTGCCACTAAAGCTGGGTTTAATCTGAAGCGCTGTTGTCTTTAAACACCAGTAACATGTCTGCAGCAGAGGGGAGCTGAGGGATTGTCCTGAGCTGAAAATGAGAGAACTGGCAGAAGTTTTTGCAAAAACACGAGAGAGCCAGAATGTCAAGAGCACACTTCCCCCTGATGCTGGATTAGTAACGGAGCTCCAAGGAGATGCATGCAACGGGGAACCAAATTATTTTGGGGATTATAAAACCAGCTTGCGGCGTCTACACTTCCTATGTACAATAATACATCACTCTGAAAAAAATACGGGCAGTTACCAACTGGAAGAAGGGAGGCAACAACAGCAAATAAAATTAGGACTGAAAACTGAGTATCTCATTTTCTGCTTCCGTTGAACTCTCCATGGAAACGAGAAGCTGCTTTCCCGCCGCTGTAACTGACAGAGCGACCGACAGGCGCGCAGCACAACTCGCAACTGTTTGATATTCAATCGTGTTACATGTAAATGCCAAAAAATAAAAGGCTAGAGGAGCAGGAGAGACCCGAGTGCACGCAGGGACTTAAGCCAGAGTGCGGTGCAGGAGACAGATGGCAGTGGGGGTGTGGGGGGTGTGTGTGTGGGGGGCATAGATAGACACACAGAAAGCCTGGACACACTCATCCTCTGTCCCCCTGCCTCCCAGGAGATTAATAAGCCCATCATGGCTGCTGCCCATATGGGGAAACACAGAGTGACAGTGGTTCAGTATCTGGCTAGGCATTTGTCTGCTAATGCTTGGGGACTGTTTGTTTTGCAGATGTTTAAATCACTTTGGCTACAACTGAAGTACGAATAAAGAGTCATAAACAGAGAACAGATCTGTTGTGGCCTTACAAGAATGCTTTGAGCAAGAACTGAACAGGTGGCTGTGCATATAATAAGTAGATAAACACCATCCCCTCGCTGCTCTAACCCTCCACGTTGACTGAAATAGCTCCATGACAAAGACTCCGGCACGCTGTGGAGCAGCTGCTGCATCGGCATCGACTTTGTCTGGAGCTCCGTTGGTGTCGGTGACATTTCCAGCACTCTCACATCACCTCTGCTGTGGCCGAGGGCTCCGTCTAACCTTTGCAACGCTGAGCAGGAGCTCACTGGAAGAGAAGGAGCCAACTCGCCTAACCTTTATGAGTCCTTTTATAGAGCCCCCCCCCCCCACCAGCACCATCACCAATCCCCCCCAATACACAGAGGGTGTCAGGGCTCCGCCACGCCCTAGTGCTGACAAGTTGCCTTGGCTGCTGTCACTAGCTCCCCAGAGACTTGGCTTACATTGACAGTCCATTTCTAGGTATATGCTGCCAAACAAGGAGTGCAAAGAACAGCAGACAGTGTGGCTGGATGCCCACATTGAAAGCATACATACAGACAAGGACACACTGTTTGGTGCCCTTACATAATGGACGGAACAAAACAAAAAAATAGCTTTGAAATGACTCAAAAGTAAAGCTTTTGATGGCATCCGTTATTCCCAGTTGAATATTGAATATAGTCTGTTTTTCAGAGGACCAATAAGTATACTTAAGTCGACTGCTGCGATGCATGGAATACGACAGCCTTTCTCTCATCAGACGTCCTCCCTGAGCTGCTGCCTAGTGGTTGGTTCTGATCCGTTCATAGTCAGAACAGACCCCAAAGCAGTGCTGTTCTGTGATGCGCCACAGCGCGCTGCACCGTTTTGCACTGCACCATGTTGCGCTGAACCGTGTTGCGCTGCTGCTTTTTACAAGATGTCAAAGCGCAAGTGTAGCTTTACGGAAGAACAGAGCTGGCAAATGTGTTTTTGTGTGTGACAAAAGTGACAAAGATCCTGTAGGTCACATGTACACAAAAACTCTAATAATGCTTTGCAAAGTGAGAGTTCATTTATAAATTGACTTAGGAGAATGGAGATGAACTAAAGACTTGGAATATGCACTTTTTATTGTCTTTTCAAGAATCCTGGTTTTTACTTTTATTAATTTGAAAAGAAAATAATACTTGATTTCTCAGAATATTATTTCAGATTTCTTTTCATTTTTGTCCAGTATGACTGAAAAAGTTAACTTTTCAAATATTTCTAATTCATTCAAATATATTCTATATATTCGGAAGAGCAATTATTTCGATTATTTTTTTATTTCAAGATATTTTAAAGTCACTTTTGTACTTGTGAAAGCCTATCTGAAGCTTATTATTTAACTATTCATTCTCTCCACATAGGGAACGCACGCTTTAAATATGTTAAAGTGAGATGTCTTGGCCCAGTCCTGAAAGTGTTTCAGTGTCCTCTTTTTTTGTAAATCAAAATATGGTCACCCTAGATTAAGATCTAGATTGACGGAGAGTTCCCTGACATTCTCAGGTGCTTTTAGCTGTACGCCTTGGGTTATTATCCTATTGGATGATCCATGATCTGCAACTGATGATGAAGTAGGTTTCACTCCTGGATATTCCTTGGTAGTCTTTACCCTTCTGTGTACCCAGCATGTGTTCGTCGTTGCTCTTGCCAGAGCCTGATGTGATGAGTCAAAAGCTCCATCATTGTCTCAACATTCCATAACAAAAAGGATATTCTATCACATACTTGACAACATGCAGTACCTTTAGTCAGCTTACAGTTTGTCTTTTTTAATGTTTTTTTCGAAATAATGGAATCCTTCTGCTCTTCTATGAATCCAGATATGGTTCAAAATGAGCTCTTTTTCCCATCAGCACCCACTGTCTGAACATTTTAGAGTTGCTTTTCCTCTTGCTTCCTTGGAGGTTGGCTCAGTGTCACAAAAATTGCACTTTTTAACAATATTGGTAACTGTACTATTACCCCTGCCTATTCTGAAGGTGAAATACGTAGGTGCAATGGTGTTTGACACCCTACTGGCTGGTGTTTGCAAAGCCACATATCCAGGAGCACCATTCATTTTCCTTGGCGCTGATTGGCTGTACCCCCAAGAGCAGAAATGAGGAAGACCGTGGACATTAGTTTTTGCTGTAGTGCTAAGACAGTTTCCACGGTGCATATTAATGCATATTAAGGTATAACCAGTGTTTGAACTATTAAAATAAGCAGTTAAAAGCGTTTTTAAGAGGGGATGTTAAGTATTCCCTAAATATTAGCTATTCACGGGCAACAGTGGTCCCTAACCCCCACGAATACTGGAGGTCTACTTCATCCCTACTGTTCTTTAGCTCCCCAGACAGCTCTCACCCTTGCCTACTCTAGTCTATGTTTATTACCCAGCAGCATGTGTGGTGCTCTTAAACAGGCTGAATGGTTCATAAAAAAAACTTATAGGCACCTGTAAAACTAAGGAAGGAAAAATACCTAATTTGAAACATAACTATATGTAACTGTACATAGTCTCTTTTGGGTCACCAAATCATCTGTCAATACTATTTTAGTATGTGTTTAAATGCTATAAACAAATAATCATTCGATCAGTCATCATTTGTTTATCACTAAAGGCATGCAAGTAACAAAAATCAATTTTGTAAGGGTAGTGATAAATTTGACTGCCATAGAAAACTTTCAAATCCAGAGTTTGAGTTTTCTTCTAAATGAACTCCTGAATCTAACAAACTATTCTGTGTTTTACTGAAAAGAAAGGAAGTTTGGGGGTGGGGACAAAAGATGCAGTGACTAATTTTGTTGTTGCGATGAAATGACAAACAAGATGTTGACAAAGCTATCCTCCAGTCACAGGCAGTCACATCAAGTCTCTTTGACTGTGGTGTTTACAATTAAACAAGATGGAGTAGTCGAGTGTGTTAACAATAGTGACAGAAGGCACACAGCTCGTCTTGGAGCTTCTAACAGCTATCTGCTTTTAGAAACCGACTTCATTAGGCTCAGCCTGCCTGATTAAAACATGCAGTTATCTAAACTAAATACAGAATGCTGATTATTTTACATTGGTTTGGAGTTATATATGCAACGGATCACCAGTTTCACTGGTACATACTTCATACCTTGCCTTACTAATAGGTTCAACTCTCGCACAGAAGGATGTACCCCTGCTTTGCCTCCTAATCTTTGTAAGAACATATAAATTCTTGTTTGTCATCAGACTGGCGCTTGTGGTGGAATGCTATAATCCTGATAGCAGATTAGAAGTCTGTGCTTTTTGAAGATTTTCTCTATTATCAGCTGCTTCTATGAGAGGATACATGCTTCTCAGCTCCTCTTCTCCTGCCAGAACTAAAAGTACTTCTGTCATATATCAAATGACTACAGTATTTATGTTTGCATGTACTTCAACAAGTGTGACTACCTTTGTGAATGCTGGTATGTGTCCTGCTCTCTGACAGAGAAGAGAAATCACAGGCAACCGTGAGCGGTGGAATGGCCATCACAGCATCGCGGTTTGTCTTGTGTTATCTCCTTTTTGGCCATGACTGGCCCATTTCATGCATTGCTGCCCATCCGGGAGCGTTGCAAATTGAGATGTAAGAGGACAGATGGACATATATGGGTTAAGGTGACCCAGCACGCCTCAACAATCTGAGTGAGTCGGCTAACATCTGTCTTTAAAGAAATCCCTATAAACGCTGCAGGATGTGAGCAGTTCTTGTAGATCTTTGGAGGGCAGTGAAGCATGATGGCCATCATCACCATGAGAAATGTGTGGGTCCTCACTTCCTCAAATGGGGCCAGATATATTTTATTTTCACAAAGTGGAGTTATGAAATAAGTTTAGGAAGAAACGCCGCAACTGTATAGAAGAACATAAACTCCAGAATCAGAGGTGGGTAGGGTAGCCAAAAACCTCTCTCAAGCAAGACTAGAATTACTTCTACTTGATGTTTTTAACGAAGTAAAAAGTATTTGATCAATCTTCATTCATCATCAGTTTCTAAGGGGGTGAAGGCTTAGCTAGCTGACATGGCGAAATGCCTTCAACTCCAGCCAAAAATCCTCAGAGTTCCCCTTTCTTTCTTCTATCCCCTTCCTGTTATTGCTAGGCGTGGTGTGCACTAGCAAAGAAAGTTTTCACAAAGTGTGAGCTGAATTTCAAACAACATATAATCAGTGTTGAATGTTCTAATCCAGGCTTGTTCAGTACATGTGTTTTTAGATTTTGAACCAGGAATGATCGAAAACATTTTAGACTCCTTGGAAAACTGAAATAGCCCTGTAGCGTCAACAATAAACTCTGAAGGTGTTGCCCCCCTTTTGCTTCATTAATGGCTAATGATGCTAAAGGTCGCAGTACTCTTATGGTGCTCACACATTAACATTTTGTCTGTCATTCTGTCACCATTTCCTTTTGTCACAAAGTACCCACCATGTTGCCAGATCAATGACTTCATACATTGACTTTATATGACCTTGACTCTTTGGTGGAATTCAAAGATGGTGCAAATTTCTATGTAATGCTGAAAATTTAAAAAATAAATATCTACACAAATTAATAATAGACAAATATATACTGTGACAAAGAAATTGTAAAAAAAACAACCTGAATCCATATAAAATTATAAACTCATTAGTATAAAATATTTCTCATTTTCCTTTAAAAAACTTTTTATTACTATAAAACCATATATAACTACATTTTTCCTAATAATAGAGATTATGTTTTAAACATTCTTATTTAATTAAATCCGTTTTTTTTCCAAAAAGTCATTTTCACAAAGTCAGCTTTTATTTCATAATGATGTTTATTCCCAGTGGCTTATTGATTTCATGATGACACTTTTCAACTGAATGAGTTAATCTGCCAATCAGGGTCAGTGGATTAGAGCTGGTACTCGAACATCTGTCTTTCTGGATACCCGTTCAGTCCCCGTGGACAGCCTGTACAGCTAACAACAACATGCTGAGTCAAGGGTCGGAGTTGCAACTTCTTCGTTCAAGCTCTGGTTAGCAGATCAGCGTTATGCCTTGGAAGCGTCTATTATTTCCAAGTGTCGGTTCACTTGACCACAGTTCACATACGTATAGAAACAAACTCCTCGGCCGCCATGTTTATTTACTCCGAGGTCAAGTTTTATCTCGTAAGTTTTTGTGAGATTTCCCCGTGTGAGCTGGGAATGTACGTGGGTAAAATTGGTTTGTGTGTGGTGTCTCGTCATTGCCGTGTGGCCGCACACCACACACTGTAGGACCAAAACGGTTATATCCACAATTTTTGCCATAGGTGGTCTCTGAAGGTTCGAAAATCGTAGGATCATCTTTCCATGTGAACCAGCCCCCCACCAGGATAAATGGATGGATGGAATAACATCACAAATTTGAGAAAAAAGGAGTGACCTATCTGTTGTTTTAGTCATCTATCAGTTAGTCAGTTTCTCTTCCACCAGCCCATCTAACCTTTCTACCTCCACAGTTTCTGCTTCCAGTCAATATCAGCGTCAGATTCATTTTCTGACTGCCTTGCGTTGCTGTCGGTCTGCAGCTGCTCACGGTGTGTCTGGATGACCCGGTGCATTACTTGTGAATCTTTTCAGAACGGGGCTGTCAGCAGTTTGACCTTGATTTAACGGAAGCTCTCTGCTCTTTAGTGTTCGTTAATCACTGTGTGTCCCAGCGCTATAAAGAGGTTTCCTTCTTATCGTGACACAGGCAGAGGTCTTGTCAGTGAAAGAAAAACAAAAAAACGAGGCGGGGTGGCGCATTGCAGAGTCCAGTCGCTGTGCTGTGGATGAATCGCATGTTTAGGAGCAAACAGTACCCGAAGAGATTTTTCTCTGTTTGAGTTTGAGTGCGTCTTATCTCGGTGAGAAAAAGGGCAGCGCACGACAGCCGACAGTGAAATCCTCCCACTGTGACACTTGTTCTCTCTCATGGCTTGTCTGCTTTATTGTTGTCATGCAAGCTGACTTGATTCCCGCTATCACCAGCAGTCATCTTTAATTGTAGCGACATGTAAATTACACCCCGGTTTATTCCTTATAGCTGACTGCATTCGCAAGCGGCCGGGTGTGAAATGGAAACCTATACGCTGCTGGGTCACACCAGCCATCTCTGGAGGATTTGCCGTGATGGTCTAACCATGTGCGCTGTAACAAGTGTGTGACCGACACTAGCTCCACTCACTCTCATACAGACGCCTCCAGGTACGGCACAAACGATCAAAAAGGCCCAATCACACGAATCGCCGCCATAGCTGCATTCAAACGTCGGCTTTGTGATTTGAAGAGGCACGCAGAGCAGAACGCAGCTTAATGGACTGACATCTTGCCCCATGTCTTTTTCCTCCACTTCAAGGCAGAATGAAGGCTTTGCTGTGTGCTCAATTTATTGAAGTGCTACTGTCCAAATTACTAAAATGGAATGCTGCGGTTGCCTTGGAGAGGGGGGGGGAGGGGGGGATGGGGGGGACTCACCTATGATGTGACACAAAGGAAAGGCTGCCTTTGCTTTTCAAGAAATTATAATTGTCACTTCATTGGAGTTTTTAATAAGGAGGGCGAGTAATGATGGATGGCGGTTTAGATTTGAGATAACCGTTGATTTTCCAAAGCCTGCTGAAGGAAGTGCTCAAACAGCCAATCAAGGATTAAAAGAGGAACTCATGGAGAATCACAGGAAGCTGGTAATTATATTGCAAAGCATTCCTGGTGTATTGTCTACTTGTTCAGACATCTGTTAGCTTGTACTAATCCTTTATTTCCATTAATTTATCTCAGCAACCGAGTCCTTACCATGGAAAATGTTTGATCTGTAATTTATAAATATCATTTACCTTGAGTCATTTTTGAGTTTTTTTTTTCTTCTAAGTAAATAAATTAGAAATTTAGTTGTTGTCACATTCCCCCCCTGTTGTTTCCATCTATTTTAGTTTAAGGTAATTTGTTCTCATTTTAATGTATACTCAAGGATGGATGGCTTCATTTTATTTTCCTTTAATTATTTCTAGTTGTTGACAAAAATATTGACCATTTTGGTCAGTTATCTGTTATCTATTCTAAATCAGTTTCATACTTTAAAAAAAAGCCACTGACAGATAGTTTCAGTCGTCTGCGTTGCCAGCAAAACACCAGACACCAATTCAACGTATTGTCCCAGAATTGGCGTTCCTTTTTATTTCTCATCTGCTCTAAAATCACAATGCCGTGGCTGATTTTGATTTATTTATTCCTAATGCAGGAATTTGTGGTTTTCTGACTCAAAGACATAATGAAATTTGATCTTGAATTGCACTGCAGTGTGAGATGTGAAACTGTCTGTAGCTCAGAATAAAAACATACATTTTCTCTGACCGGTTTCACACTATTGCCTGACATGCCATCTTTCCCCCAGCAGTCCTCTCTTTTCCTATTTGATTTGTGACGAATTTTCAAATGCAGTGAATGCATCCATCAGCTTTTTTTTTGTTTTTATGGCCGCCACTGGTTCTTGATTTGTGACAGTCTAAATGCAATGGGAGTCCTCTGCGCTGGACCTCTGGGTCTCATACAGCAGCTCTCCAATGAGTCTTTTTGCAGCATTCTTTCCAATTGTTCTGCACCACTCCGCTTTTCTGCTGAACAGATACATTTCCTCCAATTAAAAAGAAATGCAGCTTCAGCTGTATATGCTTATGTGTTAGTTTCTTCCGGTTATGCTAGTTTGTTGGTGTTCCAGGTGTTGTGGTGCGACAGCCTTACCTCAATGTGCCCGGAGACTTGAGTGTTCTCGCCTCAGCAGCTTGGCATGCTGCTCTCCATTTAGCTACGCGTTAAGACTGTCCTCAGTATCTTTCAGCTCTGACGGTCATGGTTTAACTTAAAAGGTTGTGTGTGAATGTCACCAACAGTAACGCACAATAACACCTTTTTTTATTCATTTTTTTGGCCCTGTTTTTCTCCTTTTTATCTGATCTTGCCATCTCTGAGTTGCTTAGCAAACACTTTACTTTCCTTTCATCCAAGAGATAAATATCTTATTTGGCCAGTAATCCCAGTGAATCTCCTATTGCATGACCTTGGTGTTCTCTGTGCTCACTTTTAGCTTCCCTATTTGCATGCAGGCTCATTGTTCCTGACCTGTGAGAGTCAGGACTCAGAGGACGGAGATAAGCCAGCAGCTAATTCTTCTTGTGAAGCTAGAATTCTCCAATCGAGCTGGCCAGCTGCTGCCTGTTCTATCCATGTATTTAAATGGCAAGCAATTCAGGTTAGCAATTTAGGTGTCTTGTTGGATTAGGCCTATTTTAACAGAAGCAGATGTGAACGTTTATTTAGGGTTGACAGCTGCATGGTTATGGCTGAAGAAAAGATGATTATTGCAGATTAACACATAAAAGATCTTGTCCAACATACTCGACGTTTTTTATTTTTGTGAAAGCCACTAAAATTAGGTTTGGTGATTAAATTGGATCGATTTAGGGGAAAATTTGTTTAGAAACTTGCCATTAAAGCCTCATGAAAACCAACAGGAAAAAAAATTGTAGGGCTTTGCAGACAGTTTAAGCAGTGGGGCCACCGAATTGAAGTTTTAAGCCCTGGGACAATAACGAATATCTTTCAGTACACGCCAAGTGTAATCATGGCTATTATTAGGACTTGAGAAAGACTGGGAGGTTTTCTTTCACTCCTTATCTGTTGAATCGTGGTATTGTTATTTCTTCTTTTCAAAAGCTGGAATGCAGTTACGTTTGTCCTTTTTCTTCTTCTTCTTTTTTCTTACCAAGTATGCAGTCTATCTGTTGATAAATGGTGTGTAGTTGCCCTTTTCTGACCTAAAGTCTACCCATTTAAGATACCCTGCTGCCACTGTGTTGCACATAGTTGTAGCTGTGGATTGTTGTCCACTGGAAACCTAATCAGAGCAACAACAGTAGAATCTGAAAGAAAAAGACTAATTTTGACCACTGTGAAATTCTGTTTCTGTTCTGATTTCCACATCTTGTACCAAACCTGCTCTAAATGCTGTTCAACTTCTTCCAATGTGTCCCCGTTTTCTTTAAATAAAATAGGACTAAAACAAAGCTCAACATTAGGCTTGTAAACATGTCAGAGTTGAGGCTTTATCCAATTAGAGCTGGAGTTAGCTGTATATAATAACATGACACACAATGCTGTAGCTATAAATAAGGATGCGGCGTCTCAGTCAACACGTCAGAGTTAATAAGGACCGAAATTCATTGTTGGCCATGCTCCAGTTGGAGTCATATGTTACGCTTCAGCAGTGGATGAGCATTACACTATAACAGCTTTACTAATCTAAAAAGATGTGTCTCAGCAGTTTGTTTTAAATATTAAGTAATAATTAGAGGCTCTTGTGTGAGTTTGCTCCTTTTATCAACAACCTGATTAAAGTCAACATTTTTTTGCAATACAGAAGATATATTGGGGTGTTTCTTTCCCCCACTAGTGTAGATGATTTCAGTGGGAGTCCATGTAATACACTGAGCCCAAAACACAACGGAGTCACACAACTACAGCAGTCCTCTCTGTTGCTCTTTGGAGCTCTTTTCTTTGCAGCCTACAGTGATGTCATGACATTTTTGCTAAATTATTTTAAAAATAAGAATCTCTCTTTAAATAGTGTAGGTTGTGTAGGTTTTACAGAACAAAACTTGTACTTTAAAGCAGTTAAAACCTCTAGAACAGTTGTTCCCAATCTTTTTTTCATGAAGCCCGCCTTGCCTGTTTTCAAGACAAGCCAGGAAATTTGGTGGTACCTGGTAGGTTATATATTGAACATATATAGCTGTTTTCGGGGCTGCTCTCTGCTGTGCTTACTAGTTGAAGGCTGCTCCTGTATTTAGCATCAAAGCTTTGGCTGCACTTAGCAAAACAGTTCCTGGCAGATTTTTTCCTTTCCCCCTCGGGGAAACAGGCATCGTCGGAAAGTTTGAGAGAGTTTGCTGTTGTTTTGCCATAATTAGGAGAAGGCGGATGTTATGTGGGGTGACAGCGGGTGCTGTGCTGAGCAGAAGTGAAGGTTCTTTTATTGCAGGTGTCTCAGAGGTATGTCCTGGGTGAAGGGCGTCACGGACTGAGAGCCTGCCGCTAACTGACAGCCATCACTTTGTATCAGGAGCCTGATCGCTCCGTCCACCTGAGTGCTGTGTCAATTCTGTAGCAGCAGTATAGGCAGGTAGAGAAGAGGACAGCCTCATTTCAGTGCTGCAGCAGTCTCAAGATTAGCTTCAGATTGCTGCAAGGCATTGACTCGATTCAGCCAGCTCCCACTTTGACTGGCTCAACTCCCAACTAACAGCAGGGAGGTGGATAAGAGGAAGATTTCATCCGTATCAAAACGGTGTCTTCGGATGTTTTCAAAGCACGCAAAGTACAAACATGATAAAATAGTAGTACCGCAGGATATTGTGAGCACTCTTCACAGAGGTGTCTAAAAAGCACACTGAAATCTATGTCGGAAAAACCAGGTGTATTGAAACTGCAGTTCATTTTTGTATTTTCTCAAGTCTGCAGATGCTTCAAAACTATCATTTGAGATGAATCTGATTAAAGAAAGAAATCTGTAGAAGGGTTTTTTTATTGGTTTGCTGGGTGGTTGACATGAGCAACTGCAAATAGGTTTAAGGGTAGGATTTATTTCATATCAGAATACAGCAGAAATCAAACACTTTTAGGTGTCATATGAGAGGTGAAAACTTCTCTGCGCTGTGAAACACACACCAATGACTCTTCAGAGAACCTGAGTCCATTCAATCCATCCCATAGTCCAGGCAAACTGGTTCTGCTAACTTTTAATGGGATGGTCCTTTGAAGCTCATTGTACAACTGAAGGAAGAAAAGTTCCAGCCTCCTGGCACCTATGCTGAAACTCTCTCTGATGTTTGTGCAAAAAAATGCTGTCATTTTCATCATAGGGGGGGAATTGCTATTTCGTTAAAATATTTATGGATGGATATCATATTGGACGGAGTGGACAGTAATTTCTAAGATGTGCAATGGATTCTCAATTGGATTTAGGTCTGGAATTAGACTGCATCCCTCCAAGTTGAAGTTTTGTTTGAATGAGTGCCTTAACTGCACGTTGGACAGCACATTGTAGCTGTGTTAGAAAAACTGCTTGGCTGGCCTCAAGAATATTGAATATGGTAGCTTGTGAACAAAGGTTAAACCCGCCGCTGAAATATATAATGCAACTTTAGTTTTATCTGCTGAGCAAGCAAGCAGAAATGATATAGGCTGAGGCTATTGTTACACATTAGATAGAGTGAAGTGGAAAAGTCGTGTTGTAATGGTTAGCACTGTCTCCTCACAGCGATATGGTGTCTGGTGCAGATCTTGACCTTATATATGACAATTTTACATCAGCTGTCCTTTCACAGGCCAAGATAGTAGACCTAATAGATTGTTCTAAATTAATAAACCCATGACTGAATGTGAGTCTCCACGGTTGTTTGTTTTATAGACCACCTGTCTGAGAGGTTTCCTCCACTCTCTATCTCCCTTCCAGGAGAAAATATTGAAGGTGTGCTAGATTACAGAAACACAAAACAAGAACTGAAACTCAGTGGAAACTGGGATACAGCAGAAAGTGTCTACACCCATCTGTGAAGCACTGCGCCATCTCTGTCCGGATTTGGTGCCTCGTTGTAGCCAGTGTAGTCGGGATTGTCAAAATGAATAGGATCATGGGCATAAAAAGGAGGTACAGGAAATTTTTGATCCACCATGCAAAGTCATTCTAAGAAAAGTCTAATGTGCGGAGATTTCTTTTCAATACATGTCAGTGATTCCAAACACAGTGGAAATCCTGTAAAGTGTTCCCAGAGAGAAAAAATGCCAGTATGGAATTCAGAAGTGAAGAAATGACAGCCAGTATCTAAGGAAACAATGTAAAGATTCTCTGAAAGGAGACATACAGAGGTCTTTTCTCCATTTTACCAGTTTGTACCCATTTTTCAAGATATCGCCATTACATCCTAGCTCATTTCATAAACATTATTGCATTTCTATAGATTATTTTAATCAATTATTTGGATAAATATTCCTAAAATGTTTAAATCTCATCACTAATTTCATGTATTTGCATTTTCTTTCTAGTAACAATTTTCATTAAGTCAAGTTAAGTTTATTGGTATAGCAGATTTCAGCAACAAGGCAGTTCAAAGCGCTTTACATGATGAAAACATAACACATTAAGCAAAATAAAGAGTAGTAGTGAAAATAATGATGTTCCAGTTTTTATTAATCAAAGGCATCTCAAAACAAATGGGGTTTTATCCTCAGTGTTTCAGCAGTTTTGCAGTTTTCTGGGAGTTTGTTCCAAGCATAGAAACTGAATTCTGCTTCTCCATGTTTGGTTCTGATTCTGGGGATGCAAAATAGACTTGACCCAGAAGACCTGAGTGGTTTGGAAGGCTGATACAACGACAACAGACCTTAAATGTGTTTTGGTGCGAAGCCATTCAGTGTTTTATAAACTAACAAAAGTATTTAAAAGTATATTCTCTAAGCTGCAGAGAGCCAGTGGAAGGACTTTAGAACTGGTGTGATGTGCTCTGCTTTCCTAGTTCTAGTGAAGATGCGAGCAGCAGCATTCTGGATCAGCTGCAGCCTTCTAATCGACTTTTTAGGCAAATCTGTGAAGACACTGTTGCAGTAATCAATCTGACTAAAGATAAACGCATTGATGAATTTTTCTAGATCTTTCAGGGACATCATTCCTTTAATCCTGTAAATGTTCTTCAGGTGGTAGAAGGCAGATTTTGTGATTGTCTTAATGTGCCTCTGAAGGTTCGGTTATGAGTCCATTACTAGACCCAGATGTTGAATTCGATCAGTGGTTTCCAGCTGCAATAGTTGAAGCTGTGTGTTGATTCTAGGTCGTTCCTCTTTAGGTCCAAAAGAAATTACTCCAGTTTTCCGCAGCAGAAAGTTATGCTATATATCCATGCATTGATTTGCTCAATGCATCTGCTCAGTATTTCAATGTGTTGGTAGTCACCTGGGGACATTGCAACGTAGAGCTGTGTATCATCTGCATAGTTATGGTAATTAATCTTATTACTGGATATGTTCTGAGCTTGGGTTAGCATGTAGATAATAAATAGGAGGAACCTTGGAACCTTGGGGCACCCCACATGTGACCTCTGTCCGGTCTGATGAAAAGTTGCCTATTGACACAAAGAAGTCCCTGTTCTTTAGGTTTATTTTATATGAATATTAATGTTATTCTTTACAGCAGATTGAGTAGATTATAGATGATGTTGCAGACAACTCCTTTTTTATTGTAGAGACATTACAGTTGCAAAAATAAACACACATTTTTTATTGATATTTCTCTTGAACATCGTGCATCAACTCCACAGGATACTCAGGGACAAAGCAGGTTTAGTTCACTTGTTGAAAGTCTCTCTTGACATCTGTATGCACATTTCTGCTCTAGAATGCACATTATTTGCATGTATATATGGAAAAAACCACGTTGCTTTTAATATTGTTCTGTAAGAACAAGACAACTGGACAGAGTTAACAACCTGCTGTGGATTTTTAACATAATACTGCAAATTCAATAAAGGTTAATCAAAATGCATTTCCCTAATTCAGTTTGGGCTAACTGTTTTGATTTCACATCTATCCATGTCAGTGTTTGCAGTCAATTGATCAGGATTCCCACAGCTATCGATCCATTCTCATGGCAGAACGACGATAAACTACCTCTTAGCACTCAGTGCAGAAATGTACAGTTCCTCAATAAAGGAAACAATATGTGGAATGACTCTGTTTTCATTAGTGATTTCCCTTCGGAAACACAAAATCTATGTAGCTATTTGATTTCCGATTGACATTACAAACGTGCAATTAAAAATGGAGATAGATCTACTAAATCTTGACAAATCTGACAGTAAAGTGAGCAAAGGGACACCATTCACAGGAAAAACCAGAGTTTCCAAGCTTTAAACCCGTTTACATAACTGTTTACCAGTCAACAAATGTAGGAAATTCTGTCTGATTTGATACTACTCTATGTGCCAACAACAGATGATGTATGCTTGTCTCCAAAAGGATTTATCAGGTCATTCCCTTTATTATTGGTTTGCTTTGTTGTATCTCAGAAATTTATGTATATATATAAATAATAAGGATGCTTTATGTTTGAAAAAAAAGCTAAAATTGGTCTGTTTTACATACTTAACATACCTTCCAATAACTACAATCGTTTATTTGAAAGTGATCGACGTTATTAGTTTTCTACAAAACATTTTTTTTTACAAGAAAACTAATTGATCTGGCATTGAAATCAAAGATCTTCCATCCCCAATGCAGATGGGGATTAGAGAAATAACTGCAGATAAATAGGAACCGGTACAGCAGTATGTTTGAATGGCCTCTGCTCAGTACGATGACAAAGTTGTGTCTCTCTGTGCCTTGTTGTGACAGCCAGAGACTGAGTCAGGCACACAGAGCTGAGCCCATCTATCCCCGGCCACTGACCCCACTAATCACATCAGGAGCACTCTGATGCTAATCATCTCTCCCAGGAGACACTGCACATGGCAGCTCACTGGAGTTATATGTGCTAGGCTGGAGCTGTGCTGCAGGGCAGCCAAAATGAATGAAAGGGTCAGAGTCTCACAACCTAATATCTGAGGTTGAACATGTATTCCATCATTTTGTCAACTTATTGAAGGTTGAAAGCAGGTTTAGGTTATGAAACAATATCTAAAGCTTTAAACATGTCACAGAGCTCTGATCAAGTTGCCACAACTGCAAACCCACCTGAACTGACATACCAGGACAGGCAAATGATTATGAGTGGTGGTAAAAAAAAAAAAAAGAATACTGCACATCATCCTGATACACAGCCTACTTCATGTGACACATGGTGGTGGTAGCATCATGCTGTGGGGTGCCATTCTTCTGCAGAGACAGAGAAAAGGGTCAGAGGGATGGAAGTAAACACACAGTAAAGAGGCTGCAAGAGACTTAAGTTAAATTAAGGTTCACCTTCAAGCAGGACAGTAAAATACTGAACATGCAGCCAAAGCTTCAATGGAAGGTTTCAGATTCAAGTATGTTCATGTGTTCGAATGGTCCTGTGAAATTCCAGACCACAATCCAATTGGGAATCAAACTGGAAAGACTTGAAAATTGCCTATCTCCATCCAATGTGCTCAAGCTTGGGCTGTTTGGCAAGAATGGTAATGGATGACCTGGGGTGGGGTGGGGAGCTGAATATAAATGCCTGCTATGCTTTTCATTGTTTTATTTGTAAGATATTTGTAGTTTATGTAAAACAAACTACGGTATGTGTCATTGTCCTTCCACTGCTTCTACTCTATGTTTGTCTATCACAAACTGTAACTCTAAAGATTTGTGTGAAATCGGAAATAGTTGAAGGGATGTGAATACTTTTGCATTTCTCTGTATTTCTATCAGAGTCTGGGTTCCAAACAGTCCCCCCCCCCAAAAAAAAGATTTCCAGCCTCTATTCTACCACAACTCACTCTGTATTTCTCTGGTTCCTCTAATTAATTCTGGATATGTTGATTAAAGATGTTTTGTTTTGTTACCCTGACTCCCAACATTGCCTGGAGTGCTTTCGCTTCGAGGAGCTGTTTACTGTTCTAAAAGCCATCAGAGGAATTCTGCATCAATTCCCCAGTATGCTACCGTCTTCCAGAGCCTTTTTCAGCCCCGATTAGATCTCATTCCAACATGTTTTTTTATTAGTCAGGTAAAAATTATGAAACGAGGAGCTGTGTCTGCTCCTAAAATAACCAAATCAGAAAGGCTGTCTGTGTGTAATGAGAAATACATAAAAGAAGTTTGATATGCCACAGATATTGCTTGTTTAGATTCAATTATCTCCTAAGGTCACAGTGCACATCAGTGGTTTTGATTCTCATTCTGCAGAACTGCTGCTCATTTCGAATGCTCTATGCATCTGACTACTACAGAAAAAAAAAGGGGGGGGGGGGGGGGGGGGGTGTAAAAAAAAAACAGTTGAGGCTGTTTGTTTCCTGCCGACAGCAAATCTTACGTGCCTGGAATAAAGACCAGTGACCTTGTGAGAGCAAAACAAATCGTGCAGGTGCCAAAAGGCTGACAACGAAACACACGTTTCCAGCAGAGGGGCAGATTATTTTAGGGAGAAGAAAGGTGGGATGGAAAGTGGGAGATAGGAGGCACAGAGAGGGGAGGGGCGGTTACTTGGTGGGATTGCACACAAGTTGAATCCAGAAGAAGCAGTCACCAAGAAGGTTTCTGTAGCTTCGCTGTGCAAGTCTCCATTAAGGTCAGAACCCTTTTACTGCCACCCTGTAATCATGGCTGAGGGGCATCCACCACGGAATGACGCCAAATCGTCAGAGTCCTTGTTCACAACACAGAGCAACCTATGAGAGAGGAGTGGATAAGAAGAGTGGCTCCACATTAAATAGACGGTACAACAGGCAAGAACAAGAACATGTGGGTGTAAAATGATTTCTCCTCTGATGCCGGGCTGTTGCAACAAGCAGTAGTAACGCTTCTGCAGATGCATATGATCTTTTTATTGACGCTAAGCTCCGCCTTACAGAGGACACTTCCGAGTAGTCACAGACTTCAATTCTAGGGAACATCTATTACTATCTCTGACTTTCATCTATATGTTCTCATTATATTTACAGTAAAGCGCTGTGTAAACTGTGCTTACATGTGCAGGTCCATCAGAACAGCACTTAACTGTGCAGATGGTCATACATACGTTCGTGGTTTAAAGAGGCCTGCCGTAGAGTTTTACCCTGTAAACACTGTTCCTATGCTCACATACAGAGAAGCTCTGACGGAGCCGGCCCAACAGTTTAGAAAAGGATCCTTATACATCATTACTTAACTCCCTCACTGGTGCATTTTACAATGTACAAAAATATAACTTACATAGCTTTTATTTTACTTGCCATCGCACCCTTGTTTCGCTTTCATACAATATGTGATCAGAAATCCTCCATCCATTAAGTCCAGAAAATCTGTATGACAAGAGTGTTATGGTGCGTTCCATTTGTAGTCGGAGTTCGGATATTCTGACTTCTGAGTGGGAAAAATCAACTGGTATCCCCCCCCCCGTAGTCAGAGTTCCCACTTGGAAAGTCTGAGATTTTTTCATGCTCCGAATTTGACTTTCAATATGGCCGCTCCTCACATCATAAATAGTAGCTGTGGTGGAGATATGTTTATTTTACAAGACACTCTTGTAAGAATGAGTCTAAAATCAATGTTACATGTAGAGCCTGCAACATTAAATTTAACAAAATAAAAGTGGTGTTTAAATCTGGAAAGTACAGTTTAAAACAATGTTTGTAGGAGGTACTTCAAACTATGGCTACCTGGACGTCGCCAGATTGAAATCCTGACTTCTCCGACTGCGTTAACTATAATGATGTTTACTCGGGTGTGAAGTCAAACATAGCTCTGAGTTCTGACTTCCGAGTTAAAATTAATTCAATTACATTCAATTCAAAAATACTTTATTGATCCCAGAGGGAAATTAAGTGTTGGTATAGCTCATATAATAAATTCTTTAAGGAGTTGTTGTAGATGATGATGGCTGTGGGCAGGAAGGATTTCCTGTAGCGGTCTGTATTGCAGCGAAACTGAAGAAGCCTCCGACTGAAGACGCTCTGTTGTTGTGTGACTGTCTCATGAAGAGGATGCTCAGGGTTGTCCATAATGTTTTTGATTTTAGGAAGAATCCTTCTTTGCATCATCTTCTCCAGAGGTTCCACAGTCGTCTCCAGAACAGAACCAGACTTCTTTATAAGGTTGTTTAGCCTTTTTAAGTCCCTGGCTCTGATGCTGCTACCCCAACAGATGACGGCTGAAGAGATTACACTCTCCACAATTGGAATGCCCCATTAAAGCAGCAGTAAAAAGTCTTTTTTATTTAACCCCTTTGTGTTTTTACGTCCTGTTGCTGATACGTTACAAATTTCCAGGTCAAATCTGCCTTTCTTTTGCAAAACCCTTTCTATAGAAATATACATATTATAGATCATTTGAAAGATGAGTCTTGTGATTCCAGTGATGTATGCTAGTCAAGGATACAATCATAACTGTAGACACAGTAACACTTTTCATCAGTTTTCATCATGACTACCATAAGCACGCTCATATTAGCCTAAAAATAACATGGCCCCCTTCTTCTTCCCTGTGTTTATTGGCGGCTGGCATACAACAAATTGGTGCATTACTGCCATGGAGTGGAATGGAGTGAGGACCAGAAAATCACTGAAGGTTACATATGCCTCTCTAGGTCTGGTGATGTATTAGCATCGTCTCTGCTTCTGCTTTTGCTCTTGTTTTTATCAAACGAGAGCAAAGCTCCATTTTGGCATACAACAGTATCAAAGTATCTTCTTTACTGCCTCCAAAAGTCCTGATTAATAGCCTACAGCACCCTCTGCTGGTTGTCTTGGCTCAACTAATTGCATGGTCGCAACTTAATTTATACAGGCGTTATTATCTGTCTTGGGCGGACCTAAAACCTGTACGGGTGGGCCGGGCCCATTGGGGCCATTCCTGGACAGACTTGTGAATAAAAAGTTAGCTCCTTGGACATCCAGTGTTGGGACGGGTAGAATCAACATGAACAATGAGCTCATGGCAATACCTTTGACATAAAATGAAATATGAGTAAATATATTGGAGAACTAAATAGGATCAAGTTCAGTGAAACAGGCCACACCACAGCAGTAAAAGGACTGTAGTAGAAATGGAAAAATAATGAAATCCTTTCTAGTTTTACACAGTCTTGGTAAACAGATTTCTCCCATCAGTTGTGATCCCAAACTGTGAACTAAGTTTGTACTATTCAGCTACTAACTTGAAAATGTCAAACAAATTTAGGACTGAAACAACTTCTTCAATTACACAAACTTTTTAGATAATGCATATGTTTGTGTTTGTGTGCGTATGTGCGGTTTTGTTAAATTGGAAAAAAGCAATAATCCTTGACATCCTGCCCCAATTCCCCGCTCCTTTCCGGCTTGCAGAGGCTCTTTAAAGCACTATTAGATCTCATTCTGACATGTTTTCTTCTTCTTAGAGTTATGTAAAAGATGGAATAATGAGCTGTGTTTGCTCTTAAAATAAGCAGATGGCCATTTCAGCGTGCTTGGATGTCTGTTACCAACCCAAGCTCAATGGAAACCATCATGATGTCAGCTAGAGTAACTCTGACCAGCAAAGAAAACTCCTCCATTTTCAGATGTATCAGAACTTGCACTGACACTTGGTTTAATTCTTACTGTATCGACTAAAGGAGGTAGAAAACCCCCCTGATGTTTCGACTCTACCAAGACAAAAAGGTCTGATTAGCTCTTTTTTTTTTGTTTTTTATAAAGAAACCTCCCTTTGATCAGTGACAAAAAAGAAATTGTGATTATTTTTCTTTTATTTCTAGATTCATTTAGGACCTTCTGCCTTAAGGCCCCTGATAGTTCTGGTTCTGGTCCCACTGGCGTTTAATTAAGACCATTCTTCTGAAGGTTTGATTCAGGTTAATTCAGTGCTGCGATAGATAAACACACACCTCCTTTATTCCAGATCCCCAACATTTTGTCTCTAGCTACAGACGGCGCTATAATCTCCTGTTGCTGACGAATTGTTTAGATGATTATCCCCCATTTAAAAAGAAAAACAAAATACCTTGGCGCAAGCACAGGCAATTTCCTCTCTTATGTTATTTTAACTTGATGCAACATTAGCTCTCTAATGTGTCTGGGTTTTTTTGTGTGTGAGTGTGACCACGGTGACTGTTATCATTATTAATTGGGTTTTAAGTGTGTGATCCATCTACTGTGTGTATCAGATCAGTCGGCTCCGCATGGGCTGCCAGCCACCATGTAATTGAAAGATCACGACACTTGAATGGAAATTACAGCAAGGCTTCAACGTTCAGCGAAGACCGGCACCTGGCACACCCACTGCGGCTGGGTGTTATTTACAGGCTTTGTTTCTGTTGTTCGAGGTGTGATGTCGCTCGGCACAGGAACAGCAGCAGTGAGGGAAACCGAACGGCTGACAGCCGACGTGCACAGCCGTCTCCTTTTTATCTATCCGGGGGGGGGGGGTCATTTATTTAGAACAGCAGCAGTTCCTCAGCCTCAAACAGATACTGAATGCTGAACTGCATATTATCTCTTTGCAATTTGAAGTATCTTATTGTTAAACTTGGAGATTGAGACTTAGAAACGTCTTGTTTCATAAAGGCTGATTAGATGCTGTCATTGTCTCGTGCAGCAGAAGATATAATAGCAGGTGGAGATAACCTTCAGCCCCTTTAGAGGACTTAAACACAATTAACTGTGTGGCTCTTCAGCTTGTTCTTTTAACTTGAAAGGAAACAGATTTTCTGTTTTGTCTTGAACAAAGACAGATGAATGTGAGGATGTATAATGAGGCCATGCGAGTAAAACTGCACGCTTTGACACACCATCGCCGAGCCCACACCTGTTGTTGTAGAGAAGTGGTCTCCAATTTTCCTGCTGATATCTTCATTTCCTTGTTGCTCATTACAGCTGAGCCTGCCTTTAACGGTTGGATGGGCACATATGGTGAAATCTGTAAGGAGTGTTACTTGCAGCTTATTCAGGCGGCCAGGACGGGATGTCCAGCATGAAATGAATTAGTTGTGGCCGAGCTGCAATCTGAATCAGTTGCGTTAAAGCAGGGAAATATGTAAAACATGCAGGGCAGTGTGCCCTGAGAACCAGGGTTGGGAAACACTGAGCCACATAATAAAATGGCTGAACCTAAGCCTTTTTTACACTAGAGCCGCATTCACCAGGAGGTGACTGAACAGAGAGGCGTAAATGCATAAATGCAAGAAAAAAACTATTTTCTAACTCCCCTGAATAAACTGTCCTGGAGAGTCCTTTCCAGTCCCACTCGGCTCCACTAGGAGGATCTCATACCAGTGCATTCTGGACTGATCATATTAATAAAACTCTAAATCCTGGACTGACCAAGAAGGAGTTATGGGTTCATCAGTGAAAGGCAGATTTTACAAAGAGAGGAATGTCCCATGTAAGTCATTAAAAATGATAACTAAAGTGCGATTCCCTCTACAGAGCATTACACACAGAACTTCACTGGTAGACAGAGCTGTTCCCAATGTACAGACACATTGTGGACTTTATGTCTGCATGAATCTGTTCACCTTTATTTTTTCTCCTCTAAGCTCTAACAAAGATCCTCTGCCGTGCCTCAGTCTACCTGAATGTCATGTTAAAGTTCCCATCTAATAGATGAGAGCTCTTTTGCCTGCTATCTTCTCCAGACAAGCGTATGCGCATGAGAGACTGCTGTCATGGAATATTAAGTGCTGATTTACTGTATTATAGATTCAGAGATGATGCCTCCTGCTGTCCCGCCACCTGTTCCGTCAGCACGAGAGCGGTGTCGCTACGCACGCATCCATGGATCGTTTAGCAGGGCGCAGCACGTCTAACATAAACACATCCCCATTAACCAGTCAGAAATTACCACAAGCGGCTCAAAACACACATAACTGCCTTATTCTATAGCACAAGCTGCCCATGCTCTCTCAGCGAATACATGAAAAGCTTGTTGTCCCGAAGCTCTGGCCTTCATCTTTTCTTGACTCCCTCATATTTGACAGTGATGGAGGACATCTCCTGGTTGTGTTTATGTCTCCTTTATGAAAAATGAAGCTATCAGTTGAAGAAGACGAAGAAGAAGAGCAATGCTGGGTGGCATCTGAGACTCGTGGGAATGCAAAAAAAAACAAAAAACACCCCCGTTCCAACATGTACCCGCACCAACCTTAAAAGAGCAATCCATCTTGATCAGAACATGATCCACACCGCACTGGCACCAGATGCTATTTTATACAGGGAGAGTGACAACTTCATCACTTCATGAGTAAACGAGCCAGAAAGGGATAGGTGAAAAAAAGTCATATTCAAAGAATGCATTCATTCTGCGTTGCACAAAAATAAACACGCTGTCATCTGTCTCTCGTTTCTTTACGACAGGTTCAATGTCAGTGAACTGTTTTTCACCCTCCACTCCTGCTGCCATTTGTCGACTCTTATACCCGCACTGTGTGTCATTATGCTCCAGCAGATCTTTCCTTCCTAACCTGTCTTTATCCGCTCCAGGGTTGTTGACTCATGCAGCAGGAGTTTCTGCCCCCATTCTTTCTGGACATGCATTTCTTGGCATCATTTTTCAAAGCTGACATGAGGAAAGTTTGCGAACTGCACTGCTCAGTTCAAGCAGGAACTCTGCAGTCTGTCCAAAGATGTCTGAATCAAATCCCAACCCCTTTACCCCTTACAGTCTCCAAACATGAGTAGCTGTTTGCCTGAATTTTTCATTGTACAGACAAAATGTAAATGTATAAAATACTGCTGAAAGGCTAGTTGTTCAGTTATACTAATATGACTAAACGTCAGATCATCAGCATAACATGAAACTTCTAAACTCCACTGGACTTATCTCTTTGCTTTTCGCACTGTCTCCACAGATATAAGTAATCATGTACGACGCAACAAGGGTCCCATCGCCTAAGGATGGTGTAAGCGCAGTGGCTCAACCTCTGGTCCCTGGAACTGAACCTGGAACAGCTGCAGGTCCGGGAGGGCCAGCAGCCACCGCGGTGCTGCATGCTAAAACCGAGGAGGGCCAGCCAGGTACAGAGGAAGATGAGGAGCCTAAACTGGAGCCTGTCCTGGTGAAGAAGCCACACAGAGAGATTTTGGACCACGAGAGGAAGAGGAGGGTGGAACTCAAATGTATGGAACTCCAAGAGATGATGGAAGAGCAGGGGTGAGTAGATGAATCCCTTTAGAAGTTTAAAACACTTTATACGGTGGAAATCACTTTCAGAGTTATTTAGAACTGGTGCTCTGGTGGAGGTTTTACACTGGCTTCATAAAGAGCCAAAAAATAAGGTTCTTAATTTTCCAGGTGACCACAGTGACATATGATTCTAACTCTTTGCATATTTATTTGTTTCAAAAACTGGCGTCCAAAAATACAGGAATTTTAATATCGCTAGAAAAAACTGATATATTCAGTTCTAAATAGCAGTCAGTATTGTGTGATCTAGTTTAGATTGCCAAGCTAGGCTGATCCTACCCACACTTAGATGTAAATGTAAAAACATTTCTGTCTAAAATAAACAACAGCACACTAGATAAATCACGGATTTCACTATCATAACATCAGTCACTTACTCACCTCGTCCACTGTATGTGTGCTTCTCTGTAACAGACGTTAAACAGTCTTCATGTCTCAGTCTAAACTGGACTCTTAGAAATACAGAAAGGAATTAAAAATCTAATTTCTGATTTTTTTTATGCCACATCAGATTTCCAATATTTAAAAAAATCTCCCTTTCTATTCTTAACAAGAAATTACAAATGACAAAAATGTTTTAAACTGAATTGAGCTGAATAAATACGTGCTTGTAAAACAAGATGGCAGGCCTTGGATGGCTGACATCACTTTGAGCTAGGGAAACCCAAGAGGTGGACTGGTGAAATCTTTTTTCAGATTTTCTCGATTAAATCTTCATAAACTGAAAATTAGAAAAAGAAAAGATATGACTCACTTTACTGTCAAGCCCTAGTTTGCACCTAGCAAAAACAAGTTCTAAATCCAGTTCAGACAACTTAAAATGAATTAATTCATGTTTATAGTTCAGAGTTCACTGCTCTTCCAGAAACCAGTTCTTTTTCTTTTATCAATTTTTTTCAGAAAAAAAAGAAATTGTTTTTTCACATGCTTCAAGAAAAGCTGATTTTAAATCAGTGCAAAGAATTTGCCTGCCTAATGCTCATCTTATCAGCTGGTCATTAGTTAATCAAGACATAGTATTATGATTGATCTGCTATCATTATATAAATAGCAAGAAAAAAAAGAATCCCATGTGAAATTTAATTATTAAAAAAAAGTATGAGACATCTGTTTTTAGATTCAGATTAGATACATATTAGCAAAGAACCTGGGGCTGCACGGTTGCACAGTTGTTTGTCTTGCAGCAAGAAGGGTTTAATCCGGACAATGAGGCTCCTGGGTGAATGCCCACTTTGCCCTTATTCAACCATCTGCTAAACTCCCCTCATGTGCTTAGCTGGCCTTAATATGTGTTTATAATCTAAATCTTTGGCATTATGTTTTATTTCTATTTCACCACAGGACTTACTAAAGTAACAAAGTAATTTGTGAAATGCTTTTAACAACAGAGTGGAATAAAATCCAAAATGTTTTAGACAGTTTAGTTACAGCAAAACAGTAGGAAAAATTTTATAATGGGATGGATTAATAAAGGTTTAATATGCAAGAACTCAACTGGACGCTTATTTTCTTATTGGGTAAAGGATACACTATTTCTTCAGCACCTCAGCCGCTCTGCTCATGTTGCACATTTCTCACTGGAATATCAGTGCATTTTTTGCAGGGAGGTCTGGATTCTAAGTTACATTTGTGTTTTCAGAGAATTAGTTGTTTTTCTCTTTTGTTCACGTTTCAGTTATTGCAGAGTGCAGGCAATGAACGCTGTTGCAGAGACGCTGACACTGACAGGTCTATTTCTTTACAGATGCTGAGGTTGCGAGCAGCAGCAAAATATTAAATCCAGAGTCTGTTACCTGCCAAAACTCATTCTCATCTTCACAGTGGAAGGAAAGGAAAAGCAAATTACTGCAGTAGAGTGAAGTAAACACAAGGGACAGTGTGTTTGTAAGGAAATGGTGCATTGCATCTTTCTTTTGATCATGTATTTATTTATAGTCGCCCGCTATAAAAATGTTATCAGGAGTGTGTTTTTTTTGTTTTTTTTTTACCTCTTTATACATTCTACACATGGTTGGCAGTGAAACTGCTATTTCTTATGAGTGTCTGCCTGAAACCTAAATGCAACAGTTAATTTACTGGCATTGGAAATGGTTTACAATTTGCTGAGAGATGCTTCTAGGACCTATCCTGGCAGAGATAGTGCTGCTTCCTGGTTGGCCGGAGGGCCATGGTTAAGATAACTGGCAGTTTTTATAATCAGCACGCAAGATGCATGTCCTGATAACACCATCTCTTCTACTGCTTTTGAAAATCACATAAATACAAATGTTACCATATTTTATTAGAAATTAATGTGGCAGATGGGGGATGCCAACTCAAGCCGTCGTGCATGTTTAGATGTGTCTCTTTTCCAAGACAGCTGAATTACCTTGTCAGTATGTTGTGAAGTTCTGTAGAAATGTGATGAACCCTTTATTTGATTCTAGGGTGTTAAATCAAGGAGAAATCTAAAGCACGCAGGACAATGACCCTTGAGGACTGGACGGCCAGGCCCGGCGCCAAATGGTGGTCTCGGGGGGCCGGGGCCAAGACAGATTGCTACGCCAGTGAAAAAGTTGCAACCATGCAATGTATTGACCCAAGACAACAAGCAGAGGGTGCTGTAGGCTATTAATTGGAGCTTTTGGAGGCAGTAAAGAAGATATGGTTGTATGCCAAAATGCACAGAAGAGCTTGGCTTAATAAAAACAAGAGCAAAGCTAACACAAGCAGGGATGATGCTAATACAACACCGGTCTTAGAGAGGCCAGTGCAACCTTGAGTGATATTCTGGTCAACACTCCATACCAGTTGGTGGTGGTAATGCACCAATTTGTTGTTTGCCAGCCGCCAAAAAACATCACAAAGAAGGAGAAGGACGCTGTGTTATTTTTAGGCTAATATGAGTGTGCTAACGGTAGTTATGATAACTTTATGAGAAATACCATCATGGAAGGGAATTATCAATGTTTTGATCAGCAGATTATGTTGGATTGTGAATTTAAGACTTGTTGTGGACTAACTATTTTATTGGAGTAGATTCATTGGACCCTTGTGGACGTAAAATAATTGTTTTTGTTTGAGATGGCTCTGTTCTGTTAGTGATATGTGTCATCGAACGGTGCGTTGCACATTTCTTTTCTTTCTGTGTTTACGGTGTCTACAAGTATGATTATATCCTTGATTGGCATGCATCGATGGAATTACAAGAATCTCAGCATTCTAATGATGTATAATAAGTATATCTACATAGACAGAGTGTCACAAAAAAAACGCAGATTTGACCCAAAAGTATGTAACCTACTGCCAATAGGATGCTAAAACTCTAAGGTTTTAACTAATAAGCCATAGCTGCTCCGCCGCTCCCCCAGTTTAATTATTCTGGTGCCAGGTCTTTTGGCGACCCCTGTGATCAAGTAACTAGCAATGGAGAAATACGATGTGCATATGCATTCAGCTCATCCTAGTCAAAACTATGTAGAACTACAAAGTAGTGATCTTCCAGCTTTGTCCATCTAGAGTGTGATGGACCAAGCAGGGAAAAGTAAAAAAACAACAACCAAAAAAACAGTTTTTTTAATTTAACCTAAAAACAAACTTGAGTAAATTATACAAAAATGAAGATCTCAGGCCCATAAAACATGTCAAATGCCTCTTTTCCACTAAGATCGACTCAGTTGGGGCCAGAACGGCCTGGTTGTGTTTCCATCGTCATCTCAGAAACATCTCAGTGGGTGATGGGTGGGCTCTGCGTAGTAAACTGGCAACAAAACAACATTTACTCAAACGAACCGAGGGGGAACTAAATAGAGGCTGATCATCCCACAAAGACACAAAAAAAGGTGTAGAATACACAGAAACCTAATGGAAACTTACATAGCAAACCTCATTCCCCCCACTCCCATGATCCTGAGTTTTGTTATGAGCTAATTTGTAGGTCTCCACATAGGTTTGCTCCGCCCCTTTTCCACCTCTTAGTACAGCCAAGGGACTGGAGCAGATGCAAGTGAGGTAATTCAAAGAAAACTAATTACATCGACTATAGCTTACAGTTCTGGTGAAATGATCTTGGGCAAGGAGAGGAGATGAGCTGCTGCTGAGATCTCGCAAGAGCTGTGCGTAAGTAATATGGCGGTAAACTGGTAAAACAAACAAACTCGGGTAAAAACAAACCATAACATTCGAGCCAAATATAGCAAACGTTTAATAATAATAACCATTATTTTGTATTTCTCCATAAAACAAACTGGACGAGGAAACCTTGCACAGCCTGGAAAGCTACGTGGACGAGTGCTTTGACAACATTGTTATGGGCAAGCCACAAAAATCCACCTCTGCTATGCCGACAGGCACACCATCACAGAAACGCACCCGTTCTGAGGCCAGCACCTCCACCATCTCGCCAGAGAAAAGCTACAGCGATGTCCTGGACTCAATAGATAAGAAGCTAACCAGCCTAGGCGCTCGTCTGGCCCTGGTTGAGGTTCTACACAAAGAATTTCAAGCTCTAAGGGAATCCCTGGAGTTCAGCCAACAACAGGTAGCATCGCTTGCTGCAGAAAACCAAACGCTGAGAGACAATGTAAAGAAACTCACCGAGGGGATGACGCAGTGTCCGGAGAAAGTAAGAGCATGAAAGAAACTATCTTGGATATACAGGCCAGGGGAATGCGGGACAATTTTGTTTTTTCTGGGATCCCAGAACAGGCTGAGGACGACGCTGAATCCACCGTCCGAGATTTTCCCCAACATCAGTTAAAGCTCCCAAGTGACAGGGTAAAAACCAAAACTTTTCACCGCGTCCACCGGCTCGGAGGTAAGAAGCCCAACAACAGCCGGCCGCGACCTATTGTTGCTAAATTTGAGCATTACAAGCAAAAAGAGCAGGCCAGAGGCCGACGCAGAGAGCTGCGTGGAACGAATTAGAGCGTTAATGATCAATATCCGAAGGAAATCCTGGATAGAAGGCGCGTTTTGTTCCCAATCAGGAAGAAATATATCAGTGAAGGCACCAGAGCTACAGTAGCTGTAGATAAACTGTATGTTAATGGGCAGCTGTTCAGGGACCCCCAGCTTACTCCTTGGCTTTATTAGTCATGTAACACTGATCTGATAAGAGTTGTTTTATCAGTCAACTATAATCTAATGTTAGCACAGCTCTGTAAAGTTGTTTACATTACTAAATGTGGGCGGGGCCAGGGCTAAGCACTGGGATACTGGCTCTTTTTTTTTCTCATCTTCACATGTCCATCACCAAATGTCTTTGTCACTCATTTTTTCTTCTTTTATCACTCACACACACGCACAGAATTTTTTCATAACATAACTATTTCTTTCTCTCTCACCCTTTACACCTTCGCAACTTTCTTCTATTTTTCTCTTTCTTATATCTTGACATTTGGATTTTCAATCAGGCAACCCCAAGCACAAATTAATAATGCACCTGTGTTTATCTGTTTCTATGGTGATATGGACTTTACAACTTTTGTCTCAAAACTATGGCTACTCTAAGGTTTGTCACATGGAATGTTCATGGAGCTGGCACCAGAGAGAAAAGAGTTAAGATTTTTAACCAGCTTAAAAGATTGAAGGCAGATGTCGTCTTATTACAAGAAACCCATAAATCTACCTCAGCTACAGTTGATCTTAAATCCCTGATTTTCCTAATGTGTTTTCTGCATGCTATAACTCTAGACAAAGGGGAGTAGCAATATTAATAAATAAAAATGTTAATTTTACAGTAATAGATACAGTTACAGATCCAGAGGGTAGATTTATTATAGTAAAACTATATACATAACCAAAAGTTATGTATTGTCAGTATATATGGTCCAAATGTTGATGACCCCTCATTCTTTCATTCCTTCTTCTCGGTGCTCCATTGCTCACTTCTTCTTGGGGGCGACCTCAACTTTGGTTTAAATGAAGAAATAGACAGGCTCAGCACAGCAGGGACTCAGCGCAGCTGAAATCTATAGAAATAGTCAAACAGTACATGAGCGATTATGGACTTTGCGATGCATGGCGATCTCTTCACCCCAATGACAAAAATATACATTCTTCTCAAAGGTCCACCATTCGTATTCTCGACTGGATTATTTGTTAGTCAGCAGCTCACTGTTGACTGACATTTCAGACACTGAGATACACCCTATAGCTGTTAGCGATCATGCTCCTGTTTTTTTAACTTTCGTAAATAAAACAGAAACGCCTCAAAGCAAAAATTGGAGATTTAATATATCATTACTTAAGGATAAAGAATTTATTAAATATTTTGAAAAAGAGTGGGCTTCTTATTTGGAAAATAATGTATACATGGTACGTCACCATCCATTCTTTGGGAGGCAGGGAAAGCTGTGATTAGAGGTAAAATAATCTCATTCTCATCAAATAAAAAGAAAATAGAAAAAAAATGTATTCAGGAATTAGAAGAAACTATTAATTCATTAGAAGCTTCTCTAGATGAGGAGAAACTAGGCAAAATCCGTAAAGCAAAGCAAGGATTAAATGAAATTATTAATAAACAGACCCAGTTCTTAATTAAAATTAAAAGAACTAGGACCTTAAATGCCTACTTTCTGTAAGCTGTTAAGGTCTTAACGACCATTTCACAGGTGCATGTTAATTAATTGATTATGGTTAATTGAACATGCATGGAAAACATTGTTTAAACCCTTTACAATGAAGATCTGTAAAGTTCTTTGGATTTTTACAACATTATTGTTGAAATACACAGTCCTGAAAAAGGGACGTTTCTTTTTTTGCTGCGTTTATATTATCTCTAGATGCAGAAAAAGCATTTGATAGAGTTAACTGGAAATTCTTATTTGCAACCTTACATAAATTTGGCTTTGGAAATTCTTTTATAAACTGGTTGAAATTATTATACAGTTCACCAACAGCATGTATCAGGACTAATAACCAAACATCATCTAGGTTTTATCTTCAGAGAGATACCAGGCAGGGATGTCCTCTCTTTCCCTATGCTATTGCTTTTTTTATTGAACCACTAGCTGCAGCAATCAGGCAAACTCACAATATTAAAGGCATAAAATGCAATAACATAGAACATAAAATCAGTCTTTATGCAGATGATGTATTACTTTTTCTCCAGCATTCACAAACCTCTTTCTCTCAGGTAATCGGGTTGATAAACTCTTACTCAAACGTTTCAGATTATTCTATAAATTGGTTAAAATCTACAGTTCTTCCAATCAATTGTTCTGTTCAGAATCCAACTAATACACAACTGCAGTCAGGGAATATTACTTATTTAGGTATCAATGTCTCACAAAGACTGGCAGATTTAATAAAGCTAAACTACATCCCACTTTTAAAAAAGTGGAAGATGATCTTGCTAGATGGAAATCCCTACCCATATCACTTATGGGAAGGGTTGCTTCAATAAAAAGGATGGTTTTGCCCAGAATCAACTACTTATTCTCAATGATATTCTCAGATCTCTGGACTCCTCTGTCTCTAAATTTCTTTGGAAAGATAAACCCCCACTTATCACCTTAAAACACTGCAGAAGACCAAAGAAAAAGGAGGTCTAGATCTACCAAACTTCCATCATTATTTCTTAACCAACAGGCCCCAATACATCTCAAGATGGTTAAAACATAGCTACCTCGATGAGTCCTGGATAGACGTAGAACAGACACTATGCAATAAGATAGAGCTTTCAGACCTACCATTTATTAGCTCAAATATAAAACGACATGAATGCTTAAAAGCATAAATATCAGCTCCTCTGTGACAGCATGGTGGGAGTTTCTAAAAATGACAGAGTCCACAATAATCCCATGCAGACGTACACCCATCTGGAATAACCCAGACATCTTGCAAAATAAATGTATGATAAGTTTTCCAGACTGGAGGTGCAATTTAATTGAATACCTGGAACACATATTTGAAGGAACAGACTTTATCCCATTTAATAAATTAATTACACAATATGGAATTGATAAAAACTAGTTCTTAGAATATCAACAAATTAAATCTATTATTAAAGGTAAATTTAGGCTCAATACAGTTGAATTACAAATTCCAGCAAGAGTTTTAGATTTTCTTAATCTCAACCCCCCCAAATTGTTGTCTAAAATATACAAAACTTTATCTACATTAGATGAATCAATAGCCATCCCTATTTCAAAATGGGAGGTGGATTTATCAGCCAGCTTTGAACAAAACGTCTGGTCTCAGATATGTTTAAGAACCTGTAAAATAACAAAAAATTCTAATTTGCAATTAATACGATACAAAATCCTTCACATAGTACACTATACAGGTCAACGGATGTTTAGGATGGGTTTTACGTCATCTAATACCTGCTTACAATGCACAAGCAATATACCAGATACTTATATTTGTGCGCTTTGGTTCTGTCCACCCGTTAAGAAATTTTGGTGCCCGATATGTGAGGACTTATCAAAGTGTCTGAAATGTAACATTCCACCATCTCCCTCAGTTTGCCTGTTGGGAGATTTAAATGATGTCACCATGGACATAAAGTCAGTTCTAATGGTTCACATTGCCTTATCCATCGCTAAGAAAACTATCCCCCTGAACTGGAAAAATAAAAAGGCTCTTAATATTAATCAGTATAGAAATCTCTTGTTGGACCATATTGGTCTTGAGACGGCCTCTGGCTCCATATCTGATCAATCTCTCGGGCTTCTTTGATCGGCTCCATCACTTAGTAGGGGTGGGGGGCACTTGGTTTTGTCGTTTGGGATACTGTTGCACCCTGGGGGTGGGATCACTAGGCAGACGGGGCGCTGGACGTCGTGGCCCCAACCTGGGGTTTGGTTTTGGTGGGTTTGGGTGGTAACTCCTGATGGCTGCATGCGGTGCCTTAAGGGGGTTGCACTGACGGACATGGGCTACTGGCCTGGTGGCCGTGCTGCGCCTGGGTAGGGTCTGGGGTGGGCCAGGGGATTCGGGGCTCTGGGGCGCCGCACCCCCTAGCTGTGGTCCTGGCCGGGGGTCGGCCGGCGTGGGGTCGGGGCCGGCCGGCGGCCGGCATGTGCAGCCGCCTCTCTCTTTTTCTCTGGGCCGATTGTCATCGCCGGTCCCTGTATGGCGTCTCACCTTGTTTGCTGGTTGGGGTGCCTGGCTGCTGGTCGCGGCGGCTGGGTGGCATTTCTGGGCCTGATCAGTCCTTTTTCGCACTGGACTTAGCTCCTGGGTCTTGGTCTTTGTGCGCTGCGGGGCGCTGGGGTCGGGCATTTTCCCGGGTTCGGTCGGACCTGCGGGTGGACTGGCCGGGTGGACTGGCCGGGTAGTGGGCGTGCAGGGCAGGTGGGTGGGGCGCTGGGTTTGGTTGCCTGCCGGGCCATTGAGCAGCAGTGGTTGCTCAACAAGGGAATGGGGATGGTGGATGTCGGCCTGGTGGGTCAGCCGCCCGGTTAATCGGTTTGCTCCTGGTCTGGGCAGGTACGTCGCCGGGGTTTGGGCTGCGGAAGCCTCCGTTGGGCAGGTGGCGCTGGGGGCCTCCTTTGCTGGCGGGGAGGCTATTGCTAACTAGCGACAGGTGCTCTCCCCCTACGAGGGCACTTGGAAGGGGGGGATGGGTGTGCTGGAGGGGGGGGGGCGAACTCAACCTGGGTGTCTAGTGTCTTTTGTGTTCTGATTGTAGAGCAAATGTCAGGGTGGGTTTAGTTCTCCTTCAGGGATGGGGCTGGGGGGACTGCCTTGGGGTCCGTGGGGCTTGGTGGTGCTGTGACCGTGGGCCCCGGGTTGAACGTGCCATGGCCTCCGTCCCCTGGTGGATCCCGGTGAACAGTGGTGCCTATTGGGGTCAGTGGGGGAGCTGGCTCCCTGGGAAGACATTTTGTCTCCCAGTCCTTCCCTCCCCATCCCCGAACACCTCTGTCCACCCGCTCCATCACTTTACCACTCATATAGGGTCTTGGGGCATGGGCACATCACTGGGGTGCGAGGAGGAGTTTCTCTCCTCGCTATCCCGTGGCGTCCTGGGTCCCAATTTTAATATACAACTTAGACACTCCCACCTATAACATTTTCATGCGACACACATGTAGGGACTTTGGGGTGGGCACACTTTTCGGCATCCAGTTGGGGGAGCGGTTCAATCAGCTTCACCTCTGGTGCCGCTGCCCACTGTTAAACCACATATAGACACTGAGGGTTCGGGCTGGGGGTTGGGGGATGCGTGGCTGCCTTCCCCACATCTCACCCCTCTGTTTTAAATGCACATTATTACAACACGCATCAACACCATACTCAAGCGGGAGGATAGAGGCTAGGGGGTCTTCTTACACCCTTGTTCGCTACCGGCCATCAGGGGTTGGGGTCCGGAGGAGGAACAGGTGGTCTGGTCGGGGTCCTGGGCTGTCGGGCTGCCTTGCCACTGTGGGGCCCTTGGCGGTCTGCTTGTCTCCGTCCTAGAAGGTAGGGAGTCCATCTCCCGGGTCTGGGGGCTGGTGGCTCTACTGAGGCATCGGTACCTGGACCTGGGAGCATGAAGTGTGTATGGGGTGTGTGAGTGAGGGTACAGCGTCATTTCTTGGGTGTCTTGGTGAGTTAGTGAGAATGTATGTGTTTAAGAGGGAGGGAACGTATGACTGTGTCTGTATGTCTTTGTCTTCCTGTAAGGTTGGGTCTTGGGCTGCCCTCTCGCCTGGCGCACCTCAGGCCTTACATTTAATGGGGGGCCTATTTCCCCTCCGTCACTCCCTGCCGGTGACGGTTGCCCCTGCCTACTGGTGCGTCGGTGGTCAATCCGGTTCGGACCTGGTGCGTGCCTGGCCGGGCCTGGGGGGGCCGGTGTGTCGGTCGGCCGATGCGCTGGGCTGATATCTTCCTTTGGTTGGTTGGAGCACCTCTTTTAGGGGTGCCAGGTCTGGGATTGTTGGGTGGTGCCTGCTCGGTGGGATACGGATCCAGCGTCTCTGCTTGTACGATCACCTGTTCTGTGCACGCCGTGCGTTCATTAGCGGGTTGGACCGGCCCTGGCCTTTGTTGGATCCATGATCTCGGCGCTCTGCTTTGCGCGGGATCAGGACTCAGGAGCTGGTACAACTTGGTGTCCAGGTGCTGGCTGAGCTTGGCCTTGGAATGCTGTCCATCCACTGCGGCTATCGGTGGGGCGCCCCAACGTGGGGCAGGGCACTGGGATGTTGGCGGTGGGGATTGGCCCATGGGGGTGGTGGCGTGCGGGTGCCGGTGGCCGCCGCGGCCCCTGCGGTGCCGGGGGCCCCTCGTCGGCCGGTCCCTTGTCGGGTCTCTGCTGGGGGGTGGGGTGCCCCTGGGCCCTGGCTTTCCCAGTCCATGGACCGACCCGCCCTGGTATGGCTGGTTGCCGGTGGGGGCCGTGGGCTCGTCACTGCTGCCCCCCGGGCCCCTGCATAGTAGCCGCTGGACGCTCCCCTGGGGTTCTCCTTTGCCCCTCTCTTGGGGGATGCGGTCGGCTTCGCCCGGGTCTGCCTGGGGCTCTGGGGGTCCTTTGGTCGTCTTGGCTCCGATCTCCTTCATGTCTGCATCGATTCCTGGGAGACGGATTGATGCCTGCTCACACCAGCTATCAAACACTTTTATAGAAAAACCTTATATGCACCAGCATGCTAACATACACACATAGATGTGGGGTCTCTGGTGTTTACAGATATATTCTTGGGCTGAGGTTATCATTACTAGAGCTTGATTAATTGGTACCATGAGTTTTTCTGTGACATTGTTGTTGTATTTTTTATATCCATTCTTGTGTGATGTGGTTGTGTAGTTCTTAGTTCACGATGTTAGGTTTGTTTTGTCAATGTTCCTTTTTTCGTGTTTTGTTTTGTTTTTTCCCCTCTCTCTGCCATCCTGTGGGTATGGAGGCAGACTTCAATGCTTTCCTGTGTTTTCTTTGTTCCCTTTCCTCTCTTGTATTTTCAACTCACCCTCTCTCATTACTTTTTGTTTCCTACCTCTCTTCTTCATCTTCTTTCTTTCTTCCCCTTAATTTTCCGTCTCCGTGTCCATAACATCAGGAAATAAAACCCCCAGCAATTCATAATAAAGATTTTTCACACATATATCAAGTGGAGTACTATAGCAAAAGCTGTACTGCTCCGCTTGTGAAAGTAAATCTGTTGAGCTTCTACTTGGTACTCAGACACCAATTCTGAGTTCCACACTGCCAAACAGGACACGTAAAAAAAAAAAAAAAAAAAAACTCAGAAAGATTCAATCAATTCATACACACAACAGTGTAAACTAAAATATGCGCACTTATTTTAGAAGGCAGTGTTATGTAATTATGCTAATTAATTAATTTTAAACCAAAACCAATTTGTTTTTCTGTAAATGAAATCCTATATTTAAAGAAAGCTAAATGTACGTGTAGTATTATGAACAATCTTTTACTGTAGCACTGTGATATTTGTTAGATAGTACCTCATTTGTGTGGCTATACAGTAACTGCAGCCATCACATAGAAACTGAGGTTCTAGCAAAATAACTCTGCTTCAGTCAGATTGGATAGACAGTGTTTGTGTATTTAATTCTTTGCTCAGATTCTTCATCTGATTTAGATCTGGACTTTGCCGATTCGAACATATAAATATACTTTGATCCAAACCATTTAGTTGCAGCTCTGACTTTATGTTTAGTTTCTAGGTCCTTCTGAAGCTCAAACCTCTAACCTGAGTCTCAAATCTGTAACAGCTTTTACTAGGTTTTCTTCCAGGATTTCCATATTTTTAGTTCCATCGGCTAACCTGAAGAAAAGCATCCTCACACCATGATGCTGTTACAAACGATTTATCACTGTGGTAATCTGGGTCTCATCTGACCAAAACTGTTTCCATTACATGTTTCATGTGTTCCCTCCATGGATTTTAGCTAACTTTAAAAGGTGACACCTTCTATAAGCAACTAATTAATGTGCTGCTGCCTAATTTCCCCACCTGAGCTGCGGATCTCTGTAACTTTTCCAGAGTTCCCTCCTTCTCCAGCTTGTCAGTTTAGTTGGACCACCAGGTCTTTCCATTTTCTGATGACAAGTTGAACCGAGCTCCATGAGATGCTCAAAACTTGCCATATTATTTCATAGCAAATTTGTGCTTTAAACCTCTCGACAACTTCCTCCCTGACCTGTCAGTTGTGTTACTTGATCTTCGTAGTGCTGTTTGTTCTTTAATGTTCTCTAACAAACTTCAGAGGTCTTCATAAAACCTACACCTAGGAGAACTCCATTTACTAATTTTAAGAATTTTGAAAACAATTTCCTGACCTGGATTTTATTTTGAGTGATCAGAGTAAAGGGGACTGAAGTCAAATACATGCCACACTTCTCAGATTGATGATTGTAATAAATATTTTAAAGCCACATATCAGTGCAGCATGAAGGTCCTTGGTTTGATGTGTGATGGATAGGCCCCAGCCGTCCCTGGAAAAACAGAAAAGCCGGTGCAGACAATGGATGGATGCAAAGATGAACATCAGGAAATTCTGTAATGCTCCTAACAGTAGTGCTCAATGCTTTTGTCAAGCTTCAAGGCAAGTAGGACCCAAATGCAAGTAGTCGTGCTGGAGTACAGCTGTCATTACTGGACCAAAACACAGACCTCCAGTCAGAACGAACTAATCCCACAGTACATTTGGGTTTAAACAGGAAAATGAGGGCTTCATGGGACATCATCACCCTAAATAAACTAAGTGCTCATTGGAACTCATTCTCTTTTGCCAATGAATCTGCTGGACTTGCATCGGGAGAGAAATCTGCACTTTGGGCTTCCATCCTTGGTGGCGAGGGGAGGGGAGCACATCCAAACTCAATGCATCCAACAGACACAACAGCCTGCTGATCGTTGATCAGGTGAACTGTATCCGGCCAATGTAATAAATCCTGAACCGGAGTTGTTTAAGCCCTGCAGAAAGAATTTTTAAATTACAGAAGCCTGGTGGACACGCTGCATGCTGCACAAGCCCAGAGCTGCTCACCCGGAGCCTCGAGCCAAGAGCTGCTGAGCTGAAGGCTGCCCACAAGAAGGGACCGGTCTGTGGGAGAAGATTGCTGAACCGAGCTGGACAAACTGGATGACCCTAGTTCTGGCTAACAGTGGCTAGCCCCCCGCACCCTGAAATCTCACTGCTAGCCTTGGCCCCACACAACTGCTGCTAACTGACCAGCTAAGTGCTGGTTTCTCTGCTTTATCGCCTTGCTTTTCAGACAACGGAGCCACCCTTCAATGGAGATTTAAGAATCGTTCAAGTAAGGTTGTGTCAGGGCAGAGATAAATTACCTTAAGATAAACAAATTAAGGTTTGTTTTGATTTGCGCCGCTTCCCCGCTGTGAAAATTGACCTATTGACTATAACGGCTATCAGCTGTATATTACGCTTCACAGACGTACTTACGTGTCCGGTGGAAAGTGGCATTGGTCTTAAAAAGAGAAAATGATGTTGTGGTGTTAGCCCTTGAGAATCACGTTACCATCCACATTTCCAAACATTTATTAGTGATGTCGCCGTTGGAGACGGCCGACCCAGGCTGCCATATTATCTTGGCATCCAACACCAACTTTAAAAGAACCATGGAAATGTTAGAGACTGCAGTCAGATTTAATCCACCATCTCAGTGCTTCCCCCCAGATGGATTTACTCACAAAAACAAGAAACATACACGCACCGTGCTGCTTAAATAACTACAGCTCGGAGTTGAACTACATGCTGACAGAGTCCATAATTATTGGTGAGCCTTCTGATCCTCTCTTAGTCTTAAAGAAGGCTTTCTTTCCCACAGATACCTCGTGACATTTTCCTCCCATCTCATTTGTCATGTATAGAATGCTGGGTAATCCTAATATATAATCCTAATTCACTCTCTCCTAATATATATATATTAGGAGAGAGTGAATTAATTGAAAAAAAGTCAAGCTAATTAGAATAATTTTTTTAGGGTAAGTACAAATATAGGGAGGGACATGGCTACTCCCCAAAGAAGGTGGTGCTGGATTAGTTTTAGTTTTGTTCATTTTTCCATGTGTCCTCCCCCTGCCTGAATGTGAATGCTCTTGTCAGGATATTGGGCCTCATTAGGCTGCCTGATAATGGTAGATCTGCTGCTCACTGAGGTAGCTGAGAACTACGAGAGAGGGGGGGAAATGCCTGGAAGGGGGGACATGCAGTTTTTCCCATCTGTCAAAGTCCACTCCTTTCCTGGCGCGGAGCTCTGTCTCCTGGTTTGAGAGCGATGTAAAATACCCATGCTGTCGGGCGAAACATTGTAGTGGCTGAGAGCAGCTTGGCTAATGATGACAGAACCCAAGCAAACCAGACACCCTCACTGACCAGCTCCACAGTCTCACAAAGAAAGGACTCCAACTACTTAGCCGTGTGTTCGAGCACTGGACAGACTCGGCTCATCTTGTTAGTCTGTTGTAAAAAGGGGAAACTCATTTGCCAGCTTGGCTCAGCATGGATACCCCTGCCTCTCCAGTTTTTAATGTGTCTCTTTAAATAAAAGCTTGTGTGTGTGTAGGATTAAGGGATAGAGAGAAGGATGAAACACTGGGATAGAGAGGGAAAGCAGTGCCAGGCATTAGACACAATTAAGATGGTGGCTGAGTTCTGTTTTCAGTTGTTGTGGGTTTGAGAGAGAGCGTTCAGCCTTTTCCTCACCCGAGAGTATCCTTTCTGCCCGAGGTCGTCATGAAGATCTGGTTTCGGAGGCAAGCCTGGCAACTTTTTTAATGCACACTCCTCTCCCCTTTACAGCCCATCCCTTCTGGCCCCCAATCTGCTATTCTCTCTTGTGAGACGACCAGGATAAATGGTCTGTCATGAGTGATGGCCTCACCATGGGAGCCAATTAAACTGGCTCTGCGATTAAAGGAGTCTGTTCATTTAGCTATCCAAAGCCTGGCAGCATCCCTCATTCATTTGTGCACTGAATGCTTCACGGCTGCTGGCAATACTGCCATTAATGTAGATTAAGTATGACTGAAGGTTGCATACATTAGGCCATTTATAAAAGACCTCTGGTTGGAGGAGTACGATATGATCAATGTGAAAAAGAACATAACTTAATGACATACTGCCAGGATATGTCAACGTGCTGACTGAAAGATGTTACACAATGCGTAGTGTGTTGTCTTAAAATAGCGTTTGGTAACAAGACATGCCCCAATGACTGATTTCAAACTTGGCAGCTCCCCCTAATGTGAAAGACCTGCCTATTTAAAGGGTGTTTTTATCTGCTGATTGAGACATAATGATTTTTCATTGTTTAAACTCCTGCAGTGTACGAGACTTTTTCCCCCAACTCTTTAATGAGCTCTCTTCATGGCGCTTTGCTCCAGCTAAACTGCAGGATCCATAGGTCTCCACACACACGCGCATGCACACACACACACACAACACACAAGGCATGTTGGCCTTATACTCAAGAGATGGGTAGATTAGCCAGAAATTGTATAGAAGTAAGAGTAGCACTACACAACATATTTATACTCAAGAAAATACTCAAGTAAAAGTATTTGGTAAAAAGGCTACTCATGTACTTAGTAACTGATCATAACATCTGATTTAATATTTTACAATGATGGCAACGCAAAATATAAAATTATGTGAAAATTCTGGTATTTTAAAGAGTGAAATGAAAAACATTATGCAAATAAATAACATAATTGTAAAATAACCAATGAAATATTTTTCCAAATTTATTTTCTTTCAATATAAAATTTATAAAACTAATACTTCAAGTGGGTAATATGTATATGTATGTTGGAACAGGGTAAAGTATTTCCAGAGACAATATCGACAGTTTACTGTAACTTTTTGACCTCCAAATGGCACAGTAGGGTCAGCAGATAGAAAATAACTTTAAAACAATGAGACCTCTGTACAAACAAATAGTCTCACTTTAACCTGAGCTGTAGGTCTGTATCTGTGTCTCATGCATTTTAGGTTAAAACATGTTTGTTTTACATTCAGTGAACTTGCAGTGGTTACAGTAAATGTTGCTCAAGCAAGAGTAGCGATACATCACAGTTATATTACTTAAGCCAAAAAGTATGGTGTAGTAAAACTACTTCTAAATGTTTTTCCCAAAAAGTTACTCAAGTAAATGTAACAGAGTAAATGTAATTAGTTACTACCCACCTCTGCTTATAGTAGCAATACGATGTTGCTCTTTGATTTACAAAATGTGCAGCATGTGCAGTGCTTGCAATATAACATTCACATACAGTAACCTTATACCAAGGAACTTTAGTGCATCTATTTTTTGTGATAAACCAACACAAAGTGGTACTTAATTGTAAAGAAGAAGGAAAATTATATATAGTTTTCAATTTTATTTAGGTCTGGACTTGGACTGAACCATTCTAGCAAACATTCTACTGTACCTTTTGCTGGATTTCTAGGGTTGTGGAAGGTGAAACCAACAATGTAAGGTCCCTTGTGGTATTTAGTTCCATCTGTTCCATGACCAGCTTTCTTGGTCATTCTAAAAAAAAACACAGCGACAGCATCATGTCGCCACCATCATGTTTCCTTCTGGATATTGCGTTCATGGAGATGTTCAGTAATAATTTTCCAACACACTAAAAAGTTTAAACTTGGGCCTATCTGACCACAGCAACCTTCTTCATGTGCCTGGTGTCTCCTGCATGGCTTATGGCAACCTGCAAACAGGATTTCTGATTAGCAACTAACCATTCTTCCATAAAGGTCTGATTTGCACATCTCACTTGTGGACAGTTACCATGGCCCTCTTGGGTGCTTCTCTGATTAATCCTCTACTTCTGCTGTCTGTCAATGTAGGCGGAGGTCCATGTCTTAGTAGGTTTGCAGTAGTATCGGACTCTTTACTTTTTTAGATGATGGCTTCAACAGAGTTCTTGGAATATTGGTATAATCCCTAAATAAGACACCTCATAACTATATTACGTTGCATGGGATAGGTACTATGATACACAAGAGAGTCTAAAGAAAGTTAGAGTTTATCCATACAGGCAGAAATATAAAAGCTTAGCTGAATTATTGCTTTGGTGACATGTGAGAATACACCTTTGAACTGCAAGAACTGACAAGTGCTCATCAAGAGCACTGTTTTTCATGTCTTTGATGCCAAAGCAAATAACTGTATCTGCCCTAATGGAGGTTTTCTTCCACACTAAAGCCTTTGTCAGAAACTGAAAAGCCAGTTTTTTCAAAGTCTGAAGGTTTTGCTAGAACCACAAGGTGCACTGGACATTATAAAAGGCATACTAGAGAAAGCGGTTGTCAGTTCTTTTGTTAAAGGAGGTCTTAGAGAAGATGGACAGTCGAAATTTGTAGACTGTGCAGCCGGAGCTATTGATCAGCTTGCCCTGTCGGTGAGGTGAAGAAGGCAGCTTTCTAAGGAGGGAGAAAGATTATCTCTTTCTTTGCTACCTTCTCTGTCAGTTCTGCCCAGGGTCTGTTATCTTACTAGAAAATCTATGAGGGTGGAGAGCATCAATTGAAAATTCTCTCCACTTGAGAGTTAAACCATTTTACTGAAGCACTTGGTAGGTCGTTTTAATTCTGTCCATGAAATAGAAATTCGGGGGTGGTCAGATTTGGCTTCCCATGTTCCCAGAGCCTTTCAGCCCCACTAGCTACAACTGATGCGTTCAGAGTCTCATAGGTGCACAGCTATATCTGGGGACAGCTTGGGGAGAATAGCTTTTCAGACTTCAATCGCAGACTGTCACTGGCTGTTTGAATGAGCACGGGCTCGCCTCACACATCGGCCCCTTCTCTTTGAATCGATGCCTATTACCATAAGAACAGTCTGGGGCCACAACTATTCATTTTTCTGGATTGGGAGTTAATGGGGAAAATCTGTGGCTGTTCGAAGATGTCTAATTACTCTAATCGAGTTCTTTAATCGTGGTGATTTTTCATGGCTACAAAGGCACAGAAGACCTCTCAGATAAACGCCCTCCCAAATCCCTGGAAACCTCTATCCTGCAAGCACTTTGTCTTGAATCATTTATTTGGCATCTGTAACATCCTTTAATGCCATACAATCATATAAGCACAATTATAAAAATCCACAGGTGATAATCAGTTAAATATTTTTTTACTATTTTACAGAATCTCATTTTGTTAGGAATGATTGCTCGTTTTCAGAGCAGAACAGATGGCACATTTTGGGGAGGGAGGATACCTTTATTGCTAAAAGATGTGCTCATTAAACATCCACTGGAGAGAGGTGTTGATTCATGGAGCATATCCTAATAGCATCTGACAAACATCCATATGTGGCCATTTTGGAGAGCTAATTTAGAGCTCAATTTGTATTTTTGCCTAACTGTAATTGAAATTCTCCCATGATATTTGGCAACCATGGCTGGGAAGTCTCAGGATCCTGCAGGCCTATACAGGGGAAACCAGATGTTTACATTCAATTCAATTCAATTCAAATTCAATTCAATTCAATTCAATTCAATTCAATTCAATTCAGAAATACTTTATTGATCCCAGAGGGAAATTAAGTGTTGGTATAGCTCATATAATTAATTCTTTAAGGAGTTGTTGTAGATGATGATGGCTGTGGGCAGGAAGGATTTCCTGTAGCGGTCTGTATTGCAGCGAAACTGAAGAAGCCTCCGACTGAAGACGCTCTGTTGTTGTATGACTGTCTCATGAAGAGGATGCTCAGGGTTGTCCATAATTTTTTTGATTTTATGAAGAATCCTTCTTTGCATTATCATCTCCATATTTTCCACAGTTGTCCCAAGAACAGAACCAGCCTTCTTTATCAGGTTGTTTAGCCTATTTAAATCCCTGGCTCTGATGCTGCTGCCCCAACAGATGACGGCTGAAGATACACTGCATAGAAAAAACACAAATCTTTTTTTCTTTGTTTAAGCTGTATGACTTGGGTCAAATGTTTTAGGTATCCTTCTGCAAGCTTCTCGCAATAGTTCGCAAATCGTCTGAACCATTCCTCCTGACAAAACTGGTGTAATAGCTGGCCACCTACTCCAAAATAATTGCTTCCTTGTCCTTAAGCCCCTTTGTAACCAAGGCAATGCTCACAGTGCATATCTCAAAGCTCAATTCCAATTTTTTGATTTGTGTGGTTGTTAACACTATAACTGAAACGCGACAGCAAACACGCTCCAGTTGTAAACGTCTCACAGTCCTAAAGTGGCCCCCCATTCACAGAAGAAGACAAGACGTCACACACAGCGATCTCTGTTTACGGAAGTAAAAATGGCTACTACAGATGATGGTGTTTGCACAGCAGTTTGGCAATTCCTGTACAGTCGAAACTGAAAACATCTTCACCAATCAAGACCAATACTTTACTTTCTGTCCATTGGTTCGCCCTGTCTCGAGCTTGTTTGAGTGTTTGCCCTCTCTGGCACAGATTAGTGACATACTGTATGTCTCTTGTCAGTCAGTATGTTTACATGCACATCTAAATTGAGCTTTTGGCAAAAATCGTACTAATAGCTTAACCAGAATGTGATCCCAGTTTACATGTCACTCAGAAAATCGAATTACTGAAAGAGGTGCGTTTGCCACTGCAACGCTTGGTGGTCACAATGCGCCCTTTCACGTTTGATTTTTTCGGTTGGCCCAGACCGTAACACTAGTAAACAAATGCTGGGAGCAGTGAAGCAGATGGAGTAAAAGCAGAATATGAACAAGAAGAATATGAACAGCGAAGAAATGGACGACAACAGCGCTGCAGCACAGTACATTTTGTAAGTAGTGTATTGTTTGGTTGTGTTACACTTGTTGTTGCTACTGTGTTGTTGTGTACCGGTATTGTTACTCTGCGGTCTCGTATGATATGTATCGGATTCAGTACCACATATGAAAGTGACCTGGGTCAGATTTGTGCTACTCAGACTGTCATAGAAAATTTAAAATGGGTTGCATATGGGCAAAAAAAATTATGGACTAGATTTTTGCAGTGTGATGTTTGCAGTGTGAACATAGCCTAATTTTGCTGTATGCTCTGCATGCAGCTCATCATCCATTAGGGAGACCCATTTTCACCCATGTTTTAAAGTTCATGACCACAGGTGGGTATAGAGTACCCACAAATTGTACTCAAGTAAGAGTAGCACTACTATAACATATTTTTACTCAAGTAAAAGTAAAAAGTAACTGTCCAAGAAATTACTCAAATAAGAGTAAAAAAAGTAATACATAAAAAGGCTACTCAAGTACTGAGTAACTGATCAGAACATCAGATCAGTTCTATTAGTGCTGATTTGTAAAAAAAAAAAAATGATTTAATCGGACAAAAAACTATAAAGTTATGTGCCAAATCTGGTATTTTAAAGATTTCAATTAAATAATTAAAACAAACAAATAACATAATTACAAAATAATATCTTAGCAGAAGAAACCCTTTTCCAAATCAAAATTTTCAGCATAAAACGTATAAAACTATTACTAAAAAGCTAATAACTGATACAATTTATCTCCAAAGAAAATAACAGTAGAACATCAAAGCTTATGTACAAACAAGAGGTCTCACTTTGACATAAACTGTATGTTTGTGTCCCTGTCTAGTGCATTTTTGGTGAAAACATTCTTATTTTCATTCAGTGAAAATACTCTGTCGGTAGAGTATCCAGAAATTTTACTTCCTAATAATATACTTAAGTAAAAGCAAAAACTACGGTGCCGTAAAAATAGTCCTAAAAGTTCTATTTTTTTCAAAAAACTACTCAAGTATATGTAACTGAGTAAATGTAACTAGTTACTACCGAACGGTTCATGACATCATTATTTAGGCTTTCACAAATTGTTTAAAGGGACAGTAATGTAATGGAAATGCCATCATGTTAAGGATATGCAGACTTAAAATTTGATGAGAATATTTTAATGAATGAAATAGTGGACTTACAATACTTACAGGGAAGATACAGAAAGATAAAATGGATGCAGATGGGAAAGAGAGTCGGCAGAGGGAGATTGAAAATTTGTTGCACCGGGACAGGAAGTAGAATGGCAGGAGGAAAGGAGGAATGATAATAAAGCAGAAACTAACACAGAAAAATGAACTACAAATGACCAACCCAAAGTAAATAGCAGAACAAAAGCACAAATGGAAAAGTCCAAATAGGAACAAAGAAGAATCTAGAGTCTTAACAAAACCCTCAAACACCCCAGAATTGTGACAGGAAACTTTTCACTTTCAATACAGAAATATTCAGCATTCTATTTCATACCAAATAAAAACAAATGGGTAACCCTAACTGGCTTAGAACAGGAAAGGTCAACAGTCAGAAAGACATTTGTATATTTCTTTTTATAGTGTATGTAAATGTCTGGTTTCAGCTGTTGGGTCCTCCGTTTAAATCTTGAGGCTTTTGCTTCCATTTATACGAGGCATAAACTTTCTGCTTGTAACACACAGATCCATGTTTGCTGTACTTCATTGTTTAGAATGAAGCACTTGAGAAAGTGAGGATAGGATAAAAGCTAACTGATTCTGTTGACTGCATGTCAACAAACTCTATCCTCGCCTCTGATGGGCTGTCGTCAACAGCGCTCAGTGCAAATGCTTAAAGTCTTACAATGTAAAGGCAAACATCTCACAAGCATGGCAACTGTTTGGCCAGAACCAACAAGTTAAATACTCAGCCTTGTGTACCCTTCCTTCGATCCACAGAGAAACATCTGAGGGAGCAGGGTGAATGCTGTAGAGCTTCAGCTAATGTATGGTGATGGCTCCTGCTCTGTGAACAGAAAGCCATGAATATAAAGTGTTGGTTTGGTCTTTCCGTTGTGCTGAGTTGACAACTGCTGGGCGGAGAGATTGTTGTGCAGCTGGACCGGACGGCGCTGTCACACCCGCCCGCTTCCCCTCTGCTGAAATATCTTCCAGCTATTTCTGATGGCCATCACCCTTCTCTTAATCTCATTCTCCACACCACAAGTGTGCTGATAGCAACCAGCTATCCACTGCTATATTCTGAGAAAAACAGCCCCCCTACAGACTAAATCTATTTCTATGCTGATGTGAGTTGCTGCTTAATTTACAAGCCAGCCAATAGGACTCATAGATGTCTGGTTGCAAAGCTGTGTTTACAGGCCTTTACAGGCTCTTTGCATCTTTTTAAAGGTTCCGTGGCCATGGTGACCTTTATTTTACAGTGGATAGTTTAGAAGGGGGGAAGACATGCTGCAAAGGTCCATGAGGTTGGGACTCGAACCCGGAACAACCGTGCCGAGGACTAAGGCCTCTGTACATGGGGCGCCCGCACTAACCACTTAGTCACGTAATGCCCCACTCTTTGCATTTTTGTGCTTCTTTCCTGTAAGCCACAACCCCGATCCTCAATGTGTTTTGTTGGGATTATATGTGATAGACTAACACAAATATGGCATGTATTCAAAATGCTATCTGTGGCAAAAACCTAACACTGGGCAGGAGTGACAGGGAAGTTGATTAGAGTTGTTGGGAAGATGGATGAAGGCTGAGGGGTGGCATAGACTTGACACTTGGGGTGGTTCTTCATCTGTTCAAATGGCATTTGCGAAGTCCGGTCCTAAAGCCAATTAAAAATCTATGGCAAGACCTGAAAATTGAGCTATTTAAAAAGAAAAAGAGCCACGATTTCAGTCTAAATTGGCAAAGAAACCTGATCCAAAAATGTGCAGCAAAAGTATTGACTCAGGACGGCTGTATACAATTATATGCTTCCCTTATTTGAAATTATTTTCGAAATGTTAAAGAACATTGATTTGTTAATCTTGTACTTCCCAATTTCGTGCTACATTGTGTTGGTATATCACTAAAACTGAAATTACAGTGAAATGTTAGTGACATAATGTCACTTCTGGTGGGACGTTCCTGGAACACCCCACCAGGGAGGCATCCAGGAGGCATCCTAACCAGATGCCCAAGCCTCATGATGTGTAGGACCAGCAGCTCCACATCAAGCAAACTTCTCACTCCATCTCTAAGTGAAAGCCTGGACACCCTGCAAAGGAAGCTGATTTCAGCCATTTGTATCCGCAATCTCATTCTTTCATAGATGATGACAGGAACGTAGCCAAAAGGCTCCACTCTTTCCTCACCACGACAGACCAGTACAGCGCTCGCATCACTGCAGACGCAGCACAAATCCACCTATCGATCTCTTGTTCCAATTTATCTTCGTTCATGAACAAGCCCCAGAGATACTTAGGTTGCGTTCACACCAGCCCTGTTTTGTCCGCTTTGATCAAACTCTAGTTTGTTTGCCCAGAAAGTATGGTTCTTATGGGGAGGTGTGAATGTACAATTGAACTCTGATGTAGACCAAAAAGGCGAACTCTGGTCCTCCTAAAAACCTAGTTCTCGGTTCGGTTAAAGTGAGTTGTTCAATTGCATATCTGAATGCCAAGCAGGTCAGGGCCGCTCCAACATGCAGAACGCTGGCTCTAGCGCAGGGCATTCTGGGTAAATACAACAACTTGCAAAAAACAACTCAGCCTCGTTCTCAGCTCACGCTGAGCCCATTGCTGCAACATATTTGTCTGGCACAGATGCCTAAGACAACAGAACAATCCTAAAATCGCTAAATTCTGATGCCACTCCTAGTGCGTTTACATTTCACGGAATAGGAAGTGTCCTATGTCCCCACCGCCACCACTGGTGAGGAGGTAGACATGTTGCTCAAAAGTGTTGGTTCATTTGACAAAGTGCAATGTGAAAGCGAACCACAGCAGCAAAAAAAAAAAGCAACAATCAGTGTGTTTACAAGCAGTAAGAGAACGCCGAATTATTGCCTTAGTCCGATTGAAATCAGACCTGAAATGCATACCTTAGTCCATCTGAAGTCAAACTGAACTAGATTTCTCCTAATCGGACTAATCCAGCCAGATAATGTGACTGGAAAATCTAATTTCTCTGCATGTAGCTCCAACCCCATCTCAGCCGAGCTATTCATGGGTAGTGATGAGACCGCGGAAGCGGGAATAACACGGTAGACAAGAACACTGCAGCAACATCGAGTGTAACACAATCAAACAGCACAGTAGTTACAAAATGTTCTTTGCAGCAGCGTTGTTGTCCTCCATTTCTTCACTCGTTGTGCATATCCTGCATTTACTCCGTCTGCTTCACTGCTGCTAGGATTTGTTTACTATCTGTGTGACTCTCTGGTCTAACCGGGAAAATGTCAGCGCAAAAAGGGCGCATGTCGCCACCCAGCGTCGCAGATTAGAACCCACTTCATTCAATAATTGGATTTTTTGAGTGATATGTAAACTGGGATAAAGACTTCCTTTCTGGTTAAGCTATTAATTTTAATAAAGCAATACAGACCAAGCTCTAACACCAGTCATACCGGGACCAAACAGCCCATATCAAGGGGCCTGGTACCCCATATTCACTGAGGGACATGGTCGAACGCCTTCTCCAGGTCCACAATAATATGTAATAATAGAATTAAATGTAAAAAAATGTATGTATCTAAGAAAAAAAATAAAAACTGGTTTAATTGGACTTGCGTTTTATTGCAAGCCCCATGTTATTGTCATGCACAGTGAACAGTGAAGAGGCAAACTCCTAAACCAGGAACAGGGATCTAAAGGAACCAGAATCGAGAAGATCCCCTCTCTGCCTCAACCAGAGAGCAGGAAAGACACAAATCCAATACCTGCTAAAGGCAATGATGTGCAAGTCTTTCAGAACTACTTCAAAGTTCCTCTCACACAGCTTACATTTGAATTATTAATGTTCATACTTCATACTTCTGAGCATAATTCAGAGCTCCCAGGATGAACAAGTTGATTTATACATGTTCCATGAAATGAACCATTTTCAAAAGTAGCTCAGTCTTGGTGTATGAAACCATGTACACTTAAAACAGTCTTAACGTGATTCTTTTCAGCTTTATATTATTCTGTGTGGATCAGCTTGTTGAGAGCTCCTCACAGTGTCCCACAGTTCCTCTCAGCTCAGCGACTTACAATGCTGCCTCGTAGAATAAAGCATGACGTCCTGTGCAGGCCCGCCAGGGACAGCAGTGAATCATCAGAATGGACATTATTTAGCTGAACGCAGTTTTTGGTCAAACAAAACAGAATCTTAGCCATTTGTTCGGGCTCTGTGTGGTCGCAGGAGATGTGACGACTACCATGTAAGCATCTGGCCAAGACGATGGATAATATTTCCCAAGTGCTAATGCTGCAATCATTGCCGTTATTAAAAGTTGTTGCTTCCAAGCCCACTGATCAAAGCTGTAAATTATAGATAAATATATGTACTTTTTTTAACTTTTTTTTTTCATGTCTTCAGGTACACAGAGGAGGAGATCCAACAGAAAGTGAGCACATTCAGACAAATGCTGATGGACAAGGAGGGTGTTATCACCAGAGAGGGCTCTCATACACAACCCGTGTAAGTTACATTATATGTAGCGTGTTCTAAAAATTCAGCATATTTCTTGTCTTTTCTGTTTATTTATTGCACAATTGCATTGTAAAAACTTTCAGAAAACATTGGACATTGCAGAAGAATGTGTTCATAAATTGCTATTCCGGATCAAATCAGCAAATGTAGATATGTTTCATATTAACAAAAAGCATGTCAAAATCTTACATTTGTGTCCTTATATCCATCTTATCTTTATAGTTAGTCATAATAGTTTCATACACTAAACTCGGGTATGAATGTAATTTTTTATTTGGATTTTTATTGATGCATTTGAATCAATCTTTTTCAGCGTTAAAGGGTTGTATTACAGATAGTACTCAAAGATTATTATAGCCCTAAAACCACACATGTTCAAAATGCTACATATGGGCTAAGATATTACGTACACCCCAGGGGTCGTATTAACCAAATATTTTCCATATTTCACAGTTTTATGTTTTAGAAAGGTGATGGAAAAATCTGAAGGCTGTCCATCATTTTGACAGTCTAGTATTCACAACCCTAACCATTTGGTGCAGACACACAGACATTTTCAACCTTACGCACAGAGTACAGGTAACTGAATTAATTAAAAAAAAAACAGATTCCCATGAGCGCATCTGAGGAACATCTCAGACCTAGACAGTGTACTCAATGCATCTCGCTAACCGAGAGCTGACAGCGCGTTGAAGAGTTATGGTTGCTTTGGAGCGCGATTGTGACCGGTGTGTCTGGTCACAGACATGTGACATCCAAAGAGCCATTCACCTGTGCAGAAGGGGGGCAAGGTGTGGGATTTCCTCCCACTGAAGCAATAACTTGCGAGTCAGGAAACGGCTCATTAAGAAAGTCTTTCCGATGTCCCCTGGTTTTAAAAAGTTTGGCTGAAGTGGTGCTTAATCCCAGTCTCCAGCGTGGCAGCGGAGCGCGGATTCAGCCTCCAGGACATCTAAACCCCCCATGAGAAGTCCTTAGTCCAAAATCTAAACCTCATGACAACAACCTCTGCAGCAATACCACTATTTGATTGGCAACAAGTGGGTGCGCATTTCATTTCTATGGGGAGCAGGAGGAAATTGTGAGACTGTGCTTTCAAGCCACAGGAGATGAACTGTTCATATTTTAGGTGCAATCATTTATTTAATTGTTTAGCCATATGTAGTTCTCTTGTTCTTGTTGAATATCTTAACATTTTAAAAATTGACAGGTAAAAGTAAACAATGAGCTGAATTATTTGTAATGTCTAGCACAACCTCTGGTACACCCTCACTAATATTTAGAAATGTAATTCCTCCAGCATATATATATATATATATATATATATATATATATATATATATATACACACGTGCTCAAATTTGTTGGTACCCTTACAGCTCATTGAAATAATGCTGCATTACTCCTGAAAAGTGATTAAATTGAAAGCTATTTTATCATGTATACTTGCATGCCTTTGGTATGTCATAGAATAAAGCAAAGAAGCTGTGAAAAGAGTTGAATTATTGCTTATTCTACAAAGATATTCTAAAATGGCCTGGACACATTTGTTGGTACCCCTTAGAAAAGATAATAAATAACTGGATCATAGTGATATTTCAAACTAAATAGTTACTTTAATTAGTATCACACATGTTTCCAATCTTGTAATCAGTCATTCAGCCTATTTAAATGGAGAAAAGTAGTCACTGTGCTGTTTGGTATCATTGTGTGCACCACACTGAACATGGACCAGAGAAAGCAAAGGAGAGAGTTGTCTGAGGAGATCAGAAAGAAAGTAATTGACAAGCATGGTAAAGGTAAAGGCTACAAGACTATCTCCAAGCAGCTTGATGTTCCTGTGACAACAGTTGCAAATATTATTAAGAAGTTTAAGGTCCATGGAACTGTAGCCAACCTCCCTGGGCGCGGCCGCAAGAGGAAAATCGACCCCAGAATGAACAGAAGGATAGTGCGAATGGTAGAAAAAGAACCAAGGATAACTGCCAAAGAGATGCAAGCTGAACTCCAAGGTGAAGGTACGTCTGTTTCTGATCGCACAATCCGTCGCTGTTTAAGCGAAAGTGGGCTCCATGGAAGAAGACCCAGGAGGACTCCACTTTTGAAAGAAAAACATAAAAAAGCCAGACTGGAATTAGCTAAAATGCATATTGACAAGCCACAATCCTTCTGGGAGAATGTCCTTTGGACAGATGAGTCAAAACTGGAGCTTTTTGGCAAGTCACATCAGCTCTATGTTCACAGACGAAAAAATGAAGCTTTCAAAGAAAAGAACACCATACCGACAGTGAAACATGGAGGAGGCTCGGTTATGATTTGGGGATGCTTTGCTGCGCCTGGCACAGGGTGCCTTGAATCTGTGCAGGGCACAATGAAATCTCAAGACTATCAAGGCATTCTGGAGCGAAACGTACTGCCCAGTGTCAGAAAGCTCGGTCTCAGTCGCAGGTCATGGGTCCTCCAACAGGATAATGACCCAAAACACACAGCTAAAAGCACCCAAGACTGGATACGAACAAAACATTGGACTATTCTGAAGTGGCCTTCTATGAGTCCTGATCTGAATCCTATCGAACATCTATGGAAAGAGCTGAAACTTGCAATCCGGAGAAGGCACCCATCAAACCTGAGACAGATGGAGCAGTTTGCTCAGGAAGAGTGGGCCAAACTACCTGTTAACAAGTGCAGAAGTCTCATTGAGAGCTACAGAAAACGTTTGATTGCAGTGATTGCCTCTAAAGGTTGTGCAACAAAATATTAGGTTAGGGGTCCCATCATTTTTGTCCATGCCATTTTCATTTGTTTTCTTATTTACAATATTATGTTGAATGAAACATCAAAAGCAAAGTCTGATTTCTATTAAATATGTAATAAACAATGGTGGATGCCAATTACTTTTGTCAGTTTCAAATTATTTCAGAGAAAATTGTGCATTCTTCATTTTTTGTGGAGGGGTACCAACAAATTTGAGCACGTGTGTATATATATATATATATATATATATATATATATATATATATATATATATATATATATATATATATATATATACATACACACACACTTTTTTATTAGAAGTGGTAACTCTCCTTTAATTCTCATGTTTTTAGAACTGAAGCTTTGAGCAGAAGGTGAGAGGAAGATGGCCTCAATTGGAGCAAAGGATTTTAGATTAAGACAGTCACAGTGTGCGTGTGCTCTTCATCCAGACCATAGAAAAACCCACTCCGAATCATGAGTAATGGGAACAGCAGGACGTAGGCATGGTTGACCTTCTGAGCCAGTCCATCACACATTCAGAGTTGGTTGAGTGGCGTCGACCTGACCTGCTGTCTGTGAACTTATGACTGGTAATAAAGTTCATGCATCCTGTCTCTCAGACATGGCTAATGATTCTCCCCCTCTTTGCACCTCATCTGGTGTCTGACATTTACCTAGAACATGTTGAGATATGGAGCACTGCTGAGGGAGGGGGTTATGCTGCTTGGCTCAGTTACACAGCGATGAATATATATTGACATTTATGGCTCAACCAAAGCAAAGTCAAAGACTCACAAAGCTATGTATTCTCTCAGTTAGACTTGAGATTAGTTTAGGTCCTGAGCACTCACCGTGAATTCTGCTACATCTAGAGATGCCTTCTCTGGAAATACAAAGAATCTAACTATTTGCAGGGATTTTGTTCTGTGTTTATCTCAACATCATCTGTAAACAGGCCCAGGGCCCATGACAAACTGTCTCTAAATAAAATACATGCCTCTCTAGCTCACTTGAACTTGGAAGGTTTTGTTGTTCACAGTTTAATATTGAGCTTCAGGCCCTTTTCCACTAGACAAGTTCTGGGACATTTCTGGGAGGAGGGAAGGTCCTCTAAGCTGTTGTGTCTCTATTCAAAACTGGACCTTTAAGGAATTAGCTAAAACGTCAGCATATCACGATGGTTTCGGCAGTGATTGACATCACTGATCAGTGGGTCCCACAGGAGCAGAGAATAACAAGAGATCGACAATGGAAGAAGCAGGAATAGTTGCCACGTTTCTGTTAGCTATGTTGTTACACACTGCTTTGCCAGAAACGTTCAGCTTTACAAATGTTGTTTGTTCGGCGATGTCTGCTGATATCATTTCCCAATGACTTACAACTAGTCAGCACGAGTTAACCACAATTCCCACTCAGTGACTCTACCGGACCCTTTTCAAGTATATACCCCAAAGCTAGTACTCTGTTGGTTCCTGAAATACCCCAGAAAAGGGGTCCTTTTGGGACGGCCCTGTAAAACGGAGACACGCAAATACTGTGAAGGTCTGGTAAAATTACCCAGATGTTCCAATAGTGAAGACGACCCTTATGGCTCAACTTTTGGATGAATTTACCCCCACTGTTTCAACACGTTTAAGTGTTTCCTTTTAAAACATGCAAATGTTAGCGTTGTTAAAGTTTTTACCTAAATATCAACTTCACTCCAAACGGGGCCAAAGCAAGATGGTTACGGTCCCCATACCATTAAGGACCTCCCCTAGATGCTTACATTTCAACACAGACCATAGACCTAAAATGGTTGAGAGAGTGAGACTATTAAGTTTGATTTGATGGTTTCAGCATAGATACATTAGAAGATAGTAAATTTGTAAGTTTGCTTCGTAAAAGTGCAAAGAATATTCTCAATTGTTTGATCGTTGTGTTAACATATTGACAATCTGGTGCTATGAGTTTAATCTTTTCTTGGTGTTCACGCTTGGTTTGTTCACAAAATACATCTCATTTAATTATAACAGATTATCTGTGATTCCTTTATGCTGGTGGTGATGATGTTCTTAACAGGAAGAGGGGCCCCAATCAAATTCTGTGTATATGCACTTTCAGATTTTAGAATTTTAAAAAAATCTGTTCATTTTATTTTACCATTTAGGATTAAAGCATAGAATTGGGTCATGAGTTGAAAGTGTGTGTATCCATTTGCTCCCTCACAGGAGAGTGAAGAAACAGGGTTGCTATATGCCAAATCAGACACCATTTATGCTGTCCTCCAAGTACCAATGTTGGTAATAATGGCGTTTAAAAGAACGGCATTACCTAAAGCCATTCTTTTATCAGTAATGGGGTAATCTAACTAATTACAGTTTTGGTCATTACCATGCTAATACAGCTACTGAACGTTAAAACTGGTGTTACTATGAATTGATAGAATAAACTGCGTACTCTGCTCCGAAAGGAGCTGAACTGCATCAGTAGTTAGACTACAGCAATCTGTCACTGCAAGTCTGCTACGGTGCAGTCACCGATGCGCTCCATGCCTCCCGAACTTTGCTGTCACTTTACGGATAGGGAGATACATTGAGTACAGTGTCCAGGTCTGAGATGATGCTCAGATGCTCTCGTGGGAATCTTTTTTTATTATTATTGGTTTAGTTACCAGTACGCCATGCGAAAAGTTTAAAATGTCTCTGCTTTTGCACCAAGTGGTCAGAGGTGTGAATACTAATCTGTCAAAATGACCGACAGCCTTAAGATTTCTCCATCACCGTTTAAGAAAATCGGCCAAATACTGAAAATATTCTGTTAACGCGACCTCAGGACTACAGAGTTAAACACACCTTATATTGTTTAACTGCTCAGTTTTGTTGTGAATAAAATACTTGGAAGTACAGATTGTTTACTTTATCAGTTGCCTTAGGTTTTGAGAGTTTGATTTAATTTGTGTTGATGTTAAACACACTTTATATTGTTTAACCGTTTACTTTTGTTACAAAGATAATAATTCATAATAAGTGCAGGATAAACATCTTTCCGCCAGTTGATGTGCAGTAGAAAGTTATGTACAAGTAAGACTACCTGTTTCTGCTACTCATTTAAACTGATTATTGAAAACTGGTCAGAAAAAAACAAATTCTTTGATATATAGCGCCTGTTTTTTTTACAGAAATGCTAAAAAGTTACTTTCCCTGGTAACTAGTTACTTTTAATATAAGAGTAAATTAGTTGACGAATGAAAACAAGTCTATTGTTTTTATTATGGAGCTAAACTACTAGATAGCAACAACTAGCTTTAACAATTTACCCAGCTCATGAGATGAGTCGATACAACATTAGGGTAAAGGTTTCACAAATCACAAACTGGGTCCTAAGGAATCTTCAATCAGAGTGGAATATTCAAGTCCAAAGATGTTCATATATTTTTATTCTTGTCTTATTTTAAGGTGTCCCTAAAGCCAAAAAAAGCCTTTTTGAATTTTTCATAAAGAAAATAAAGGTTTCACAAATCTCAATCTGTGTTTGAAGAATCTCTATTCAGTGTCAAATGATTCAGCTCAAGTTTTAACAGTCTAAAAAGTATAGCTGTTGCAGTAGAAATAATCAAATGCAAACACAACAGGGAAACCCAAGAACTACTTCCTTTTTTAACTTCAAAATAAGTGTATCAAAGATAGATGCAACATAATATTATAATAACTGCATACACTGATCTCACTAGAGGGAGCAACTTGTTCACAGATTTCACTTAAACAAGAAATATTGCAGCATTTTATTATTGCGAGATCTTGTACCACAGGCCCTTCACCAACACAACCAGCACTATTGTTTACCATCACCCCTGGGGAGATTTGTAAATGGCACATTATTTAGTTCCTACTGAGTAAAACGAAATAAAGCTATATATTATCATATATGTACGCAAAGAAACTAAATAACGAATCATTACAACCTTACCACTGAATATACTGTTGCTGCTGTAGCCGTTACATTGAACCCATCATTTTTTCAGTGAGTTATGCAACTGGGAGGCGAGAGCCCTAAAGAGTGGTTTACGACTGTTATACACTGGCTCATAAAACAACCCAGCAGTAATGCTAGATGTGCCGCCTCCTATTTCATACTTACTAGTGTCTGCATTGATTTTCTGAATACTGGATGGGAAGTGAGAGAACGAATGCTGTTGAGTAACTCAGAGTTATATGAAATCTGTGCAGTCTGTGCAGGATTATTGTAGAAGCTGACCCAGCATTGGCTTCACGTAACGCTCAACTGTCAGATGAAATACTAAAGAGAGAGATGATTTATTCGAGAACAGAAACTCCATGTAATATGTATGTGAATTTACAGCTCAGCTGTTTTGCATAGTCTCAGCTAGCTAACCCTCAGTACAGCCGTCACATTTGTTTAAAACAACACCTTCAAGCAGCTACAAGATTTAGCACTGCTTACAGGATGGGGAATAATAATTCCAACTTCCACCGAACTCCCCCCACAAAACAACTCACTATAACTCTGTGCAGCAACAAGAATAGGACTGATCCTTCAGCGGCTGAGTGGCTGTCTGAGAGAGGATATGAATGAGTCGCACCACTTTGTGCTGCAGCCCTGAGGAGGGCCTTCGTCACAGTCCATCACTGCCAGGTCCCAGGGACAAAAGGCTGAACTAGGAAACCTCTTGACTCACCAGTGCAACACTGAGCATGGGGACACTCGTTCATCTGCCTAACAGGGCGACTGTCTGGCTAGACAGATGTCTCCTGCATTTTGGAGCCTGGCACCAATTAGGAGATTAGATACAGGGTGGGGAATTGGTTGATTCATCACTAATGACTGAGCGCAGGGGGCACTAGATAGTTTAAATTGTTAATTGCTTTTTTTGGCAGTGTGTTTTGTTGCTGCCTACAGAGCAGCCCTTGGCTAAAGCAAGACACACAGACTGGTTCTTTCAGTTTGTAGAAGGACACAATGACATAATGTGGAAGCTAATCCTGCTTCAAATAGTGCCTTGTAGAGCACATGCTCTAGTGGACGGACAGACAGACCACATAGCAGTCTATATTTCATCGGATATATCCTTGAAGGGGTAGTTTAGGCTTTTTAAAGTAGGTTCTGTTAAAAGTTTTTAAACAGTTAATATTCTACCTGCAGTATATAATTCTCTTAGCGTCTTAATTTAGCATAAATCCAGATTAGTGGGTCGTGAAGGCTGAAGTTAAGGACTGGTCCAATAGAGAAGAGACCAAAGTTGATTTCTTGCATTTAAAAACTGCTCCTCTAGGAGAAGGGGTGCTGTTTCACCAATGAGCCTCCTTACAAAATTATATTCGTAAACATTATATTTATAATGTGTGTAAGACACAGCTGATGACTTAAAAACAAAGAAATTTGTCTACATAGCCTACAGTGTAAAACAAGGAGAATTTAACAACATTTACCAGTTTATTTTTTGCAGATAAAAGTTTGTAATTACTCACTTTTAATGTGTGTGTGTGTTGGGAAGAGTTGGGGGGGGGGTCAAGGAAAAAGGTTTAGGAACCACTGAAATAAAGTATAGAGATGTGTAACTCCAAAACAAGTCAGCGGTTTAAGTGAATGATTCTCAGTATATGTTTCACACAGGAGGATCATTAGTGGCGCACTGCCTCCTATATCCATTCAGCTGAAAATAGACACTCGCCTGCCAATACATTATGTACAGGGCTTCAATTTCTTGCTAATACAAGCTGCAAATGAACAAATTACTTGGCAGCAGCTGATAGCATTAAGGCATCTACACACGGTGACGTTCAAATCGAGCTTCAGAATAAGAAAAACCAACCAACTGTGAATGTGGCATAGTTGAAGGTGCCAGACATTATTTCAGAAACTCCTGATCTGCTGGGAGTTTCACACGCAAACATCTCTCAGGTTTGCAGAGAACACTTTACAAAAGGAAAATATCCAGTGAGAAGCAGTTCTGTGAATACAAATGTCTGGTGGTTGTCAGACATCAGAGGATAATAGACAGACTTGTTTGAGATGATTAAAAGGGAAAAGTAGTTCAACCAAGGTGGACTACTATCTCTGAACATACAACATGTCCAACTTTCAAGCAGATGGGCTACAGCAACAAAACACTATACAAGGTTTGGTATCGGTGTTGTAATGGTGGGGATATTTTTAGAACACTTTGGACCCCTTATGGCTGACCATGTCCATCCTTTTATGACCACAGTGCAGTCATCTTTTGATGGCTACATCTATCAGGATAATTCAAATTTAATTTAATTCAAAAATACTTTATTGATCGCAGAGGGAAATTAGGTGTTGTAGCTCATAAGATTAATTCTTTAAGGAGTTGTTGTAGATCATGATGGCTGTGGGCAGGAAGGATTACCTGTAGCGGTCTGTGATGCAGCGAAACTGAAGAAGTCTCCGACTGAAGACACTCTGTTGTAGGATTGTCTCATGAAGAGGATGCTCAGGGTTGTCCATAATCTTTTTTATTTTATTAAGAATCCTTCTTTGCATCATCATCTCCAGTGGTTCTACGTCATCTCCAGAACAGAATCAGCCTTCTTTATCACGTTGTTGAGCCTTTTTAAGTTCCTGGTTCTGATTCTGCTACCCCAACAGATGATGGCTGAAGAGATTACACTCTCCACAACAGACTTGTAGAAAATGCAAACCTTGAAGGACCTAAGCTTCCTCAAGAAGTACAGTCTGCTCTGTCCCTTCTTGTATACGGTTCACTGTTCAGTCTCCAGTCCAGTCTGTTGTCCAGGTGAACTTTGAGGTTTTTATACTCCTCAACCACTTCCACCTCTTCTGCCATGATGGAAACAGTGTTTGACTTATCCCTGTTTCTTCTGAAATCTACTAAAATCTCCTTTGTTTTTTTCACATTCAAGGTAAGACAATTGTTTTCGCACCATGCCACTAAGCGGTCCACTGGCTCTCTATATTCAGCTTCTTGTCCATCTCTAATACACACGACATTTGGAGAGTCACCTGAGTATTTCTGCAGGTCTCTGATCTGGAAATGTGAGGTGTGCAGAGTGAAAAGGAATGGTGAGAGTACAGTCCCCTGTGGTGCTCCTGTGCTACTGAAGTCCACGTCATTAAGCCAAACGTTTTGAGGGGTATTTTTTGTTGCAAACATCACTCTAGTATAGAAATTGAAAAATAGAGTATACTGTTAAGATGCTTTTGAAATTGGAAGACACTAGAAATCTATTCTGAAAGACACAGAGTACTCCGCAGCAGGTTTATCATTCTTTTTTGACAGAACCTCATTGCAATAGTCTCTCACTATCCATTTAAGTCTATATTAATTTAAACTCAATCATATTAATTGTGAAACATCCATATTTCCTACAGTTGGTTGCTTCTCTCAGCTGTCTGTCTCACTCCGTAGGTTCCGTACCCATTTTCTAATAAGATTTAAGATGAACTGTCATGGTAAAATAAGTTGTTTTTTTAGCTGTTTCACAGCATCCCTGCTGGGCCCATCCGCGCTCAGCCAATTAAGGACTCTACTGCCTCGTGTCTTCCTAACAAACAGCCTCGCCCGCTCTCCTTTTCTCCCTCTAGATATTCAACATCACATAATATCTGGATTTCTTTCTACGGTACCATTGCTCTCCATTCAGAGCTGACATAAAAGTTCATCTTATAGTGCACATGTGTGTTTGATCTTTTCACTTAGGAATTGCCATCCTTTTGCTTTATTAAATTGTTTCGGTGTGTCCCTTCAGCTTCTTCTCATTACTCCACAGTTTTATTCTCTCTCCCTCTGATTGAGGTGGCATGGCAATTCATCAAGGTTATGTTTGTTTCTTCATCCCTATGATCCAGATAATCTGTACACATCCAGCCTCATAATAAATATCCATATTTAAAAAAGGCGATAATGATTTTCTAATTGTAATGTGACAAGACAGGGTCAGAGAGATGGGTCAGTGTTTTTGACGGCTGCATTGACATGGTGAGGTTAGGTTGGGTCAATTACACAGGGACATTAAAGGGGTAACAGGGGTATTGAGGCAGGAAGGATTAGGAAGGAGTGTACAGCCATCTGTCAGTAAATACAATGCAGTGTGTCAGAAGAGTTGGAGGAAATTAATCCCACAAGCTGAGCCATAAATCTGAAAGCAGTGTTATAAAATCTGGGGCCAGGGAAAATTTGAATGTCCTAACAAAACTTCATTCACAGTAAAATAAATAAAATGTATGCTTTCCTTTGATTATATATTATATATTATAACAACCAATAATATTAAGTACCATAACTATGCAGATGATTCTCAGCTTCACATTACAATGTCACCAGGTGACTTTGAACTCATCCAAACCCTAAGCGAATGCATTAGGCAAATCTATGCATGGATGTGCCATAATTTTCTCCAGCTAAACAGAAACAAAACTGAAGTAATTATTTTTGGACTTAAGAGGAGTCCAGGATTTCATTGACTGGGAGCATCATCCCAACCGATGCCCCCCTTCCAACAGGGCATTGCAGCTAAGCAGGATACCAAACCAGGTGTAGCTTCTATGGAGAGAAAAACACAGAGAAAAAAGTTAACAGTTAACAGTTGAAATGACAGCAAATAATGCAACTGGAGAGTAGTAGAAGAGTGAAGAAGCAGAGTAAAAAAAGTGTTAAGTCTGTCCTCCAACAGTCTAAGCCTATAGCTGCATAACTACAGAGATAGCCCAGGATGACCTAAGCCACTCTAACTATAAGCTTTATCAAAAAGGAAAGTTTTAAGCCTGGCCTTAAAAAAAGACTGTCTACCTCACGGACTAAAACTTGGAGCTGGTTTCACAGGAGAGGAGCCTGATAACTAATCTGCCTTCCATTCTACTTTTAGAAATCCTAGGAACTACCAGTAAACCTGCAGTCTGAGAGGGAAGTGCTCTGTTAGGAACATATGGAACAATCAGATCACAGATGTGTGATGGAGATAATTATTAAGGGCTTTATCTGTAAGAAGGATGATCTTAAATTCTATTCTGGAGCTAATAAAGGGAAGCTAAAACAGGAGAAATGTGATCTCTTTTTAATATTCATCAGAACTCTTGCTGCAGCATTTTGGATCAACTGAAAGCTTTTAATTGCATTTTGTGGACTTCCTGATAGTAAAGAATTACAGTAGTCCAGCCTTGAGGTAACAAATGCATGGACTAGTTTCTCACCATCACTCCTGGAGAGGATGTTTCTAATTTTAGCAATATTCTGGAGGTGAAAGAAGGAAATCATTGAAACCTGTTTAATAGAACCAGAGGTTCTTTACGTTACTACTGGAGGCCAATTTAATGCCATCCAGATGAAGTGATTGACTGAGCAGTTTATTTTTTAACTTCCGGTCCAAATATGGCAACTTCTGTCTTGTCAGTAATTTAAAAACAGAAAGTTTAGAGTCATCCATGTTTGTATTCTTCCAGACATGCCTGTAATTTACCTAACTAATTGGATTAATCAGGATTAATGTATAAACATAGTTATGTATCACCGGCATAACTGTGGAAATTTATCCCATGCTGTCTAAAGTTTTTACCAATTTGAAGCATATATACAGTAAAAAGAATTGCTCCAAGCACAGTATCATGTGGTACTCCACAAGTCACCCTTGAGTGTGAAGAAGATTTATCATTTACATGAACAAACTGGAATCTGTCAGAGAAACATGATTTTAACTGGGATAATGCTGTTCCTTTGATCCCTGCACTGCAACATGTTCTAGTCTTTCTAAGAGAATATTATGATTGACTGTTTCAAAAGCAGCACTGAGATCTAACAAGACCAGAACAGACATAAATCCATTATCTAAGGCCATGAGAATATCATTAGTAACCTTCACCAGTGCTGTTTCAGTGCTATGAGGAGCTCTAATACCTGACTGAAACTCTTCAGACAGGTCGTTACTGTTTAGATGCTCACATGCTTGATTAGCTACTATTTCCTCAAGGATTTTGAATAAGAAAGGAAGGTAAGATATAGGTCTGTAATTAATTAAGTAATCTTGATCGAGGAATGGTTTCTTAAGTAAAGGTTTAATTACAGCAACCTTAAATTCCTGTGGTACGTAACCATTTACTAAGAATAGATTTATCATATCTAAAAGGGGGCCAGGAACCAAAGGGAACACTTCCTTAAATAATTTGGATAGGATTGTGTCCAACATGAAAGCTGAAGTTTTAAAGGCTAATATTTTTGATAATTCCAAAAGCTTGAATGAATCAAAACAGTCCAAACACAAATGAGGTTCTACAGTTCTCTCCGATGCTGCCTCACTGAGAGAAGTGTTCATGTTTGGGAGGATGCCAGGGATTTTATTTTTAATAGAATTAATTTTGTTTATGGAGAATCCCATAAAGTCATTACTACTAAGAAGTGGGAGAATAGTTGGCTCAACAGAACTATGACTCTGTGTAAGTTTGGCAACTGTACTAAAAAGAAACCTAGGATTGTTCTTATTCGCCTCTATTAATGATGAAAAATATGCTGTTCTAGCTCATCTTTTTACACAGCAGTACTCTATTTTTCCAGGTTAAATAGTAATCCTCTAGGTGTGTAGATCTCCATTTTCTCTCCTATATTCTGCTTTAAAGTACGCAGCTCTGCATTAAACCAGGGAGTCAACCTCCTATAGCTAATTACTTTCCTTTCTTAAAGGTGCTACACTGTCTAATGCCAGATGTAATGAGGAAGTAACACTATGAACCAGACCATCAATTTCTGAAGGGTTAGAGATGGAATTGCTGCCCTCCACTGTGTTACTCTGAGACACTGAGGAAAGTAAGAATGGAACAGATTATTTAAATCTGCATTATCTGATAAAGCTCTACTATAATAACATTTTCTTTCAAATTTGGGATGGTCATTTAAAGTAAATTCAAAAGTTGTTCAGAAATAGTCAGACAGGACATGTGGAACAACTGTAATTTCCTCACACTCATGTACGTATGTCAGTACAAAATATGTTGACCCATGTGGGTGGGTCCCTGTACTTTTTGAGTAAAGCCAATTGAGTGTAAGGTAGCATTAAAGGCTGCATTTAGGCCATCACTTTTTTTTCCATTCCTGTTTGCAAAATAACTTATGCTTGGTCAGACTGGATGGAGAGGATCTGTGAACAAAACATTTCTGCAACAGATTCTTGGATTTAGCCCTGGGAGGGCCCTGCACTGAAACCCAAGCCTCCTTCATGCTTGGGGAGTGAGCAGGCCCTTCTTTTCACCTGAGGGGGAGGGGTTTCTGGGCCATTTTTAAAATGTTTTGAATTAAATTATTCCATTGTAGGTGTGTTTAATGTCTGTTAAAAGATGAACCTTTGCCCCAATCTAAAGTCTTTTGCGGGCTCTATAAGGTTTCCTTCTTGGATTGTCCTGTTTTTAGCTCCATCCAGCTGTCCTTACCAGAAACACATGTTCACATCATGATGCTGCCCTCACCTTGTTTTACCATCAGGATGATTTCATTGGGTTGATGCACAGTATTTGTTCTCCATCACCCATATAGGCAATGAGATAAGGGTGTGAATACTTTTAAAAGGCACTGTGTTTCAGTGGTTTTACGTAGGTCCGCATCAAACCTAAAATAAATTATTAAATATTTTAAGATAAAATTAAGTTTATTATGGAGCTTCAACAAAATTATACTATCCACTTTTGTTTCCATGTGACTCCATTTAAGATGCTCATATTAGGAGTAAATAACTAGCTTGCACACAACAGGCTGCTGGTACTATCTAAACCCTCAGTTCACTGCTCTAAACTTTAGATAGCATAAGCAGTGAACAATATGTTATGATGGATATAGTGTACCTCGCCTGCTAATATCAGGTTATAATAATATAATAATAATATATAATGTTGGTTCACAGTTTGCATGTTTTCCATTGTTCTTAATTATTTAGTCTGCACTCCACTGATGAACTTGTGAGTCACTATGTAAAATTAGCTTTTCTATTGTTTCCCTTTCTGTTGTGTCTGCAGTTGCCATGGACACGCAGCAAACCTCAGCAGTGAGTTGAAGGAGTAAAACATTTTTTGAGAAAGCTTACTTGGTGTCATGATCCTTGACCTCTTTCAGGGTGAACCACTTCCATTATGAGCCTGACGAGTACGGAGACGAACCAGAAGCAGTTGGCTACGAAGATGGAGGCTATGAGCAGGACTATCACAGTGACAGCAGGTGGGCTAAATGGCCTGGCTTCCTCAAAGGAATGAAGCCATTCCTACAATAGATTTCTACATGTTTCTTTGGATAAAATACAATAATACATTTTAAAAATACACAAAAAATGTTTAGCCAGAGTAACCCTGCAGATGTAGCTACTATCAGTCTGCATGGATCTCCACATAGAAAAGATCAGGTTTAGTTTATTTTAAGCAATTTGCTGTTTCATTGCAGAGACATAGCACATTGTTATTGCAATATGGGTGAATGGACAGTGGAAATAAGAAAATCTATACTTGTAATTGCCAAGGCACCAAAACAACAACAAATAACTATATTGAAATCATGAAAACTGAAAATGATTATAATAACAATCACTTGGAAATGATTTTGCACCCTCCTTTTCCCTCTTTTTCCGGCCCATTCAGAATGAAAAGGAAATCAACCAGCTCTCCATCCCCTCGTCCAAAGAAAAGGAAGAAGAAGAAGTCTGGCCGCCGTAGGAGTCGGTGAGTAGAAGCAAGCCTCTCCAAAAGAAGCTTCCTCTTCCTTTTCTCTTCCAGGGCAGCTGATGGGATAATTACCCGTGGTGCAATTACTCTCTGTGGTTTTGTGGAATCAAATCCGAATTTTAAAATTTTTTTGGAGGGTGAATATTGCACGAGTCATCAGATATCATAACGGAGGAGGTTGGGCGGGGAGTGATGAGACAAGTATACACAGCTCTTCCTTTTTCTTTTTTGGACAAGGTCAGGTAAAAGGAAAGATAGGAAAACTCAGTAGGGGAAGAATTTAGCAGCAGTCAGAGGCTCAGATGTCAAGCCTGCCTAACTCAGCTTCTCTTCATCAACAGGTTTGGCAGCTCCTCGCCCACTCGCAGAGAGAAGAAGAAGAAGAGTGGGAAGAAGCACAAGCGAGACAGGTGAGTGTGCACAGGCTGTCATTAGTCATATCTCAGCACAAACAAAAAATTCTGAGTTTATAAGGAGCTACGGCAACAAGTCTTTTCTCCGATCTTGCTGGTGTTGGTTGGAACTGGAGGTGGCTGGCTAGTTGCTACAGGTACCTATTCCTGGGAGTTGTGAATCTCCTTCCTACTTGGGAAGTGTAAAGTTTTTGGTTTCTGATAAATAAATTTAGTTTTAAGAAAAATCCCGGAAGGAGTTTCCCTTATTTTTATTTTTTTTTTACAAATTGGAGGCTCATCACGGATATAAACAGAGGCATTGCCATTCAAAGTTAGGACTAAATGCATTTCTGACACCATATTTGTTATGGTTTGGCTCATGAATCATAACAAATAAAAGGACAACATGGAAATTATTCGTAAATTGAACATTAAAGGAGGCAGAAGAGGGAGAAAATCTTGCCCGAAGACAATGAGCAGTCACTCCATTTACAATCAACACCAATTACCGGTACATTGGAAACTGAAACACACAAAAGGAAAGCCCAGAGAAAAGGCTTGAGGCTGTAGCACATTTTTATCCCTGCAGTGACGTGATCTTGAGAAATGTAGTTTCTTTTATTACAAACATAAATTATTCTCACAGAGACGGATCTAAATAATTCTCTTTTCTCTTACTTCTTGTATCTAATCTATTTTGGATTGCAATGCAACTTGTAGCAGTAATTTATTAATTATTACTGAGAAAGACGAGAGAAAGGAAGAGAGTAAGGTGGAGAAATTAATGGATTATGGACAAACGAAAAAAAGAAACAAAGGTTAGGGCTAAATGAAAGACAGGAGGGAGTTGAAGAATAGCATAAAGGAAGCAATTTGTTTCCATTTTAGAATGATCAGTATGGCAAAAACAAAACAGAGATAAGTGGAAGATAATAAAAAAAGATGGAAACAACAAAATGAAAGATTAGAAGCAAATTTTTGTGGCTGATTTCTGATCTATGTTTCAGCTTTAATCGACCAATGCTGATTTTGGCTCTTTCTTATATACTGTAATATAAGAGGATGTAAATTTACAGAATAGAGCTGGGCGATATGAAAAAACCTTTTATAGCAATAATATTTTTCATATCAGTCGATATCGATACATCTCTCAATATAAAACAAATCACAATTTTTGTCAATATTTAAAATTCTCTGATACTATTTGAACATTTCAGAAGGGTATTTTTGATTTAAAGATTTATTTTCAAAATTTGAACACGTCATCAGACATGTTAAAATTTTGATAATCAGTTTATCACCTCTGCCAAATTGTAGTAAATGGGTGGTACATTTGTTGTTACCACTTTAACATATTGTAACTTTTCCAATTTATGCTGTGTTTTAAAAAAAAAAGTTTGTTTAAACAGGACGACGTGACATGGTCCAGCGTTGACAGCCTCAATTGGTTCCGCCATCTGATCTGTTGTGCGCAGGCGTGATGTCTGGACAGTATATTGACATTAGCAAGCAACTTCCTGCCTTACAATGGGAAAGTTTTCCCAGCTTTGGCTCAATGACCCGGCATTTAAAGACTGACTTAACCGAGTCATGGGGAATGTTTGCGAAGCTTTCTATAAAGTGTGCAGAAAAAACATAAATGCGACCTGGCATGTTGTTATCAAATCACACCGAATATCCACCCTTACCAGTAGTGGATTCAGCTTGTGAGTGGATTCGTGTACAGGTAGTGCAGCTCTGTATTCGTTGTTTTGTGCTTCACAGAGCAGTTCACCCCTTCAAACACATTCTCAGTTATGTATACAAGTATTACAAGTATTGTCGTGACAGCTCAGTGGTAATCTAGCATCCCCAGAAACGCAATGGCTTCAGGTAGCAGACCTTGCGGTCACCCCATTCGTCTCTTGCTTTCCTTGTCTCCTATTCAGAGGTGGGTAGTAACGAGCTACATCTACTCAGTTACATTTACTCGAGTTACTTTTGAAAAAAAAAAACTTTTAGTAGTAGTTGTACTACACTGTACTTTTTACTTTTACTTGAGTAATATTTTTATGAAGTATTGCTATTCTTAACTTGAGTGAAATTTCTGGATAGTCTGCTCACTGTGAGTAACTTCACTGAATGGAGAACAAACATATTTCAAACAAAAATACACAAGACACAGACACACAGCTACGGCTTATGTTAAAGTGAGACTCTTGTATGAACACAAGCTCAGTTGTTCTGTTATTTTATGTCTGCTGAGCCTATTCTCACTGGGAGTACTGTACCCTATTCTGATATATGTACACTACCTACTGTAAGTACTATACGTTTATAATGACAAAATTTGATTTGGACAGCAGTTTCTTCCGGCTAAATTTGTTATAGTTATAATGTAAATGTATAGTGTATGACTGTGCTGAAGAGCTCACAGATGTTCTAACAGACATCTTTAACATCTCCATGAGCCAAGCAGTTGTTCCCAAGTGCTTCAAGGCCACTACAATAAGACCGGTACCAAAGAAACCTCACCCATCCAGCTTCAATGATTATCGACCTGCAGCACTGACATCCACCGTAACGAAGTGCTTCGAAAGGCTGGTTCTGTGGGACCTCAAATCCACTCTTCCCTCTTCTCATGACCCATTTCAGTTTGCTTACAGAAGCAACAGGGCCACAGCAGATGCCATTTCAGCTGCTCTCCACCCAGCTCTCACACACCTGGGCCCTCATTTATCAACCATACTCACGCACAGATCTCTGCGTATGTTATGCGACACTGAAACAGTTTTACTTTGACTGAATAATTATCTGATTAGTTTATCACCTCTGCCAAGGAGCTCATGTTGGCATCTGTCCTTCTTTTAGCAAAATAACTCAAAGTAATGGACGGGTTTGGATTAAACTTTCAGGAAATGTTAGAAAGTTGCCAAAAAATAAATAATAAAAAATTGCGGGTGATTATGCATAAAATTCCTGTGAATCGCAATCTGGGAGGGTGAGGGGTACAAGGTGCTTCGTGGAGGTCTGCGCTCTCTGTGTGCATTTTTTATTTGTCACATCAAGCGCTTCAGCTTAAAAGGATGTTCTTACGCTTATAAATAAAAGGCCAGCAAACTTACTGTGGAAACTGGATGGTCCTGGTTATCGGTGCAGCAGGTTACTGTCTCCATAGATACTGATGCCAGCCAAAGCAGTGTCACCAACTACGCATGGCCACACTCATCTCAAATGTGGTGATTTGTGCACCCCCAGTAGAAGTTCTGGCCCAGCTGTGTGCTGAGGGACGTTTGATTTTATTCAGTTTGATATTAAAATATGTTTTCCCCTTATTTCCGAAAGGAACCTCTCCACTGTCCCGACCACACTTACTGCCTCTGTCACTTTCTCCCAGGCAGTTTTCTTTTTTTAATGTTTTGGATAAATTTAACTGATTTAATTTGTTTAAAGAAAGGAAGTATTTCCACAGAAGTCAATAACAGCAAATGAAACGATTATTTGCCAAATTTTTTCTCCAGCAGGAATATAACTGCTGTGTGGTTGAGGGGGTGGAGACATGAAGCAGAGGAAACACTGATAACAGAGGGCAAAAACTATCAGTGTTAATATGAATTTGCGTTAACTATGACAACTTTTTGAAACTTCTGTTCATCATGACTCTTTTTTTGCCCCACTGATGTTTCACCTCAATCTCTGTGTCACTGAAATTCCTTTTTTCGCTCCTTGGCCATTATTTTTGGGAAGAATGCAAGGAATTTATGCATCAGTCAGAGGATGTGGTGTTACCAAATATGGTTAATTGAGGACGTTTCTGTATGCAAATGAATGTGAACAGGCACGAGCACCTAGGTACGCATGTGGGATCAATCATCAGATGATTGTGAATGGGTGAATGACTGAATGTAGTGTAAAGCACTTTGTGGTCCTCTGACTGAAAAAGTGCTATACAAATGGCAGAACATTTACCATTATGGAGAAACGTGTTTGAGTGGCCACCGCAGTTTCTATGAACGTTTGATAAATGATGGCCCTGGACTCCAAAGCCTCATATGAACGAATGCTGTTTCTAGACTTTAGTTAAGCATTCAACACTATCATTCCACAGCAGCTAATTGAACCACATCATCAAGTTTGCTGATGACACAACCATGGTGGGCCTTATCACCAACAACGATTAGGCAACCTACAGGAGAGAGGTGAGCTACCTGGTCCAGTGGTGGGGAAGACCAAAGAGATTGTTATTGACTTTAGGAGAAGGCCATCACAGCATGCTCCACTGATTATCAATGGTGCTGCTGTGGAAAGGCTGGGCAGTCCAACATTCCTGGGGGTTCACATTTCTGAGGACCTCTCCTTGACGATAAACACCACACAGCTGCCAGGAAAGCTCAGAAACTCCTCTACTTCCTCTGCAAACTGAGGAGAGCACACGTCCCACCTTCCATCTTGTGCTCCTTCTATTGGGGGACCATTGAGGCTGTCATTACTAGCTGCATCACAGTGTGGTATAGAGGCTGTACTGCCTCGTGCCGAAATACTCTGCAACGCGTAGTCAATGCAGCTAGCAAGATTGTCGGAGCCCTTCTGCTCTCCATCACAGACATTTTCCTCACCCACTTCACTCGAAGAGCCATCGAAGTTGTTGAGGATAACTTCCACACCTCACATCCCCATTTCAGCCTCCTGCCTTCAGGGAGAAGGTTCCGAAACCTTCGGGCCCGCTTCACAAGACTGTCAAACAGGTTCATCCACCAGGCTGTCAGGGTGCTGGACTGTCCCCACTACCTCACCCCCTCCCGGCCCCTGCATAATAAAAATTAATGCACATAAGACTGGGAAACTTTGCACTATTCTTTTGTTTCTATTCCAGTCATGTTAATTTATTACATTTACATTTTTAACCTAGCCTAAGCACTAGAGAGAGAAAAAGAGTATCTAGGTTCCTCTGTATGTTCAACGCATGGGGTGAATTGGCAATAAAGACTTTGATTCATTAAATTAGGGTGTTGATTTTTTTTTTCATCTCAATCTTTAAAATGCCAGACATTTCACATAATTTTATGTTTTTGTCTGATTGCATAATTTTTAAATATTAAATCAGTTTTTGTAAATAGTTAGTACTTGAGTAACTTTTTAGCAAAAGTTTACTTTTTTTTACTTGAGTAAAAATTAGTTGAAGTGGTGCTACTTTTACTTCTGTAAGATTTTTGAGTACTCTACTCACCTAGGAATTTACATTCTGTGGGCATGTTCTCACAGCCATTTAATATTTTGCATTGCTGATGTTATTTAACTTTACCTGGTAAATGTCCCCCCAACTGATTCTTCATTTTGAACATTTGCCATTTGTTTATATTCCTAAAAAACCAAATTACCCAAGTTTTCTGGAATTGGATTTGGAATGTTTGATGTGTGCGATGTCAAGACAGCGTCACACTTATACCTTCATGTAAGTAGGATAACGTTTTGTCTTGGGTGAGGGTTGGGCCATTATCATGCATGGGTCAGTGCTGCGTATCAACCCCCAAAAAGGCCACTGCTTGATGTTGTGGTGGTAGTAAAACATATTTTTGAGGTAGTGAAAAAGGTTGTAAAACATAGTAAATTCAACTCTAGGATTCCTGTATTAACTCTGTTGTAAAAGGAAAAACAATATATTGGAGAAGGGAGACGAATGTCAAGGAAAAGGATGAAAGCAAGGTGGCTTGGAGGAAGGATAGGGGAGGTGTTTGTAAAGACATTAAGAGACAGAGACAGAGGGGAGGAAGAAACAGAGGAAGAGCAAGAGCTCATCAAGAACAACTTGTGTGATGCCTTGGGACATCATAACAGCAATAAGCAATTGTATAGAGGCCTCCTCCACTCGGCTTCATTCCCTGCCTGACTCGGGGGGAGTGAGGCTAAATGGTTTGCTCTAATAACCCAGCCGGTACGGGGGTGCACAACACAAGAAAAATTAGCCTTTCTATAAATTGCTGAGCTGCTCCGCTGTGCTTTCCCATCTCTCATCCATCCATACACATTCCAGCCCCCCCTTTACTGTTGTCCTCATTCCCTCTCCTCCCTTTTGTCCTCGCTCCAAGGATGCTCTGCAATGCAGGTGATGTTGATGTATGAATAATGTATTGGACAAGCAGAGCCAGAAAAAAACATGCCTGATTTCCCCCTAACAGGCTTCCTGTTATGATGCTTCTTTTTCAGATATAGTGGAACAAAAAAGTATTTGCAGCCACAGATTGTGCAAGTTGTCCCACTTAAACAGATGACGGAAGTCTGTAATTTTCATCATAGGTACATTTCAACTGTGAACGACAGAATGTCAAAAAAATCCAGGAAATCACCTTGTATGATTTTTGTATAATTTATTTGTATATTGGTGCAGAAAATAAGTATTTAGCACTTACAAACAAGCAAGAATTCTGGCCCTCACAGACCTGTTACTTCTTCTTTAAGAAGCGCTTCTATCCTCCACTCGTTACTTGTAGTAATGGCCTCTGTTTGAACTCTTTATCTGTATAAAATACACCTGTCCACAGCTTCAAACAGTCAGAATCCAACCTCCACCATGGCCAAGACCAGAGAGCTGTCTAAGGACACCAGGTAGAAGATTGTAAACCTGCATAAGGCTGGGATGAGCTAATCTACAATAAGCAAGCACTTTGGTAAAAAGAGATCAACTGTTGGAGCAATTATTAGAAAATAGAATAAATGTGGCTGCATGCAAGATCTCACCTCGTGGGGTACAAATGATCATGAAAACGGTGAGGAAACAGCGCAGAACTACACGGGTGGAATTGTCAATGACATGAAGTGAGCTGGGACCACAGTAATAAAGGTTACTATTAGTAACACTTTACGTTGTCATGGATTAAAATCCTCCAGCACTTGAAAGGTCCCCCTGCTTAAGCCAGCACATGTCCAGGCTTGTCTACAGTTTGCCAGAGCCCATTTGGATGATCCAGAGGAGGATAGGGAGAATATCATGTGGTCAGATAAGAGCAAAATAGAACTCTTTGATATAATTGTCACTCGCCTTTTTTGGAGGGGTAAGAATGCTAAGTTGCATCCCAAGAATCTGCATAGAAGAATAGACCTACAGGAAACGTTTGACCTGTGTCATTGTCAACCAAGATTACATTACAAAGTATTAAGGTGAACTTTTGTTATTGACCAAATACACCAAATACATAATGCACCATTATACAAATAAATTATTTAGAAATCATACAATGTGATTTCCTGGATTTTTTTACATTCTGTCTTACAGTTGAAGTGTACATATAAAAACTACAGACCTCTCTCATCTTTTTAAGTGGGACAAAATGCACAATCAGTGACTGCCAAATACTTTTTTGGCACCCACTGTACATGAGGAGGGGATCTCTGAGTCCTGTCCTGGTAGAATCCTGTGGCTTTCTCACCTGTAACCTCTAAAAAGTGCTCATTTGTGCCAGTCCCCAGCTGATTTCTCCCAATGACGAAACCCAGTCTGCTCCTCAGTGTTTATATCAGCCACATTTGTTACTGTGAAGGCTTTATTACTCACTTTTTATGTTGGTGCTCCCCTCCCACTGCTTGCTTCACGCTGGAGGTGAGCAGGGGGATACTCAGGGATAAAAGTTTCTCGACCAGACTAGTCCAACTAATCACCATGGTAACTACAGTGAAGGTAATACTGATATTCAAATTCAAATTCCAAAATACTTCATTGATCCCAGAGGCATGGGCGGATCTACTGGGGTGGCATAGGGTGGCAGTTGCCACCCTAAAAGAAAGCCTTGCCACCCCTGCTGCCACCCTAGCAGCTATGAATTCAAACCCGTTAACGTTCCGAGGGCCCGCGGGCGGGCCCATCCCATTTTCTAGTTTCCATCCACCGATTTTCTGACTTCTGTGAACCTATACATATTTTATATCATTGGAAAGCTAAAAGTCATGTGATTCTAATTATGGATGGCGATCAAGGATACAATCATAACTGAAGACACAGTGAGCGCTTTTGCCAACACAAACGTTCTCCTGACGGAGGTATAAAAATATGGAACTCACCACTTTGTAGTCCAATAAACGTGACAAAACCGATCCATTTCGAACAAAAAATGTCTTTTTACATCAATAAGGGTCCGAGTAAAGTTCTCCAATAAAGTGATTAGTCCAGGACAACAGTAAAACCGATATAAAATGTAAAATAAACAGTGAAAATGCGCTTCCGAAATGTCTATGCCCATTTTTGTAGTCTTTACGGCTTTATTTCCGATTCCTTCGCTTCCACTTCCGCCTACAAAGTTCACTGAGCATGCCCAGAAGGAAAAAAAATGTCATCCGGTTTATTCCTAACGATCTCCAAACAGTGGCGCATGGATGGAAAGTCACGTTATGGTAAGTAACTCGAACCAATCGCGGTCCAGAACTCTGATGATTGACGCATCGAATAGCCAATGTAACGCTGTAAACGCAGATATATAACTTGACCGGGCGGACTTATTCGCTGCCATAGAATATGACGTGTGTAAAATGTCCTATTCATAAAGAGCTTACGCAGACTGCGTACCAGTAACATACTGTTTCAGCACAGTGTCCATACACCCTTTATAATCAAAATACAACATTGAAAGAAGCCGTGGAACTTCATATGAGAAGATGAAGTTATGATTCTGATGATATTTTTTATTCAGTGAGGACTACGGCATTTACCCAGGAGATGGTGCATATGGCACACTTTTGACCACCTTTGACCTGTAGTTAGAAAAATGTGTGCAGAATATTCATTTTTTGGTTTATTGCTGTCAAATTTGGTGTGGGTGAAGGTAATACTTTAGGCTTTAGACCCACAGTGTGTTTTAGGTCCCAACCTATTTTTAAAGCATGTATTTATATAAAATAAATAATCAGACATAAAAAATTTTTTTTTCAGTGTATTAAAATTCATATTGCCTGGTAACAATAGCACTCAGAGATATTAACACAGTTCTGGGATACATTTTAGAGTGTTTGCTTTCCAAAGAGACCCAACCATGTCTGTACTCAAAATGGTTCAAGAACAGCTTTAAGTTAATTTTGGGTATGCGTTTAAAAAAAAATGTAGGGCGGAAATTGCAGGAATGTTAAGGGGGTAAAATTGGACATTAGGAGCTTGAAGCTCATGAAAATCGTTACATTATATTCTCTTTGGTGAACCTTTAAAGCTGCTAGTTTGCTGAAAGTGCTGCAGAGAGTGCACCATGTGGCCGTTAGACAAACTGCAATCAGCAAAATGCGCAGTCCCATGACTTTCAGGCGTGTGCTCATTATTCCGAGCTCTGCGACGGTCAGAGGCCATTTTTGCTGTTTTTGTAATGCTGGATAAAATTCTTTTCTTCTTTGACTTACTAGCTACACTTATCTAAGCTAGCTTAGACCGCGTACATGGGTACGTACGTGCATCATTACGTCACGCTACGCGCTCTCCCAAGCCCACACGCGCACCCTGAACCACCTCAAAATAAATGGAATTGCTGCCTCTACATGCAACCTCGGTAGAATCAAACTACAGCACTTGATTCAATTGTATCGTCAGGAGATGAAAAAACTGACTATAGATAAAAAAAATAGTTTTATTTTAACAAAAATATTGCACAATGCAGCTTTAATGTGCTTAAATAACCTGAAGCAAAACAAATACATGTATGTATCTATCATATATGTAAATACTGGGGAGTGAAGAGGTGAAGCATGTGTTTGACTGATCAATAAAACCAATATCTATATATATATAAAATTCTGGCATATGGTGCCACCCCTGAAAAATTCTTGCCCCTTTCTTGCCACCCCATAAATATTTTTCTAGATCCGCCACTGCCCAGAGGGAAATAAAGTGTTGGTATAGCTCATATAATTAATTCTTTAAGGAGTTGTTGTAGATGATGATGGCTGTGGGCAGGAAGGATTTCCTGTAGCAGTCTGTATTGCAGCGAAACTGAAGAAGCCTGGAGACTGAAGACGCTCTGTTGTTGTATGACTGTCTCAGGAAGAGGATGTTCAGGGTTGTCCATAATTTTTTTGATATTGTGAAGAATCCTTCTTTGCATCATCATCTCCAGATGTTCCACAGTTGTCCCAAGAACAGAACCAGCCTTCTTTATCAGGTTGTTTAGCCTATTTAAATCCCTGGCTCTGATACTGCTACCCCAACAGATAACGGCTGAAGAGATTACACTCTCCACAACAGACTTGTAGAAGATCTCCAGCATCTTGCTGCAAACCTTGAAGGACCTAAGCTTTTTCAAGAAGTACAGTCTGCTCTGTCCCTTCTTGTAGACTGTTTCACTGTTGCGCCTCCAGTCCAGTCTGTTGTCAAGGTGAACTCCAAGGTATTTATACTCCTCAACCACCTCCACTTCTTCTCCCATGATGCAAACAGTTTTTGACTTATCCCTGTTTCTTCGGAAATCTACAATCATCTCCTTTGTTTTGTTAACATTCAAGATGAGACGATTGTTTCCACACCATGTCACAAAGCGGTCCAACAGCTCTCTGTATTCAGCTTCTTGTCCATCTCTGATACACCCGACAATTGCAGAGTCATCTGAGTATTTCTGCAGATGACAGGTCTCTGATTTGTACTGGAAGTCTGAGGTGTATAGAGTGAAAAGGAATGGTGAGAGTACGGTCCCCTGTGGTGCTCCTGTGCTGCTGACCACCTGGTTTGACAAACAATTCTTCAGTCTTACAAATTGTGGTCTGTTGGTCAGGTAGTCATTGATCCAGGCGATTGTTGAGGGCTCCACCTGTGTCTTCAGGAGTTTCTGACAAAGCAAATCAGGCTGAATTGTGTTAAATGCACTGGAGAAATCAAATAACATGATCCTCACAGTGTTGCCTGCTTTGTCCAGATGACAGTGGGTTGGTTGAAGTAGGTGGATGATGGCATCTTCAACTCCAACTCCACAGCGATAAGCAAACTGCAGTGGGTCCTGATACGTTCTTGTTTGCTTACTCAGGGGTGCCAACAGGAGTCTCTCCAGGACCTTCATGATGTGGGATGTCAGGGCAACAGGTCTATAGTCATTGATGACTTATGGGTGAGTTATCTTTGGTACTGGAACAAGGCAGGATGTCTTCCACAACACTGGAACCTTCTCCTGACTTAGGCTAAGGTTGAAGAGGTGCTGCAGAATCCCACAGAGCTGCTCTGCACAGGCCTTCAGGACTCTGGGACTGACACCATCTGGACCTGCAGCCTTGTTCCGGTTCAGTTTCTCCAGCTGCCTCTTCACCTGACTTTTGGAGACAGACAGGTGGGAGGGGGAGGCAAAGGGGGTAGCAGCATTTCCTGACTTGGTTGAAGTCAAACTTGTGGAATTAGAAGAGTCCATGGCTGAGGTGAAGGATTAAACATCCGAGGTGTAACAGGAAAGCTGTTGATCAGAGGAGAGTGGGATGTCTGTTTGGCTGGGAACAGGTGAGGGGGATGCTGAGCTAGTTCCTGAACTGAACCTGTTGAAGAATGTGTTCAGTTCATTGGCTCTGTCCACACTTCCATCAATCCAATCCTTCCTGTCCTTAAAACCTGTGATCTTTCTCATTCCTGACCAGACATCTCGGATATTGTCCATACCAGCCACATATGTTACTGTGAAGGCTTTATTACTTATTATTATGAGGGTGGTGTGTCCGTCTTAATACTGAGGAGCGAAGAACGACCAGTCTAGCCCTTCTAAACAACTAAAATGTGAAGAAACTGTCTGCAATATCCAACTGTAGAGATGTGCTGTGAGGGAGATCCCTCGGAGCATTCTACATCTATGCATCTTCTGACTTTGCACACAAAACACCTAAATGCATTCTGCCTTGGTTTGCAAGGCAAAAACTCTTAAAAAAAATTAATTTCTAAATAATTATTTAAACAGACGCCCAAATGTAATTGTAGATGTTTATTTGCTACCATATATATATACTTATTTAAGGGCCCGTTCAAAATACATACATATGCTTTAAACTTTTCAACATTGCCTTTTGTTACAGCACATTTCTTAAAATTTCATGTGATAGACAAACATAAATAAGTACAAACTTGGAAGTGGAAGGAAAGTGATATATGTTCAATGAAATTGCAGCCACAGACTGGAAGGCTCCCTGATTAAGGCACTGATGGCATTGTCTTTTGAAAGAGGCTAAGGAAACAGAAAAATTGATTTTTCATTTTCATTTTTTGCAAAATAGCTCAAGCACGGTCAGATTAGATGAATGGCATTCAACTTCTCAGTTGTCAGTTCTGACACATGAATTTCTTTTGGTCTTAGAAACCTTCCGTTGTAGCTCTGACTCTACGGCCATGTTTACATGCACACAAGTAATCAAAATAAAAGCCTAATCGGAATAAAAAACTTAAAATAAAAATGCCATTCGGAATACTCTGACCTGATCACACTCATTCAGATCAATATTTCCTTCCAGTTGAGACAGGTGGGTGTTGCAGATTGTTAATCTGATCGTTGTGCATATAAACACTTCTTCCGAATGTGGGTCATTACTGCGCATGTCTGTTATGTCACGCGTAGGCATACCTTACGTCGGCATAAAACAAAGGGATTGGGCTTAGAATTTGACTGTGTACACAACAATAAAGGCTTGTAGATGTAAAACCAAGACCAGAAAAAGTAAAAGTACTCTCTGAAGAACATTGTACCACTCCATTTTAAATGCACGCAACCATGTTTGTTTATAATGGAAGTCTGCTACTTCTTCTTCCGGTATGTTAGATAGTTCTGCCCATGTCAAAATCACTTATTCCGATCGAAACGTGTGATGGATGTAAACGCTTGTCATAATCAGATACTTTTTTTCAGGGCCCATGTACATAGTCGAATTCTAATCCAAACTATGATCAGATTAATTACATTTTCCACATGTAAAGGTACCTTATATTTAGGGTTGTGGTTTTGCTGGAAGAGGCCTTTTCACCTGTTGGAATACAGCTGTGATTACTGGACCAAAACACAGACCTCCAGTCATAAGAACTAATCCCACAATGCATTTCAGCTTCAACAGGAAAAAGGAGGACTTAATGGGACATCATCACCACTATGTAAGCGCGAAGCTCCGCTCTGTTCTTCCTCTTTGTCCGTGGGCAACCACAAAGGAGAGGCGCGAGCTTTAAACTTCCTTCGTTGGCAAGGGGGGGCAGTGGGTTTATGGAGGAAGCCTTTTGGATACAAAATACCTATACAGTCTGCTGATCATTGATCAGATAACTGTATCGATGGGATAAGTCCTGAACCTGACTTGTTCAACCTGACTGAACCTTGCTGCAGAAGGAATCTTTTGAATTATAGATTCCACCAAGATTCCGCCCTGCTGCCCTGCCGTTGAACCGAGGGCTGCTCACCCGATGCAGCTGAGCTGAAAGCTGTCCATGAAAAGGGACTGGTCCGTGAGAGAAGGTTGCCGAACGGAAAACGAACTATCCTTAGTTCTGTGGCCATCTCCCTCGAACCCCGAAGCCTCACTGCTAGCCTTGAGCCCACACAGCTGCTGCTAACTGACCAGCTAAGTGCTGGTTTCTCTGCTGTATTGCTAGTCTTTTTATACAATGGAGCAACCCTTCAATCGAGATCTAAAGATCGTTCAAGTAAGGTTGTGTCTGGGTAAAGATACATTAGCTTAAGATAAACAAATTAAGGTTTGTTTGACTGTCTATTTCACTGTGTTTTGCTGCATTTGTAAGATTTCGTTCTTCAATTGTTTGGGTATGAACAGTGTTTTAAAGGTTTCTGACCGATAGAAAGAGTCATTTTATATTCTGCAACAAGAATTACTCCGTTCCACCTGAGTTTTTCCTTTGTTCTTTGGTGCTAAGCTAAACAGAGTGTCTCTAAGCTGCACTAAATAAATTAGCTCCGCATGCTTGATCTGATTAGTGCAGCCTTTTTTTTATTCAGACCGCTAGCATTCATAAACAACAAAGATCAAAATACAGATCAGCTTTAAAATTGTTTAAACACCGAAAACTAATCGTATAAATCGTTTTTGAAACCGCCTTCTTAGTATGTCAAAACACTAAATTTGATCAATCACTCCGGTGAGTGATCCATAAAATAGAATCAATTCTCCAAAGGTTCTCGATTTCTAATTCAGCAAATGATTTAGTGAAACATTACTTCCTCCAAAGAATGTTTTGTCTTCACATCTGCTTTGCATTGTAAATTGGTTTTTTGAACACAAACTAATCACAATTAGTTTGAAACTAACTTATTTCACTTCCAAAACTCTTCAACACAAGTCTTAGTCTTTAAGCATGCATATTCATACTGAACTGTGACATCACAATCAATTTATTGGTTATTGTTTCTACTTCTTTACAAATTTGTCCATTTTGCTGTTTTACTTTTGGCAGTTAGTTTTATTTTTCATTATTCTTTTACATAGTAGTTTAGTTGTGTTACTAGCTTAGTGAGTTTGTTGATTAAAGCACTTTTTGTAGTAAACTCTTGTATTTTGGAAAGTCGTTTGTTATTATTCCACATACATATGTAGTAACTTGCTGTCCAAAGAACGCCAATAACTTATTCCTTCATCTATTGTATAATTATCTCAGCCTTATCAGACAGGTAATAATAAACATTAACTGAGACTGAACTATTTAGCTATTATCAATTTCCTGGATGCCAGGATGGTGCCCCAAACCTGGTAATTTTGACATAAAATTATTAATCTTATTGATAATTGCCCTAAGTAATTATTCATAATTATTCATAGCCAATCACCTATCTGTGTCACAATACACCACTCTCAATCATTCAGCAGCCTTTAACAGGTTTTCTTCCAAAATTGGCCATACTTGGCTCTATTCTTCTTTTGATCAACTTTGACCCTGTCCCTGCTTTAGAAAAACATATCCAGAGCATGATGCTGCAAATCCCCTGTTTTACCATTTGGCTTGTGTGTTCAACGTGATATGCAGTGCAGGTTTTCTGTCACACATAGGATTTTGCTTGTAAACCAAAAAGCTCTGTCTAGGCCATATCTGACAAAAGCACCTTAACAATTGCTTTCTTTTTGCCACTATTCCAAAATGGCCAGGTTTGTGGACTATACAATTAACTGTTGTGTTGACATGTTCTTCCACCTGAGCTGTGGATCTTTGCAGCACCTCCAGAGTTAATATGGACCCTAAGGCTGCTTCTCTGATCCCATTTTACCTGGCCTGCCAGTTTAGGTACATGGCCATGTGCTGGTATAGGTTTGCAGTTGTGCTACATTCCTTGCATCTTGTGATGGTGGATTGAACAGAGCTCTGTGAGATGTTAAAACTTTGGGATATTTTTTTCTCAATCTGCTCCTGCTATCTCCCTCCCTGACCTGTCTGCTGTGTTCCTTGATCTTCATGATGTTGTTTATTTTATAATACACCCATTTCCACTGGATGAGTTCTGGGACATTTCTGGGAGGACAAAATATGAATGGGAAAATAAGATGGCTCTGGCTCTCCCAGCTGTTGTGTCTCCATACAAAATTGTCCCACTGAAGAATTTGCTAAGATGTCTGCATATTACGACCTTTTCAGCAGTAAGTGGCGTCACAGATCAGTACCAAAAGGCCCCCACAGCAGCAGAGAATAGCAATAGATCAACAATGGAAGAAGCAGATATAGTTTCCCTTTTCTGTGTGCTATGTTTTTTCACACAGCAATTGTCGGTCCACTTGTCATAGCTTTTCTTATTTTCTTTTTTTTCCATTCTACTTCACCAGCAACTCTTCCAATTTTACAAATGTCGGTTGTTTGGCGACATCTGCTGATATAATGTCCCTCTGAGTTACAACCAATCAGTTAACCACAAGTCCCACCCAGCAACTCTACTGGGCCATTTCCGAGTACATACCCCAAGGCTGGTACTTGGTTTTTTCTCTACTGTTCTCTGACAAACCTATAAGGACTTCATATAATTGCTGGCTTTATATTGAGATTAAATTACACACAGATGGGCTCTGTTTACAAACTTTTTAGATTTATTTGTAAAACATTTTTAAGCAACTCAAAATCTCAATGAAATACTGGTACTGTAATCATGACAGAATGTGATAGAGTTCAATGGGAATTAATACTTTTTCAGGGTTCTATAACCCAAGTAACCCTAGTTGCTTCAGTTTAATAACCTTCTTTCAATGGCTAACTTTGTCTGGGCTTTTTCCTAGAATTGATTCCAAAAGGCAGGGTTGGAATTCCCTGAACCACCTTGAATCTGAGGCTTCATGTGTCTGTGTGACATTGTACTATTATTTGACATTAATATAATAATTTTGTTTCCACAGGTCGGCATCTGACTCCAGGAAAAAGAGAAGATACAGGTATGTACCCCATCATATTCTAGCATCACTTGGCCACCTTGCCATTCTGTTACATTAGCATTTGTCAACACAATCCTCTTCAGATGACATGTCATCTCGTCTCATCATGTGTGTGCATGTCTTGCCTGTTAATTACTGTATGTTCAGTTGATAATTGGAGTGAGTGATATATTGTTTTAATCTACAGGGCTTCCTTACCTTCTGTCTGACTTTTGTTTTAGGTCAGGCAGCCAGAAGAACAAACACAAAGATAAGAATAAACAGAAAAAGAGGTGAGCCACGCAGAATGAATTCACTGAACAACTTTTTCTTCTTCTTCTTTTATACTTTGAAATCATGCACCCAAATAGACACAGAAATACAACAACTAATAAAGAGAGCACATAAACAGAATGGTACAAAGAATGGGAAAGACATATAAGACTTATGAACCCGTGATTTAGTGGTTTGTCATGTGTTTGGAGGATGCGATTTGACATCAACATTCTTAGCAGTACAGTGCCTCACAAAACTCCCCCTGCACATGATCACAAAGGAACAGAGCAGAATGGACAGGGAGGTTGCAGAGAAGTTTAGAACATGTTTATAGTGTAAAACAATATCCAAGAATACTGTTAAGTCCATCATCTGTAAAAGGAAAGAGCATGGCACAACTACAGACCTACCAATTCAATTCAATTTCATTTCAGTTTATTTATATAGCGCCAATTCACAACGGATGTCATCTCAAGGCACTTAACAAGAAGTCATTTCAATACATTTATACAAACATTCCAATCAGTTAAAAAGTTTCCTATTTAAGGAATCCCAGCAGATTGCATCAGTCAAGGTTATCTTGCTAAACTGAGGGGTCGGGGAAGAAGTGCATCCAACAAAGAAGCATTCAAGAGGCCCATGGTAATTCTAAAGGACCTGTAGACAATCTTTTCTCAGGTAGGAGCAAGGGTCGCGTTAACTTAATATTTTTCGTATTTCACCATGGAAAACTCTGAAGGCCATTGCTCATTTTGCAGATTGCAATTCACAGCCCTGACCACTTGGTGCAGATGCACAAACATTTCCAACTTTACTCAAAGAGTTCACGTAATTAAAGCAATCCACACAAAAAAAGATTCCCATGAGAGCATCTGAGCGTCATCTCAGACCTGGACACCGTAAGCAGTGCATCTCGTTAACCGGGAGCTGACAGCTTGTTGAAGTGTTACAAAGGTTTTGGAGCACATCTGTAACTGCACCGTAGACAGAAGGCGGTGACAGATCACTGCAGTTTAACCACTGATGCAAGAAGAGCGCATGCTGTGGGATTTCCTCCACAAGCAATCAGGAAAGCCCTTGTTCAGAGAGTCTTTCTGAATTCTGATCACTTCAATTGGAGAAATGTTCCCTGATTTCAAAACGTTGGCTGATGTGGCGTAATTCCAGTCTCCAGTGTGGCAACAGAGCGCGAATTCAGCCTCCCGAGGCCGGAGTGCAGTTTAGCTCCATGCGGATCGTTCATTCCACAGCATGTGAAATGTTCATAATACATGTAGCCTATTAATCTGCTCCATCTGTGATGGCACGATGTCGATTATCTGTTCAGTTTGTTTGGACTGGATATTAATTAAAAGGAAAGAGAATTAATTATTGAATATTTCATTATTATTATTTTAGAAATTGATAATTCAATTCAATTTATTTCAGTTCAGTTTATTTATACATCTTTAAACAATCAGTTTAAAGATTTTGCTAGTTTTCTATGTAAGGAATCCCAGCAGATTGGGACAGATAAATATAGATTATGACCAGAATTCTTTGACCCCGTCCATCAAAATGGCCGACAACAAAAACTTTTAGCGCAACCTCTGGGTAGGAGAACAACTAGTCTTCACGCTTTTCACAAATCTGACCTTTATTGAGGAGTAGCAAGAACTAACCCATTGTTGAATGAAAACTATAAAAAGTCCCATTTGCATTTTGGCACAAGCCGTGTAGTGGGTATGTGGAAAAGCATGCTCCTGTCACATGAGACCAAAACTAAACTTTTTTGTCCACACTCAAAATGCTATCTGTTGCATAGAACTTTACCTGCAGGTCACGCTCACCACACCATTCCCACTGTGAAACAGGGTAGTGGCCGCATCATGCGGTGGGAATGCTCTTCTTCAGCAGGGACTGGGAAGCTGGTCAAAGTTGATGGAAGGAAGGATGGAGCTAAATACAGAGGAAGAACAGACTAACAACTTGAGTGTCATGTTTTAGTTTGAGGAAAGACCCAAATGCAGCAAGGTAACAAAATTATATTTTAATAGAAAAAAGAACAAGGGGACTTACATTTGAATGCAAGAGGACCAGAACTACCAAGATCGGGAAACGGGAAGTAGAAATGACGAGGAAACAGCGAGGAACTAAGAAAACCGGAGATCTTAAATATACTGATGTGAAATGAGGAGTGACACTGACAAACCAGAGAACCAATTAGCTACAAGCGGATGCACGTGAGAAAGGGAGAGCAGGGGAAGATTGGAAATGTGCAGCAACTGGACAGAGGAAAAGATTGTCAAGGGGAAAAACAGAAAGGAAGTCAAAGAACAAAGCATAAGGAATGACTAGACAGATTAACCTAAGAAGGCAAGAAAAGACTGAACACAAAAGTGGTGACCAGGAATAAAGAAGCACTAATGAACATAACAAGAGAGGAGGTAACAAAATAAACTTTAGAAATAACCTGAGTAAATAAATAAGGAATGAACCACAAACACGAGAAACTCAACATATGAGCACCTGAGGGTAAAAGAGGGTTAGAAAACATGGTGGAAGGAAAAACTCAACTCACATAAACTTTAACTTAATGAGACTACACAAACAACCACGAACCATGACATTGAGACAGGGAAAGCGTGTGTTCAAATGGAAAATAGAGAATGTGTAGCAAGTTTATTTAATTTATCTGAACTTGATGAATCGAGCAAAAAAAATGTTGATGTGTCTTTAGATGTGTAGAGACATAGCCCAAATGACTCGCAGCTGTAATTGCAAGGAGAGGTCTCATAAATTTATATTACTGCTTTGCACCCATAATTAAAGGCTCAGACTCAGAGAATGAGCAAATATAAAGTGCATATTCATGTCTTTTTATTCCATCCACAAATTAAAACATCGGAAGTGTTTCGCTCTGTATGAAAACGTTCACAATCTATGAGTTTGATGACTGAGTATGCTTTGTTGTGTGTGTCTCCATGATGTATGCATGCATACGTGTTGCACTGCATGTGTGCATCTGTGCGTGCGCGTGGGTGTGTGGTGTGTTTTCCATCTGCTGCCATCCACCAGGTCCCCAGTTGAGACCCCCAGCAGGAGTTCGCAGCGTCAGGGCAGCTGCTGCAGCTCTCGAAGCGCCTCCCTGTCCTCCACTCGGAGCACCTCCAAATCTCCCTGCAGGTAAACTCTTATTACACACATGTGCATGCTCAGTTTGTTCACAAACTGAAATTGGTCTGACTGGGTGGTTGCCGTGGTGACCGTCAATTTCTTTCTCTCTCTCTCTCTCTTTCTCATTTACTCTTGGCCATCAGGGGAAAGATTAGGATACAAATGGGGCTCCTCAGCATGTCTTCTCATAATGCCCTTTAAATGGTTGTGATATCTCACTTTGCGCTCGTGCTTGATGAAAAAGTATTCATTGTCAGTCACGTTGTTACTCAGCCCATGTTTCACTGAATGCTTCTCTCTCTGCTTTAACTGCCTTCCAATTAAAAATGTCTTCATAATTTTTTTTCCCGGTCTCGGGTTCAGACAATTGCTTGCTTTAATTTTTTATCTCAAAAGTTCATTCAAAAACTGTTCTCCACTTGGTGAGAGTGTAAGTCTCGCCTCTGTATACTAGTGTTCAAGAAGGCTTTTTTTCTGTTTGTACTGACTTTCTTAAATCTTTAGATCAGCGGAAAACATTCCAACAGCTAAAAGTGGAAAAGAGATAATTAGAATAATCAGGACACAACTGGAGCAGATTAACAAGTTCCAACTTGGTGTCTCACAGTGCAAAAAAACATGTATATAATAAATAAAAAGCATTATTGAGATTATACACTGCTGCTGGGTAAACAGCTTTCCAAGGTTCTAATAAATCCTCTAGAGCTTGTTGGAATTATCCAACTTGATTTATTTTTATTTTTTTCTGTTTCAAATCTTTTTGTCCCTGATCTGACGTTTAATTTTGAAGTACACTAAGTGCATTAGAAGCTTGTGGAGCAGCTGATGTCTGCCAGCAGCAGGCTCTTACAGTTGAGATCTTTAGTGTCTGTGTGCCGACACTGGGCTCTATAGATTCAGACATTAGTTATCCTCTTTTATTTTTAAAGTACAGTGACGGCTAGGCTATATAATTAAGATTACAAGGAGTTATGGAGCTGAACTCCACTAAAACATGACTCAAGTAAAATTCAACTGTAATGTTCCAGAAACATCGGCACACGTGTTCTAACAGCCCTTTTAGCTCCTTTAGCACACTTCTTTAGCCTCCTTCTTCTTTAATGACAACCAATCCCAGTTTTAAGGCGTCATATAGATCACTTCTTTTGTTTTGGCAAAAAGCCTTTTAAAATTCCCTGGATAATTGATCTTACATGGTGGCAAAATCTACCAAGCTTTGGGTGCTTGGCGCTGCTTATTTGAAACGTAACAGTGTGGACCATTATTGCATCCTGTTGTTTTCAGGTAAAGAATAAGAATGAAAGCAGGTCCCTTGCTTTCTCTGGGGTTGACTGCTGCTACACCCTGTCCCCGCTGTATCATGACTCACCTTCTCGGCCGACTCCTGTCCAGAACAAACCAGAATAGAGATAGTTTATTACACTTCTGTTAAACACACTATTGCGATTAGCACGTTTTAAATCTTTGTGCCTCTTTTGCGCAGTGTATTTCTGAAAGTGTGTATATTCACACCACCCAATCACACCGTTTTTGTTGATGCCTACAAAAAATTTCAGAAACCCTCTACATCTTGCATTGGCGAAATATTTGCTTCCCCTTGTGACCCTGTAAAATAAGTATTTTTGAAATCCGTCTTTTGTTGCAAGAAGATATGATAAAGATATTATTTTCAAACTACTTCACTACGCCAGATTCACTATTAAATATATTTTTTCTTTATTTACATTTGTCTTGTGATAAAAACAATTTTTTTGTTGTTCTCACAGTTTATAATCTGGTCTATATTTTGTATTCTGGCAGACTGAACTCCAAGCACAAGACAGATGGACAGAAGGCGTCAGCCACATCGCCGTCTCTGGCTCCGAACAATCCGGCCAAGTGGCACAACGGGGACCACACCCGACGGAGCCGCAATGGCAAGGCGGCCAGATTCACACACGCCGAGGGCGAGAAAGGGAATGATGTATGTAATCTCCTCTTCCTTAACCCCACCCCTCCCCCCACCCTCCACCCACCACACCTTCAGTGGTCTCGACCACAGTCTCTGCGAAGCTCTTGACTTGCTCTCCCGTATTGGTTTACACTGACTCTTGTCGACTAGACACAAGGGTTAGTAAGATTTAGTTGTGATCTTTTCTCAGGTTATTCTGGGTTGTAAACGAGACCTGAAGATGATTAACAGCAATATTTGAGACATGTAGAATGCCCCATGTGTGAAACTTGCTGCTCCTGCTGCTTTATTTCTGGCTCTGTTTCTTTCACTCCTCTGCCATCATGGTATGTTTTTTTTGTTTTTTTTGTCCGTTTGGTAGTTGTTGTTTTTTTATTTAATTAAATTTTTTTTGTTTCGATGTCGTTGTTCTGCCAGTGACACAGTAATGGAGCAAATAGATGGAAGCTTGCTCTGCTTTTCTTCAGCACACTAGCATAAAACACCCTGGATGGTAAATTTTAAAATGCACAAATCATACTAAATGAATAAGTAAAAAAATATTTCTATAGCCAGCAGCTGCCATCTTAAAATTATTGCAGAAAAATAAATATGTATTTTTTATACATTAGCTGTGTCATATTTTAATGGCTAAAAATACAATGCTGTTTTCCAAAAACAGATAAAGCAGAATGGGACAACAAATTATGTTTGTAATGTGTGTTTTTTTTTTTTTTTTTTATGTTTTACAAAGTTCCCACAGCTACAGAGGCATTAGCTTTATTTTACTAGTAGACAGACATTTGTTTTTGACTCCCATAAATGAATCAATTCAGTTATGACCTGGGGATAAAATGCATGTATTTCCTTTATCATATCCTTTATTAACGAAGCAGCACTTTTTTATTGGATTTTTTTGATTCAGGTAGAATATGGAAAAGAGCAGATCAAAGAAAGGTTATCTAATCAAAGATCCTTTTGCTTTTTTTAAACTAACAATTAACATTAAAACAAAACAAAAATAATTTAGAGGAACTAGTTTCTTATTTTTATTTGCTTTCCAAATCCTTTATGTTACTGGTTACAGAGACGGGAATGACCAGGCAAATTAAATTAAAAAGCAGCAATAAAACAACAATAAAAACATAAATCATAACATCAGAGACATAAAGAAGAGTAAACATACTACAGTTATAACATTCAAGCTATTATTAATCAATTAACCAAAGGCAGCTCAAAACAGAATGGGTTTTAGCTTTGATTTAAAGGACCTCATTGTTTCAACAGCTTTGCAGTGGTCTGGAATTTTGTTCCAGATAAGAGGAGCATAGAAACTATGAGTAAAGCTGCATTGCACTTGAGACTAGTCATAACTAAACTTAATGAAAAATTCTGGAGGACTGGACCAATGTCCCTCCACAGAGATGTAAAAAAAAAATTTTTACTCATGGATGTTTTTGCAAAAGGTTGTACAATCATTTTCAGGTTTGTGATTACTTTTGAACTCAGGTTATTTGTCTGATATTAAACTTTTTCCCTTTCAAATATGACACAGTAAATAAAGATTGCATAAAACAAACTTAAAAGGGCTAAATCAGTTGTGTTTCTGGTTTTTCTGTATTCATTTTCTGTTCTTTATATAAAAAAACAGTAAAACATATCAACAGAACACTCCTAAAGCCATGTATCAGTGATCCAGTCATTGTTTGTTGTTACCTGAAGGACAATTTATACAATGAGCTCCTAACACTTGCATTTTTTTTTCTGAAAATGACTTCCCTCCTAGAAGATTGGTTATTAATACTACGCTAGCCTCCCAGATGATGTTGGAATGAATTTAAAAGGCATCAGTCACAGGGGATCTAACAGCAGCTGATTGTGAAATACGCTTTCTTCGATGAATATGTCTCTAAACTTGGCTGCACACTGTAAACACTTCCTCCTGAGAACTGGAATCCCCATTTTTCTACTCCAGCTTGCATGTGTCTATAAAGTCCCATCTTATCCCAGTTTCTCCCTTTTCCTCTTTCTGCTTATTTCATTCATTGCTATTTTTTTTCCTTATCGGTTTACATGATATTTGCCCATGAATAAATGCCCAAATCTTTCTGTCTTGTCTATGTAAAAAGCACTCTCATGCTTTGGAACTGGATCAAGTAGGTTAACTGGGTATGTGTCATAGTTTCTTCTTGTCAATGCAGTTGTCTTTCTTCTAAAGCACATGCTCTGCTCAGAGATAGATCCTCTTCTCTTCCAGGCATCCAACAACTCCTGCCAAAACCAGCAGGTGTTAAACACATGCTCCTCTCTACTGCCACACTTAACCCTTCCAGTGTACACGTTTCCGAAGGTTGCAGCACCCAGTCTGTTTCTTAGCATTTGTTTCTGATTCATGTGTTCAAGCAGACTGAAAGTCTCTGAAGAAGTGGGGATGAAGTAAAAGAGGAGCATGTGATTTGGTCATATTTTTCTGGCAGCATCTTTAAAAGATAAGCTGATCCTGCCACTATGTAACACAATCGAGAGTTAAAAGAGTTGAAGCGCTTCAGTGTCTGACTGAAACGGGGCCCAGGAGGATGGCCATGTGTGACAGATGCTTGATCTAACCGATGTTTGATTTTTACTGCTGAAGTTGTGTAATTCTTTGGTTCTCTATCATCACAGTTTGTGTTCCTGCAGTAGGTCCCTTTGGGACCATCTCTCCACCATGTAGGAGGCAGAAAACTCCCAGAACAACTTGAAGTAGCAGCTAACAAACAGAATGAATGAATTGCTTTTACCAGACTAATCTGTCAGTCCTCCTCAATTTATGAAAACCCCAAATCATGTTAAAATAATCAATGTTGCAAGTACAGTTTGTTGATACACCTGAAACTTCTAAATATTTTGTTGAATTAAAACCACAATCTTCTAATGCATTAAATTGGAATTTGGTCTGATAAACCTACTTGTCAAGAGAAAGGAAAAATCCAACACTCCTAAATTAAATCCAACTTGAAAAGTTAGCTAGTGCAGCTATTCTGTGAAGGTTTGGTAGAGCACATTAGAGAACAAACAGCACCATGAAGACCAAGGAACATTGCATATAGGTGGAGAAGTTAAAGCATGGTTAGATTATGAAACAATATCCCAACATCTGACACAGCAGTGTTTAGTTAACAAAACATCATCATTGAGCAGAGAAAGAATAATAGAGGCACCAAATGCAAACCTACCAGGTCATGGCCATCCACTTAAACTGACAGGTCAGGCAATGATGTCGCTCATACAGCCAGAGCTACAATTGATGGGTTTAGATAAAAGCGTATTCATGTGTTAGAAGGGTCCAGTCAAAGTCCAGACCTAAATGCAGCTGAGAATCCGTGGTTAGACTTCAGATTTGTCCACAGATGTTTTCTATCCGGTATGAGCCAGATCTATTTTGCAAATACAAATGATTAAAAATACCAGTGTCTAGATGTACAAATCTGATTATAGCAGTAATGCATACCCCAGTTTTTAGATTTTAATGTGCAAAATATACTATGCTATGTACCCATAACCATCCATTTACATCTCCTACTGAGTGTTTGGTCTGTTACATAAAAACCCCCAAAAATAAATGGAAGTTTGTGGTTTCAGGATAAAAAGATGTAAATCATTTCAAAAGGCACTACTATTTCTCCAGATGATTCTAGAGGACATACATAATCTGGTGAAATATTACATCACATCAAGGACGACCTAACCAGTGTAATGTTACAGAAGACAAGCAAGCGGATTAGCTTTAACTTTTTTTTATTTTTTGGCTTAGTCAATGTAATGTGAGCTCCACATTGTCCTCTTGCGGAAGGTGGGTCTTTACATTTTCTAGTCACAGGAGGGCACCAGTGGGTTGATTTCTGATCCCTGCAGCAGACTGAATCCAATACAACACGAAGATTTACAAATTTTCTATAGGTATTTTATGACACCATGTTGTTAAATACAAAGCTGTTGAAAATGGACTAACAACCCTTTGATAAAGGTCTGTTTGCTGCTGCTTCTTCAAGCTTTCCTATGGCAGTATGCCTCCTACTTGGTGTAAGAAAGGGTCTGAAAAGGAGTCACTCTTGTTCTTGCTGCTTATTTAGGAGTATTCTAAAATAAATGAACACAGGCTTATAAAAATAACCTGGACATCTAACACATTTATTAACACAACTGATAATGTTTAAAAGGGACCCAAGCCATTTGAAGCGTAAGCTCCGCCCCTCACACAGAGAGCAGATTTGGAAAAGCGGCAGACAGCTTGTTGTTGCTGTGGTTCTGGTTATAGTTTTAAACATATTATTTTAAAAAAGGGGGTCTACAAGAGAGCTGGGCCAGCATCTAAAAGTCCTGAGTGCAGAAGTGCTGGTTTGGTGCTGCTGCTGGAGAAACCCCCCGGGCCTAAATGTGACTGGGGTCCCTTTGAAATGTGCTGACTCTTTAGTTTGTCCATCATAGCAGTGACTTCCTCCTCCAACACTCTCTGCCATCCTCCTCCTCTGCTACCTGTTCCTCTGCGTCCTGTGTGACTCACAACTCACTCTTCCCACATGTCTTTCACATCAGCCAGCTCTGCATGCCCTCCTCCTCCTCCCTCGCTCCACTAATATAACAATTAACTCTGTCCCTCTATCTTCCCTCCCCTGTTTTGATACAAATATGGCTGCATTTGTACAAGCGAAAAAGACAGCAAATCATGTAGTTTATAGCTTCATTCTTTGTTTCTGGTTTTAGTTTGCTTTTGAATTCCATCTGGATTTTTTACCCTCTATTTTCTTTTGACTTTTGGTTTTGTTTATTCCTCCTCAGTCTCTGGACTAAATATGTAGCTGTGATACTAAAAGAGGTCATTGTCTTTTTCCCATTTCGCTGCGGAGAACATTCCTTTCTCCTTTTTTTCTTTTTTCTTTCTTTCCTTTTTATGTTGATATTGCATACCTGTCACTGATTGAAATGGAAGGTAGGTAACGCTTTGCCTACGCACGTGATCTTTATGCAGATGAGAATGTGACAAGCACCCTAGCCTGAGTGACGTCAATGTTTCTCTCTTTCTCTTTCTCTCTTTCTGTTGTTGATCAATGATCTTTAACTAAATCAATTTGACTTCATCAATTATGATTTGACTCGTGAGAGATTGGATTACATAGAGCTCTGGTTTTTCTCTTTACTCCTTAGCTTCATTCTGAAGTCCACTATCCTGCTCTTATCTTCCAGGTCCATTACTTTTCTTTACTTTTTTTCTGTTTTGGTAGAATGCATTCCTGTTTGTCCAGCATCTCTCTGTTTGTTGGTGAATTAGTACATTTGTCTTATGAGTTCCTCCATATTGATTTTCTTTCCCGACCGTTTCTGACAGCCATCACAATCACCAGTGGTTGTATGTTTCCTGATTACACCGCTTAGTTGTCTTCTCTCCCGTGGAGAACGGCTTCTCTTTCTGCAACAATCAGTCGGTTGCTTTTTGTTCTTTAGTCTATTGAGCTGTTCAGCCCTTGATAATGCATGCTGACGATCCTGCTAAATTTGCTTCATATGAAACACATTTTGGAGATTTGCTCTCTATCTATCTATCTTTTTTGACCTCCTTATTAGCAGAGTACATTAGGAGTTGTAGTTTCTAAGCTCCCTTGTGAATCTCTAATCTAGGTTTTATTGTGCTGAATGCTTAAGATATAAGACACTGTTTAAAGGATAATGTCAACATCACTATACTGTTTTCTCTTCCTATGAACAAATCCTTTGAAAAGACCAAACCTAATATGTGTTTGTTTGTTAGTGGGTCCCTGTGGAGCTTCTGTTGCATTCGGCCCTGAAGAAGCTTTTGAATTTTTTTCATAGCCAGAATGGTGCTTGTTAGAGTGAAATATTTCTTCTCACAAAATACATTTTATATTTTATAGTTTGTAACAGTAGACCAAAAAATAGCTTAAAAAATTTACAATAGGCACATTTCCACTATCAGAACTTTAGGGTAATTTTACCCGATCTTCATCTGATGGGGTAAATCAGCTGGCCCAGTCCTCTCAACTGTCATGTCTCCATACAAAGTTGGCCCTTTAAGGAATTTGTTAAGATGTCAGCATGTCACAAGCGTTTCTGCAGTAAGTGGTATCATTGATAAGCGCCAGAAGGTGCCCACAGCAGCAGAAATAACTAGAGATTGACAATAGAGGAAGCAGGGATGGTTTATGTTTGCTGTTGTTAAACTGCTTCACCAGCAACAATTCCAATTTTACAAAGCCGGTTGTTTGGGAACGTCTGCCGATATAATTTACCACTGAGTTACAACCAATCACCATGACTTACCGACAGCTCTCACCCAGCAACTCTGCCAGGCCATTTCCAAGTACATACCCCAAAACTGGTACTCAGTTGGTTCTTTAAACGGCCCTGAAAATCCGGGGAAGTGGACACATGCGCATACGTTGAAGGTCGGGTAAAATTACCCTGAAGTTCAGACAGTTGAAACGCGCCTCTTGTTCGGATTCATCTTACTATATGGGCATTTTTAGTTGAAGCTATATTTAATAAATGATGTTGGTTACTACCTACATGATTCCAACCTGGTTATTTGATAAATTATTTGAGAACAATAAGATTTTACATACAATTAACTATTATGGCCGTAAATAAAAAAACTGGACTTAATTACATCATCTGCCTTCATAGTATACCAAGTTACACAGAAATCAGTATTGGTTTTGGTATCAATACTGAAAAGAGTAAAAGCCTGATTGTTGCATCTTTATTGTAAACACTTTACAGACAACAAAACAAACAAAAGCTTGTAAGAGTTCTCTCTACAGAGGTACAACTGAAGACAGCTTTAGGATTTGTTTAATGGAAAGTACCACTGTTTATAAGGTAAAGACCATTTTTAGCAAGATGCCCTTTGAGGAGAGGAAGTTTTCTTGTCTCATTGAAACATAAACAAATAGCTGCTAATCGGTGCTTTAGTTTGGACATATACCATATCATACCCCTTTATTTGTATAGCACTTTATACACAGCCATACGACTGACCAAAGTTGTTGAACAGTAAGGGGAAGGATAAGGGGATATGTTAAATTGTTATGACACAATAAATTAATTGCTGGTTTTGGTCCTTCCTATGGGTTTGTTCAAATTAAAAACAATAAATACAACACTGTGCAAAAATATTTATGTACATTGAGCCTTTCCACATTTTGTCACATTACAGCCTCCAACTTCTATGTGTTTTGGGGATTTTTTTTAAATTTTTGGGTCTGTCATATAAAGACATTGTATAATTGTGAAGCAGAAGGAAAAATTGGTGGTGTGAAAATACTTACTCTGATCCCTTTAAATGATATAGGTATGTTTATATAGAAGTATGTGTACAGTGGGGCAAAAAAAGTATTTGGCAGCCACCGAATGTGCAAGTTGTTCCATTTAAAAATATGAGAAGTCTGTCATTTTCATCAAAGGTGTACCCTTCAACTGTGAGAGACAGAATGTAAAGAAAATCCAGGAACCCACATTGTATGATGAAAATTTTTTTTATTTGTATAATGGTGCAGAAAATAAATATATTTGGTCAATAACAAAAGTTCACCCCAATACTGTGTAATGTAACATTGGTTGGCAATGATGGAGGTCAAATGTTTCCTGTAGGTCTTCACCAGGTTTGCACACACTGTAGCTGGTATTTTGGCCCATTCTTCCATGCAGATCTTTTCTAGAACTGTGATGTTTTTAGGCTGTCGTTGGGCAACACGGACTTTCCACTCCCTCCACAGATTCTCGATTGGATTGAGGTCTGGAGCCTGGCTAGGCCACTCCAGAACCTTGAAAGGGTTTTTACGTAGCCACTCCTTTGTTGACCGGGCTGTGAGTTTGGGATCATTGTCATGCTGAAAGATCCAGCCACGTTTCATCTTCAATGTTCTCACTGATGGAAGTAAAATTTTGCTCAGAATCTCACGATACATGGCCTCATTCATCATTTCCTTAGATACGGATCAGTCATCCTGTCCCCTTTGCAGAAAAGCAGCCCCAAACTATAATGTTTCCACTCCCATGCTTCACAGTGGGCATAGTGTTCTTGGGATGTAACTCAGCATTCTTCCCCCTCCAAACACGGCAAGTGGCGTTTATACCAAAAAGTTATATTTTGGTTTCATCTAACCACATGAGATTCTCCCAATCCTCCTCTGGATCATCCAGATGGTCTCTGGCAAACTTTAGATGGGCCTGGACATTTGCTGGCTTAAGGAGGGGGACCTTTCAAGTGCAGTAGGATTTTATTCCATTATTGTGTTACCAATAGTAACCTTTGTTACTGTGGTCCCAGCTGTTTTCATGTCATTGACCAGTTCCCCCCGTGTAGTTCTGGGCTGTTTCCTCACCGTTCTCAAGATCATTTGTACCCCACGAGGTGAGATCTTGCATCGACCCTCAGTTTGAGGGAGATTGTCAGTGATCTTGTATTTATATAATTTTCTAATAATTGTTCCAACAGTTGATCTCTTCTCACCAAGCTGCTTGCCCATTGTAGATTGGCTTATCCCAGTCTTGTGCTGGTGTACAATCTTGTCCCTGGTGTCCTTAGACAGCTCTCTGGTCTTTGTCTTGGCCATGGTGGAGGTTGGAGTCTGACTGTTTGAAGGTGTGGACAGGTGTCTTTTATACAGATACCATGTTCAAACAGGGGCCATTAATACAGATAACAAGTGGATGATAGAAGCTCTTCTTAAAGAATAAGTAACAGGTCTTTAAGGGCCAGAACTCTTGCTTGTTTGTAGGTGCTAAATACTTATTTTCTGCACCAATAAACAAATAAATTGTACAAAAGTCATCGAAGGTGATTTCCTGGATTTTTTGGGACATTCTGTCTCTCACAGTTGAAATGTACATATAATGAATATTACAGACCTCCGTCATCCTTTTAAGTGGGACAATTTGCTGCCAAATACTTTCCCCCCCACTGTATATTCACATTTAACGTATTAGGAAATAGCTGACCTTTGAGTAGGGGCAGGACAATATAAGCGGTTTTGCTTCTTCCTGCTCCTTCTCAAGCTATGGCTCTTTTTTTTCTTTTCATTTTAATGTTGATTATTGTATATATGTCATGTGTGAAAAAAATTAATCAAATAGAAATAATCTATATATAATCCAGCCCAAACAAATGTCTTCAGAGGTTTGCTTGTGTGTAATTAATTCTTTGTATAAATCCAGCTGTTCTCTGAAGGCTTTGGAGGTTTGTTAGAGAACATTAGTGAGTTGTTGAAAAGTTTAAAGCAGGGTTAGATCTGACCATCTCACAGTGCTCTGTTCAATCATCTGAGCCTACCAAGACATGCTTTTCTACACAAACTAAAGAACTGGGTGAGGAGAGAAATAGCTAAGAGACTCATGGTAACCCTACAGGGGGCAGCAGAGATCCATATCTCAGGTGGGTGAAGGGATTTGTAAGCTTAAGAAGACATCATAGAAAGTCATGTAGGAGACATGGTAAACATAAAATAACTTGGTCTGATCAGTTGACACCAACTTTAGGACTTACATGCAGTATGTGAATTAAAATAACCCTGGACATCACTCTGGACACCCTCCTAACCATTTGTACAATGAAACATGGTGGTGGCAGCATCATGTTGTGGGGATTCATTTCTTCAGCAGGGACAGGGAAGCTGGTCAGAGCTGATGGAAAGATGGCGATAAAAACGGGGCAATCCTGATCTCTATCCAGTTAGATTGAATTTGAACTATTTTCCAAAAAAGTAAATCTGTCTCCAGATGTGAAAAGCTGTTAGAGACCTTGAAGGACTTGAGGTTCCTTATTGTTGTGAAAGGTAATTCTACAAGTGTTGACTTGATTACAAATGCACCCTGAATTTTGTTTTTTGTTTTTATTGTAAAATTATTTTAAAGGGGACATATTATGCCTCTTTTTAAACAAGTTTAATAGGTCAATGGCCTGTACAAAACATGTTCATAAAGTTCTTTGCACAAAATCAGTCTCACATGAAGTGATTTCACCACCTCAATTCTTGACAATTTCAGTTCCCTTCAGAATGAGATGTTTAGAGGGCTCTGTCACTTGAATGGAAATTAGCGGTTAAACACCATGCCCACCCATCTTGTTACTTGAGTTGGTGGGCGGGGTTTGTCTGATGAGGGGGCGGGGTTTGACAGGTGAGGGGTGGTTATATTATTCTTATTATTCTGACGTCACAATAAGGCAATTTTTTAAACAGCTTGCAGAAGCACAAGATTACTGACTGCAAAAATGTACAACGATGGATGGTTTTTCATTTGTGTTTGGAGTGTTTATAGGGGCAGCAGAGAACCAAATGGCAACACCAAAGGATGAAAAAAGTGAAATTTGCATATGACTCCTATAAAGCCATCTATCCTCATTATGCACTACTTTGTGTTGGTATGTTATATAAAGTCCCATTAAAAACTCTGTTTGTAAATGACGCAATGTGGAAAGGACTATGACTACTTTTGCAGTACTGTGTATAATAAAATCGGCCTTACCCTTGTAAACAGTGGTCCGTAATGGTAACTGTATTATTCTTTACTTTAAGCATATCTTTTCACTTCAACAAAATGAAAAGGTCCCGTCATATTTTTATTCTTCTATCTCTGCAACAGAAGTTTGCCGGCTCCAACAATCTTAAAGAAACCCTGGATAACCTCAGTAAGGATGTAATTGTCCATAGTTTTCCGTAGAAACAGCTGTCTGGAAATAAATAAGACTATTTTTTGTTGTAAAAAATTTTTTCCTGGATCAAGGGGCCCCGAGCCCTAATCAGAAGTAGGTAATGTCCAAACATTTCAGTCAGTAACACCAGGTCTTCTGTAGACAGAGAAAAAGTCTTATTATATCTCTGAGGCAGGCAGCTGCTACGTGAGCTTTAGGAAAGCGCTCGGGTCCGGAGGATTTACGCTCTGTGTGAGGGACTCCCTACACATTGTGGTTTCTCCTCTTTGCTTTTCAGTTCTTTTCTCTTGATTTCCATGCATTGTCTCATGAGTCACTGGCAGGGAAGGGTTTTGTGTCTTTTTCTCTTGCATTTTGTGAATCTAATGATGCACTTATGTTGCCCCACTTTTCCCTTTTCTTCATACCTTACCTACTAAAGGAGGGAATACCACTTTATTGGTAAGTGGATGTTAACCAGAAGGGAGTTAAAACAAGAGTAACCATTTAAAAAACAAAGAAAATGGGTCGCTGTTCACATCTCAGCAAATGTCTCAGGAAAAAAAAAATCCACACAGAAAAAAATGAGTAGCAGTCAGTTTGTTTTTCTGATTCAACTGATTCAATAATTGTGATCTTAATTTTGTTCCTTCCATTTCTGTGATGTTTCGTCAAGTTGTCTTCTCTTCCTGTTTTGTTTCATTTTTTTTTAGCCATTACTAAAAAAAAAAAAAAAAACTGAAGAAGTCCTCTTTCTATTCTCCAGAATCTTTAGCTCGGTACTTTCTGCCTCTGCTCTAAAACTTATTTGATTCACTTTTTCTTTATTCCCTCTTATCCTTCTCTTCCTAATTCTTTTGTTTGTTTTTGCGGTTTTATTTTATTTTTTTCAACTCATTATGGTTTTGCATGTCAAGTATTGCATGCGCTGCATCATAGAGGACTATTTATAAGCCATATGGAGAAAACCTAGATCTTTTTCTTTTAGATGTTTACATTCTTTTGGCAAGTAAACCGTAGTTCTTTATCATCAGCCTGGAAACACTCTGATGCTATTTTTGTCCTATTTCTTTTTATTTTTTTTCTTTGTTGGTCATGATTTCTCTGCAGAAGCTGCGTCTGCTGAATGCAAGCTCTGCAGGCATCCAGTCTACTTTACTAAAAGAGCAAAAGCTCCACAGTGCCCCCAGCAGGAACCAAGCAGAAGAGACTGGGAGTGTTGACAGCAAGATCGCAGCTATAGGGAGCTCCTTAACTCAGACGTCAGGGAAGGGAAGCGGCCAGAGAGGCCGGAGAAGGAGCTCCCACTCCCCTGATCACAGCAGTGACTCGGCACACTCCCAGCACAACCACACTCACAAAGGCAGGACTTCCCGTCATCAGCGAAAGTAAGTCAGTAGCCGAAATTTTCCTGCTTTTATTACTGATGAGCCCTTACCTCAAAAGATTTTGAAAAATTTGTTGCACTCTGCCTCAGGACAAAAGGCGGTCACTCCTCCAAGCGTCACAACCGCTCTAATCGGGGTCAGGCACATCACAAGAACCCATCAGTGTCTCCAGGACGTCACTCACACACGTCAGGTAGGAAGAACGAGGAGTCTCGGAGCAAAGCAAACCTTCAGCAGCGCAGCAGCTCCTGGAGCAGCGGGCGCTCATCCTCGCGCTCGGCCTCCAGAGACAAGGGCCCCAGCAAAGCCAAGTCCCCACACAGCAGACAGAACATCTCCAGGTGAGATATGGCTGGCCCGTCAGGTTCAAAGACTCCCTATCTAGGTTCACTTTTTTCTCATGTGTGCTAATGTTGCTGTTCTGATAGCCGACTGTCTGTCATACAGAGAAAAGGACAGTGCGAACCGTTCTGACACCGACAGCCGAGCTCACCGCCGCTCACGCAGTTACTCACCCATCCGAAAGAGAAGAAGGGATTCACCCAGCTTCATGGAGGCTCGAAGGATCACCAGGTAACTCCTTTTTACCATGAGAATAAACATGCTGGTTTTTTAAAATAAAACTGTAACAGTCGTTAAATAAAACATGCTCCCATTCCCAGTCCTGCTCCTGTCCATGGTATTGCAGGTTAATCTTTAGTGTGGCTTAAAAATGACCCAGTTATATAGACAGTATCGAATGATACACCTAATGATATTAAAGAAAAAGAAAAACTTTTTTTTTGTTAAATAGACCAACAGCTTCAGGACTGATATACACACATCAAAGACTGTATTTAGTGTATACATATATATATTTTTCCAGATGCCACATCAGAAAAATAATTAACTGTTCTAAATGAAACATGGATTTCTCTATTCAGAAATATGCCATTATCACCACCACAATTAAAACAATTTAATTTCCAACTATGTTTGTATTCTTCAAAATATTTTTCTCCACCGAGCCTGGTGAAAAAAATAAATCAATAAAATCTATCCTATTGCATGAGATATATCCTATCTCATTAAAAAAAGGGAGAATAAACAGCTCCTGACTGATGTCACATTTTACCAACAGATACAGTAACAGGGAATTAATAAACATATTTTAAATCTTTTTTTCTTTTTTTTTTACAAATACAAATCTGAAAAATTTGCCATGCAGAAAACTAACACCACATATTAACATAGCAATACAATCATCATGGTAACATGCGGTGGTGGCAGCATCATGCTTTAGGGGTGCTGGACTCCAGCAGGGACAGGAAAGCTGTTTAGATATAATGGAAAGAAGGATGGATGAAATTACAGGCCCAGTCTGAAAGAAAGCATGTTTAAAACTTTTTTCTAAAGGGGGTGGTGATATTGATGATAATATTAAAAATAATGATTATATTATCACTATTATTTTATTATTATTATTGTACACTGAAGTTTGAGACAAAAAGTTAATGGGTTTAAAGGATATGAATACTTTTACATGACACTGTATGTAGGTGTTATCAAACTAAACTGAGCATTTCATTTAAATTTTCTGCAAATTAGTTGATTGTCTTAAACATTTATTGATTATTTAATTATTAATTAAATACCAGTTTCATACAATTCTATTAATTAATAAATGCAGTTCATTTGACACTGAGAAATATGGTCAGTTTCAAAATCAAAGAAAATATTTTTTTGCATATCATAAAATTTAAATAAAGACTCATAATAAAGGATATTAAAAAAAATTGTTTTTTTAAACTGTTTGTGTAACTTTGCTGTGTTATCAGTAATCTACAACCTACACCTAAAAAAATGTTGATCAGTTACTTTAAAACATTAAGCCTCTACCCTCGGACAACATATTTAGTGGGTAAAATAAGTATTAAACACATCAATGTCCTTTTTTCCTGGATTTGATTCCATTGACATAAAATACCCACCAGATGTCAGCAACCTCCAAAAGAATCCATTCATACAAAGAAATCAAAGCAAAACTTTTTTCATAAATGAAGTAATAGGTAAAATATTGGATTGACATAGAGAATAAATTTGAAGAAACAAAAAAACTATAGAAATGTATGAAATACTTTGCAGCAAAGCTGTTTTTTTTTCTTTTGGTAATGACAACTTCTAGACGTCTGCTAAGTGAAGAAGCTAGTCAAATGCATTGCTCAGGTCTGATTTTGACTCATTCTTCCACACAAACCGTCTCCAAGACTTGGAGTTCTGGGACTCCTTTCTATGCACTCTGACCTTCCGTTTTTTTTCCATATATTTCAATTGGACTCATGTGATTGACTGGGTTATTCTATCAGTTTAATTTCTTTCTCTGTAAGATGTGTATGTGGGAGTATTTTCTTGCTTGGAAATCTCCACCAGATTCATCTTCACATTCTTATCAAGAACGTCCTGCTATGTTTCTCCATTAATACTTTCTTTGGTTATATAACATTCCGGAATTGCGCCGCTCAAGGTGGCAGCATGTTGGAGTAGCTCTGTTACTTTGGTTCATATTTTTTTTCTTTTTTAAAACTTTAATTCTTCCATTTTTGGTAGAAACATTGTTTTTGTGGACAACTGTTCTCTCTGGTTTTGAATGCTGTGCAGCTGGAAGGATTTTTGCTGATACTTTTTTTTTTTGGACATTTGTTATGATGCATAACCATGGCAACAAGGTGGTTTACAACTGGCAGCAGCTGATTAACATCACAAAAGCTCAAATAATACCTCAACTACAGCCATAAAACCTTGATGAGTTGAAAAGAAGACGCCATAGATCCAGAGCATCCTCTACATCAGACTGTCATACAACTACAGAGCGTCTTCAGTCAGAGGCTTCTCCAGATCTGCAGAGCACTACAAGTGATCATCCCTACCCACAGCCATCAGCATCTACAACACATCTTTGAAGGAACTTGCATAATGAGTTACAACAACATTTAATTTCCCTTTGGGATTAATAAAGTAATTTTGAATTTGAATTTGAATTTGAATAAAGTCTGTCAGAACCATTTGTTGTATGACAGCCCACATAATGATGTTCCTACCTGCAAACTTCCCTTTAGGATCAGTATTTTTGGGCTAATTTTCAGAACCATTCTTCCTCCAAACATGGTGTGTGCAATAACATCTTAAGAGCTCAACTTTGCCTACATCTGACCAGACTATATTCTCCCAATATTTAACTTTTTGACCAAATCTTCTGCATTAAACCTTTTACAGGAGGTGTCGCGTGGCGTAGTGATTAGTGCGGGTGCCCCATGTATGTTGGCCTCGGTCCTCGACACGGTCGTGCCGGATTCAAATCCCATCCTTGAGGATCTTTGCCACATGTCTTCCCTCACTTCTCTCCCCCCTTCTATACTGTCCCTGTCAACTAAAGGCCACAATGGCCACAAAAACGTTTTTTTTTTTTTTTTACATTACACAGGCTTTCAGATCCTTTTTCTTCAACAGGGGAGTCTTGTGCAGAGAGTGTGCATAGAGACCATTGTGGTTGAGTGCATTACTTACTGTTTCCATGGGTAAAACTGTACCTGCCATTTCCAGGTCTTCCTGAAGCTCTCTGCAAGTGCTTCTAGTCCTATTATTTGTTTTACTCCTGTCAGAAATCTTAAGAAGGCACCTGGCCATGGTTGGTTTATGGTGAAATTATCGTCTTTCAGTTTACGGTTTATGGTTCCAACGGTGCAGACAGGAACAATGCAGCTGTAGCCATTGCAATCAGGGTGTTTTGCAATAGTAAGAGTTTTTTGTGAAGGTCTCCTTGACTTACCAATCGTATCACTCTGTATAATACTTTGATAATGAGAAATCTTCTCATAGGTCATCAGTTGATATTAAACCAGCAAATATTAATTTGCACATGGCAGCAGGACTGGTCTCTAAATACTGACAGAGTTCAGAATGGCTTTCTATTCCTTTTTGAACATCCTTTTCTTCATGTGTGCACAATTTTACCCCTGTCATTCATTTATTACATACAATTTATGGATCAATTTGTAATTCTTGCTTTGATTTCTTTGTGTGAATTGATAACTTTGTTTTTGCATAGATTTAGTGTGACTTTCATGTCAATAGAAATATTAGAAAAATGTTTACTGAGAAAAATGTTGATGTGTTGACTACTTATTTTATCTGCTGTATATGTTTGGTTTAAAGAATCCATTATGTTCCTCTTCTTATCTAATGTGTACAGGAATATATTCTATGGTGGTTGTATTGTGTCTTGTAATCAGTTACTTAAGCACAAAGAAAGGAAGATTCCCCTACTTCTGTTGCTGTTGCTTTCCCTGTTCATATGTAAGCGTTAACAGACTCAATGAGTGAAATGAGTATATCCTGTCATGTTTGCTTCAGCCCTAAAGGTCCTCACATGGAGACAACGGGATGCTGCTGAATTCAAATGCTCCAGGCTTGTTACCCTGGTAACAGTTGCTGTGCAGCAGAGCCTTGCTATTCTGAACCCTGAAGCTCAGCTGAACATCAAACCATCAGAGCTCCCCTGAGTAAACCTGGACTCATCCTGGGTTTTTTGTTCATTCGTCCCTTTCTCTTTTTCTTCATCACATCTCTGAAACTCACAGCTCTAAAGCTACACCCCACTGACATTATGCACTAATGTCGCAGCACAGAGATGCAAAGATTGAAATGCTATCACGGTTTATTTACTTATTTATTTACTGGCAGAATATCAGATGGAGGCTCTGTTCAAACCTGGCACTAACATTCATCTTGGTCATCTGATCACATTGGAAATACAGACGTTATTGCTATTAAGACATAGAAAGGATGTTAGGACTAAAATCTTCTGACCTGATATGAATTCCTTCAAACCACAGAACCGCCTGGAATCTTTCCATTGATAACGTTACATTCAATAAAGAGTCTGTGAAACACAGTTATTATGGAATCCCTGCTAATTAAACACAATTTAAAACATCTGTAAGTTAATTTCCTCAGCTGTGTCTGTTATAATATATTTATGATAATAAACAGCAAACAAACGTTTCTCAGGTTAATCTGAACCCTGTTCAGCAGACAGCCCAGCATGTATCTGTAGATACATGTTTATTACACAATTTAAACTGCCTTTAGCACTCATATTAACTATTACCACAACAGTTAGCATTACTAATTAGATTCTGTGTGTATTCCCCAGAGAATGTAGCTCCTTACCTTAAATGTGAAAGCTGCCACCATTTCCAATCAAAATATTCAAAGCTGGAATAAAAAAAACAGCAGCTTTTCTGTATTATGTTCATCCTTGTTAAAATGTAGCAGTCTATAGAAAACCCAGTTTCAACTGTGGAAACTTCTTTTATATTTGTGCTTCCTTTGAATGCCTTTTTAAGAACTTCTCTGATGTTAAAAAAAGATAACTTTGAGTGGCACATTGTTCTTGCAGCGACGTGGTGGACATAAAAAAAAAGGTGGAGGCTAAGAGGAAGATAGTATGGCACCGCCAGAGTGTGTCTGCCACAGGTGGGGGAAACCCAAGAGTGGTCCACAGTTACAGGGGCGTGGGGATGCACGGTTCCGGTGGGTCGTTTGATCTAACACGGGGCCCACAGATGGTCTACAAGTCTGAAAATGTGGCTTAAATTCACCCTTTTGCCATCTCAATGGCTGCCCTGCTAGTTTCCCCGACTCCAAAATGTGCGTGCACAATGGTCATAGTTTGCTTAAAGTTGCGCACATTTTTCTCACATTCCTTTTGGAAGTGATGCAACTTTCAGACCCCAGCTTTGTGCGTACGCTAGGTTTATAAAGGAGGCCCAAGTTTTTAGTTTCTGTCCGGCTGATCACCAATCAGGGTTGGTCAAACATAAAATCCCTCTAATTCAGTCACTAGCCGATTTCTCAGAGCATTTCCTATTCAGATCTGATCATCTGAGTAAGCTTTTAGTGCCAGGGGTGAATACTCTTTCCTAAAGCTGTCCAGCTGAAGCTAAAATGTTAAGCAATCCACATCTTCTGGACTATAAAAGTGGGACAGACATCTTGGACATCACCTTGATAGCATTTATCTGTTCCATAGTGTTGAGTGTTGATTTGTATGGATGACGGCCTCTTCTGAGAGAAAGGGGATTTAACAGCTGATTACTTTACAGGAACCAATTCCACGGTTGCTATTAACAAATCAATCTATTTAAGCTTTAACTAACAAAAGGCATTTTCCTGCTGAGGGTGTGGATGAACAGCTTTTATAACCCACATAGCCGATCTCTTTCACAGATTGCACTTGTTTACTATTTCTGGGATCTAACTTTGATCTGCTAATCTTGTCTCTAAAGCATCGTGTTGCAGATAACAGCCTGATCATTTTAATATCCTAACATCTCCCTCATTCTAACTTGTCACACTGCTATCTTTGTCCGACATCTTTGTCCCTCCCCATTCCTCCTTCTCCACGCCAGTGCTCGGAAGCGGCCAATCCCCTACTACCGGCCGAGCCCTTCATCATCGAGCTACGACAGCAGCCCATCTCGGTCCAGTCGCAGCCGTAGCTACAGCAGCTACAGCAGCTACAGCCGCACCAGAAGCCGGAGCCGAAGCAGGAACTGGAGCCGAAGTCGCAGCAAAAGTCGCAGCCGCAGCTGGAGCCGCAGCAGGAGTCGCTCCCGCAGCCACCACAGCTACTACAGCCGCAGCAGCTATGACAGCCCAGGCTTCTGAATGCATCTGACAGCAGAGGGGACGAAGAAGACAGAAGCAAACAGATGAGGGATGTTGTGGTTCTTCATTATAACAATCCCTCCGTTAGGGACAGCCATGGTTCTAGCACAGAGCCTGAACAAAGACAGACGTATTTTATTATAGCACATTCATTTGGATCTAACTGTCTCTGATCATGTATCACGTAGACAAAAATGTTTCCACATGTTTAAAAATCAATTGACTGAGCCCAATGGAACAAATCTCACCGGCAGTTAGCACTTTTCGTCTCATCCTCCACAAGGCAACCACAAGTGAGTTGATAAACAAACATGCAGTTCATGAATATAGAGAAGCAAATATGTGTCCTAAAAAACAGGAGCTAGACAGAAAACAAAACCTACCAAATGGAAACCTTCCAATTGTTTTCCTTCCCTGCCATCATGTGTTGGTCCCTCCAAACACGTCCTTTTATCAAACAGCAGAGATCAACAAACGTTAGAACAAAAGGGAACTTGACAGATGACTATGAGGGAGCAAACAAAAAACTTTTCTATGATTATAACTTTGATTGTATAGATATGCCTGTATAGATTTAAACTCTGATAAGTTCTGGCTTTGTAAACTATGCACTGTATATTCCATTTAGCTTAAGCAGGTCTGTTTAGCATGTTACATCGGTAAAGACTCTCCTCGAAGAGGATTTACTGAGAACTGAGAAGGGTGCCATTGAGTGTCTGAAGGGAGGAGGATGGGTGCTGTGTATTATGTACTTTTACTCTCCTCCCTTGCCCATGTTCTTTCTACTAACCTGTGTGTGTGTATGCGTGCGTGTGTGTGTGTGTGTGTGTGTGTGTGTAAACCTTGTCTTCGAAGATCAGCAAGTACTCTGTAGCCTGAACTCAGGCTGCTCTAAAGGAAAACTGCAAAATATTTTCCATGCACACACGTTTTAACCTCAGCTATTTTTGATTTTATCCTATTTATATGTTTATTTATATGTTTATTTATTTATTTATTTATTTAATGTTTAATTTATTCTTCCTTTTCTCACTTATGCAGATAGATCATGCATTAGGATGTGTTCAAACAAGATCTTTTTGGTTTACATACAAATGGCTGACCAAGAAAAATCAACAACAAAAATGACGAGGGCTTACTTTGTTGTCATAATGGAAACAAGAGTGCAGATTCAGTGGTACGTGCTGAAGACAAAAGTGAATTATTCAACAACAAGCCTTTTTAGAGTCCAGGCACACCTTTATGCTTTAGTTGAAGAATGAAAGAAAAGCAACATCTTCCAGTTTGTGCATACTGTTCTGTTCCATTTTCAGCATCCTTTTATCCCTAACATGGAACTCCACAGCATATTTGCACCAAATCAGAGGTCAGCTAGTTACATCCATCAACAGAAGGTGTACCTTGACATAACAGCGACAGAAGCATCCGTCAGCAGATCCTGCAGGACAGCAAGCAAACCGGTGATACAATCACTTAAGTCTTCCTTTCCAACCATGCAGTCTTTTTCCACTCACACATACAATTCTTAGTGTAAGCAGGCTTAACCCGACCGTTATATCCAAGTATATTAATGTCCCTTTTGTTCGGATCATTCTTTGTATTGTATAAACTAAGCTCCCTGACAATAAACAAATGAGGAATTAATCAAACTTTTGCATTATGCCTTTTCTTCTCCTATTTTACACCGCTCAGGCATAACATTATGACCCCTGATTATCTCTTTCTCATGGCACATGCTGGTTGGTGGGATTCGTTTGTCAGGTAGTGAGCAAAACTGGAGCTCTTGTAGGGTATTAGTCTGTTTGGTATTTTGCAAAGGGGTCCAACAAAGGATAAGTTATAAACCCACAACAGAGGCTTATCAACGCCTGTATGGCACAATCCAACAGAAAAGCTAATGGTCAAACTGGTAAAGAAGTTAACGATGGTGAAAGGTGTAATTAGAAAAATACAACTTGGATTGAGATGAGCTGCCCAGGTTAGAGAATCTAAGACGACATGGTAATCAAAAGAGCAAACTATACTATAGATAGCAGTACAAATGGCAACAGTATGTACATGAAGCTGTTCGTGAAAAGCTCAAATAACACTTGAACTATGAACCCCAAATCCCAGAGGAGTTGAAAAGGAGGCTTCATGGATGCTGAGCAGGACCAAAGAGTAAAGGAGAAAGTTCAAACCATCTCTTCCAACCGTCATAATGGGCAGGGATCATATCCTGGACTCCAATGTCTCTCTGCCCGGCTTTCTAGTCATACGGCCAGACAGCGATTTAAAGAGGAGCGTCAAAAGCAAAGGACAGTCATGCTTGGCTAGCTTACACACTTTGTATGTAAGGTTGGGCATGCTAACAGTTAAAACATTACACATTTTGAATTTAAGTATATTTTCTTCAGCAAGTCTAGGCTTCGACACAATTAGAGGAGAGGTAATCTCAAGGACAAAGACCACCTTAGTGATGAACATAGTTCTGGCGAACAGAGTTACCATTATTCCCAGTGAGTTACTGGAGCTCTGTGAAACTGTAGTCTAGAAGAGATTGATATTTTCTGAATTCTGATGTACTGGTTGTACACTGGAGAGTTTATAGATTTATCTTGAAAAGAACAATACACAGGCCGAACTCTTCAGTCTTTAACTGAAATAAACATTTTTCCAGACATGTTTTGGCAAGGAGAGGCAGATATTTTAATGCAAAATATGGGTCATCATGGCTGTCTTCACTTCATATCCAGTCAGCAGTTTGAGTCATGAACCTTTACGAAATACTCCTCTGGGTCAATGGTCACGGTTTAAGAGAGAAAGCAGTTTGGGTGGGGGATGGAGGGACCACTTCTGTGTCATTCTCTGCTCTTTCAAGCAATTTTCAGAGTAGCATTCTGACTGGGAGAACTGGTTAGGACCCAGTAGGGGAAAGTGCTTTTGAACTGTTTTCAGAAAACAGGTATACAGAAAAGAAAGAAGTAAGCTATTTAAGATCTGCATTAAAATGTATTTACTGGTACTGTAGATGTTTGATACTGTGACTGCCTGGTGAAAAAACTAACATGTAAGTCTTGTAATCTGTTGGCTGTGTAGGTCAGTGCAGCACACTAAACTCATTGTCATGTTCAAGAAACCAGTATGAGATCAACTGAGCTGTATGACGTGGTGCATTATCCTGCTGTGATAAAAGGATAGTTCAACAACGATACCCAGGCAGGCTGTGGTGTTTGAAGAGGGCTTTACTGGTACTAAGGGGCCTAAAGGTGAGCTAAGAAAATATCACCTGCACCTTTACACCACCAATAGCAGCCTGAACCACTGATACACATGATGGAGTCATAGTTTTATGTTCTGACCCTACTATCTGAATGTTGCAGCGGGATTTGACCCTCACCGGTGTCTGCAATGTGTGCCTCCTCTGATATTGTCTAACTGAGTAGAGCGCCTCAGTTTACTTGTTTTACTTGACAGCAGTGACATCTCGTGTGGTTCTCTATTGCTGTAGCACATCTGCTTCAAAGTTGGACATGTTGTGCGTTCAGAAATAACGGTCCTGGGCCACATACTTTGGTTGTAACACATGCTTATCTATGCTGCTGTTCCCACTTAAACCAGTCTGGCCATTCTTCTCTGATCTTTGATATTGACAAAGCATTTTCTTTCACATAAGTCCTGCTGATTATTTTCTCTTTTCAGACCATTTCCCGTTGAATTCCCAGATCACCAGTCTGTGATATATTCAGTCCAACTTATCCAGCACCAACAATTATCTTCACCAAGGACAGCTAGCTAAATGAACTGAGTTGCTACCATGTAAATTGTCATTGTTTAAATAAACAAGTAATTGAATGGGTGTACCTAATTAAATGGCCTGTAATGATATCTGTAGCTTATAGATAATTTGTTTCTTTTACTTGTGAATGCCAAAGACTTTTAATTGGTTTTGTTTCTACTATAGGCGCGTTTCCACCATCTTCAAGATCATTTTATCAGAACTTCCCTGTATGCGCGTGTCTTCACTACAACAGGCCCCAACAGGTCTGTTTTCGGGGCCATTTCAGGAACCAACGGAGTACCAGTCTGGGGGTATGTACTCGGAAATGGCCCTGTAGAGACGCTGGGCAGGAGCTGGTTACGCTGATTGGTTGTAATTCAGAGGGAAATGAACAGACGTTGCCAAACAACCAGCTTTGTAAAAATAAGAGTTGCTGGCGAAGCAGTTTAAAACAACATAGCAAACAGAAACATGGTGACCATCCCTGCTTCTTCTATGTCTATCTCTTGTTTATTCTGCTGCTGTGGGCGCCTTTTGGCGCCGATAAGGGACGCTACTTACATCTTAGCTAATTACTGAAATGTCCAGTTTTGTACAGAGATGCGACGGCTGAGAGGAGCTGACCAACAGATTACCCCGTCAGATAAAAGATCCGGTAAAATTATCCTGAAGATCCGATAGTGGAAACTTCTGTGTTTTGCTCCGCAGGTACTTTGGAGAAGCAGGACGCCTGAGCAGGAGCAAGTGAGAAGGTTTTAACCTCCAAGAAATCTGAGCTCATTCTCCTTTATTGGCCGCATTGTAGCAGACTGCAGGTGCTTTTGTTTGTTTTATCGACTTATAGTCAAACATGACATGCATGCTGATTTCCTAAAAAGGCAACATCATTTTTTTCTATTTATCTAAAAGAAAAACAATTGATTTAAAGTGCTGCAAAAGGTGCAACCTGTTTTTATCAGATCTTTCAGGAAAGCTTGTGGCAGTTTCTAAAACATACATAATTTCAACTGGTAAAATCATTTTATCTCAGAGGGCAGTGCCTTTTCTCTTAATCATAATGAGATCAACTTCATTCAGAGAAAATAAACGTCTTGTTTGACATATTGGTATAATTAAGCTTTGATTTATCAATATTAACTGCTAAATTGGCCATGCTTACTGAAACAATATTTTTGCAAAGTAGCAACACTCTCTCTGCATCAGAAATACCTTGAAATGCTCCAGCCCCCTTCCCCACCCCCACCACTCACATCCTGTCGTGCTCAATGCAAATACAGCTGAAGTGTGGGGGTTGTCCAACGACAGTCCTCATCTTCCCGCTTTAGGTCTGCCTTTTCAAACGGAGACTACATGAAAAGCACCCACAAACACAATTTATATTATTTTTTTGTTGCCATCATTCTGAAATAAAGTTATGACTTTAAATGGGTGATTAAAAAAATCCCAATCAGGACCGAAAAGCTGCTTATTTATTCCAAATCAAAACATTTCATAACAAGCAGCAGCTATGATCTGAACGACACTGCTTCAGTTTGTTTCACTTTTTCAGAATTAATTTATATTTTCTAAAGGTTTTGAGTTCTCTCATTTTTGTAGTAAAAATAGCATTTAGTGGTGTTTGGTCATTTTGTGCAAATAATTGATAGTTATATAAATACCTACATCCAATAAGCCTATTCGGATAGAGGACTTAACTTAACACATAAAAATTTAGTTCATGTGCAAAAAAATACCAAATGGAAAGCATCCATTTATACATACCATGTGGTCTTGAACCTTCTAGAAAGACCCTGCTAAAAACCCATCCCCCATCCAGCTCTGTGGCATCCACACTTTCTTTGTCTTCACATGACCCTGACAAATGTCTGATATGTTTCCTACCACAGCAGGGTTTGCTTCTTTGTAACAGAAAGTTAAGTTTAAATCTATTGCATGAAAATAACACAGCCACTTGCAGTAATTAAGGCAGTGTTTTCTACTCCCTGAAGGTTGACGCCTTATACATTTTTCTTTTAGAATCACAAAACTTTGTACACCCATAGGAGTTTCTTTTCCCAGCATTGGATCAAAGGTGTAAATTCCCTGCAGAAAATTCTTGGCTATTATAGGACCTGATTGACATTCATGAAAACAGATGCACTGAGGTCTTTTTTGAATGAGTGCTGCACTCTGGACAGCAAAAAGGGGCAGGGTTTCTTTTTGCACAGCAGTTTTGCAAACCATGATGTCTCGCGTGGAAGTTGAAAACTGCATGGATTGGCTGAAAAACAGCTCATTGTCATCAATACTAACCATGGAAGCTTATTTTTGTTCCCATAACATCTCTGGTAAAAAAAATAAATCTTTAATGTTTTTAAAAATGTTGTCCAACAAAGCATGTGGAATACAGTTGATTGTCATGTTTTCTAACACATTTAGTCCAGGAGAGATATTTCTGTGGGTTTTCGGACACCTGGAGACTTATTGGTGTTTTCTGTCTGTTTAAATATATTTACTTCTTAATTACTTTTTAATTTCAAAGCATCTTAAGTTTCTTATGCAGTGTTTCAAGGCACTAACACCAATTGTAAATTTACACCATGCCAATTAACCATTCGTTTCCTCTTTCAATTTCCAGTTTTTAAGCTATTATTCAACCTCCTTAATTTTTTTGTACATATGTAAAAAATATTTTCCAGGGTACAGGTTCCTTTTCAGATTATTTTAAGAATTAGTTGTAATATATCTCAGCGGTAAAAACTGGCAAAAATAATATATTTTTAGCAAGTTAATGCTTTGAATTTTAAAGCTTCTGTGTGAGGAAAAAAAGCAAAATGCAGCGAAAACGTGATTCCAGCTCCCAGGCAGCCCAGCATGCCGCATTCCCATTCAAAGAACCTCGGCCTCCTTTATTTTAATATCAGTCACTCCGATCAATTTGATACTATAGTCTATATGATTGAAACTGTTTGCTCAGAAATTGTTTTCGTTCCTGTTTTATTCAAATAGATCTGTTTACACATCCATGCAGCCAACATTGGAAATCTGAATCAACCAGAGGGATTTTCTTCTACAATTAATAATTGTATCCCTCACATTTCATCACTGAAACTGCGACAGAAACTTGCTTGGATCATTTCTGCCTCCCTATGCCTCAAAATGGAATGTACAGCGTCTTGAAAAGGTATTCACACCCCTTTGGATTTTTTTCCACCAGATTACAACCACAAGCTTCATTGTATTTTACTCAGATTTTACGTGGCAGACCAACACAAAGTAGTGTACATTTGTGAAGAGGAAGAAAAATGGTCGTAGTTTTCCAAACTTTTTTACAACTATAAATCTAAAAGGTGTGTTACATATTTATTTAGCCCCCTTTAACCTGAAATTCTTAAAGAAGATCAACTGGAAACAATTGCTTTCAGACGACACCTTCAGAACTCACTAGAACTCTCTTTCTGGAATTCAATCTCAGCATAAATCCATCAGATTTTTTTAGAGAACATTAGCGAAGACCAAAGAACACAGCAGACGGGTCACAAATGAGGGTGTGGAGAAGGTTTCAACCCCGATTCCAAGCTTTGAACATCTCGTGATGGACTTTCTCCATAACCTGGAAATGGAAATAGATAAAAGACTGTATATACCAGACTATGGTTATTTATTAGTGGTTGATGCAGTTAATCTTGTTCCTCCCAGAACAATCCTGTGTACTTCCAGCCTTTTCTGGTTTCTTTCATATGCTCAGAGAAGGGAGGGGATTACTCACAGGATAGGGGAGGGCTTTCCACAGAGCCGCTGATACTATGGACCGCCCTCCTGTTGGATTCTATTTACATGCTGCATCGACCACAAATAGAGGTTCTAGCACTTTCCAAGACATCTTGGGGGCGTGTGTGATGGTGGTGCTTGAGTGGGAGGGATGTTTTGACGGGGGTCTGGTGTCTCTCAGAATGTATATAAGCTCTGTGCTGAGAGGCAGAGAGCATGTTTGGACTCTGGCGAGCTGTTCTCCTGCAGACACACCACCTCTGTATGACCACAGCCAGCATGGCCGAGAGACGTATTCCCTTCACCTTGCAGCGCACCCCCAGCTGGGATCCATTCAGAGACCTGCCCCACACCAGCCGCATCTTCGACCAGGGATTTGGCCTCCCACCCCTTTTCGAGGACTTCCCTGCATTCCCCACCACCCACTGGCCCGGCTACATGAGGCCATCGCTCATGGGCCCGGACATCATGATGCCCCAGAGCCACATGATGTACCATCCAAGCCATATGATGGCCCACCAGGCCAGGGCCCTGTCCCGGCAGATGAGCAGCGGGATGTCTGAGATCAAGCAGACACAGGACAACTGGAAGGTCTCCCTGGATGTTCCTCATTTCTCACCTGAGGATCTGGTGGTAAAGACCAAAGACGGTGTTTTGGAAATTTCTGGTGAGCACTTATTCCTTCCTCAGTCTCTGCACTGAATCCTTGAACATGCTCATTTAAAACTTAGCTTCACAGAGTAAAGTTTGGGACTTGAAACGGTAGGGTTTTTTTTTGTAAAACAAGAACTGAAAAACACATCAAGTTAAATCACTGGAGGACAACACATTCCTTTAAGAACTCAGGGGAACTCAGGATATTATCTCAAGGCACCCCACCCCAGTGGAAGGGAGGGTTATTTTGGCTGATATCCTTCTAAATACATTACAATACAATTCCAGTTGTGGGAAGCAACTTCCACAGTCACTCACAGATATGCAGAGCAAAAGTGTAATATTCAAGCTATCCAGTCAGGCTTTCACCTCAGAATATTGTTTCAAAATGTAGTTTACCCCTCCCCCCTACATAAGGGATAGAAGCCCAAAGACAGACGATAAGTAGTTTGTGAGAGACAACTTAGCAAGTCAGCTATGGACAAAGCTATTTTCACTGCCCTGCCATCATTCGAAAACACTAAAGCAAATTTCAAGCTGGTGTAATATTCTATAATAACCTTGATCTCTGAAGCCTTGTACACCCACTGTCTGGATGGCATTGCCTAAACGACCATCCTGTCATAGCACAGAGACTTAACTGTGACTCACCCTGTCTATCTGCTACTTTAAAAGGACTGCTGGATCTTATCCCACTTACTGCCAGCCTCCTGAGGGGTTAGAGACTGGACCTGGTCAGGAAAACAAAGATAAACAAAACATGTGATTTAATGTTGGAGGAATTTGACACTTCATGTTTAAAAGTTCACATCACCAGCTTAGTTTGAAGTTTTGTGCACACACCAAAGTAGGATTTCCTCAGCTGTTGGTCTGCTCATAACTAATGACGGTTCATTAAAGTAATCTGTTTATATCAAGCAGTTTGGTCCAGTTGAGGAAATGAAAGTCCCTCTGAGGTCATCAGCCTTTATCAGCTGTTCACAGCAAAGATGATTAGTTTATTTAAAGCTCGAAAGGGGGCAGTGTTTCATCATCATAGACAGATATGCATTACCAAAACCCACTGGGTTCTGCTGATAATAATAATAATAATAATAATAATAATAATAATAATAATAATAATAATAATAATAATAATAATAATAATAATAATAATAATAATAATAATAATAATAATAATAATAAACTAGAAAAGCACTCTGAGAGTGCAGATCTCTGCCAAGACAGCTCAGCTCAAAATACCTTTAGCAGCTGGATTCACGCTGAAATCATTATTAGATCAGTAGTTATTCACAAAAATTCCTTTTTGGGTAATGGTGGTTTTCTGATCACCCCCAAATTCTAATAACTTCTTCTTGGTCCCTTTACAAACATTTCTTGAACATTTCATCAAAATCCACCTATGACTTTTTGAGTTATGTTGCTAACAGACAAACAGACGAACCCTGGCGAAAACATAACCTCCTTGGTGGAAGTATTTATAATCATAACCATAATAAAAATGCAAAGTCTTCAATAAATGAAATTAGATTAACATTGTACTGTTTATCACCCTTAAATGACTAAGGAACCGCTTTTAACCAGTTATTCTCATTTGTCATTCTCTTTTGTACGTCGTGCCTTTATAAATACAAATATTTTTGGACAGAAGGACAATAAAGGCCAACAAATCCTCTCATCCATTGGTACAAGTTTATTTTGCATTCCATTCCCATGTTCTAACTTGTGCAAATAAAAAGGAAGTTCCTCCCAAAGTGAAATTCCAAAAAAGAAAGTCCTAGTTTCTCACCTAAGAAACCAGAATATGGCTGCCATGCCATGCTGTAATAAACAGTTTATTTGCACATCTCAGCGTTTGCATCTTAATAAATCTTTTCAACAGATGGTACTGTACAATTTGTGCAAGTGAGCTTCCATCTTTCAACACATAACATTTGAAGAAATGCACTTTTTTTTAGCCTATGTTGCTAATAGTGATTAGCTTTTCACTTAGCACAGATATTTGCTTATCCCTCTGGTTTCTGGCTTAAAACTAGAACACAGTAAGGTTGGGTTTGATCATGTAACTTCCAGACCCTAAAACTACAGCTCTGTGTTCTTTGGTCTCTGCTCCTGTTTAAACTTGGACTGTCCAAAATATTCTCTACTAGACTATACTGTATTTATCTTCTGTGTGGCTTTTAAAACTCATCTGTTTGACTAGTTTATTTTGACTGTGGCTTACTATCTCTACATAATTCATTGGTTTTGCATTCACCATTGTAAAGAATTGATGTCAAAATTTCTTCTGACTATCACTGATACCACCAGGGGTAGTTGTGCCTCAGTTTGAGAACCCTGGGTGTAAACTCTGAAGTCCAGCTAAATACAACTTATTTAAAGCCAGTAATGTTATATGACCTTTTAAAAAGACGCCGGTAATTTGCAATAAATTACTATACTATATATAAATTACTATAAATTTGCGATAAAAGCTACAGGTAGGTTTAGTTGGGTCTCCTTTGGTTGTATGTTTTTTATATATATATATATATAAAAAAATATATATATATATAAATAAATATATATGTATGTATATATATATGTATATATATATATGTATATATGTGTATATATATATATATATATATATATATATATATATATATATATATATATGTATATATGTGTGTGTATATATATATATATATATATTTATATATGAATTAAACCAATGTCCAGAAAAAGGTGTTCCACTATTCAATACCCCTTGGTATTAGCATACAGACACTATTACACATACAGCAAATCGAAGTATTAACCATAATGTATTTGTCATAGCTAATTTGTTTTTACATCGTGATGTATGTGTGACCTTTAATTAATCAATGCTGATTCCTGCTTTCAACAATTTCAGTGAGCATGGGCATTAAAAATGGTGTCAAGTCAGCGTTTAACCTACACCGCCACTACCACCAAAATAAAACTCCCAGAGGGATATATTTTTTGTTTTTGCTAAAATAAACCCTAATAACATGTTTATTTGGGAAGAGTGTGCTAATGGGTTAATAAGTGTGTGTGCTAATTGAAATTGGCTTCTTTTGTAGCTTAAATATTCCAAAAAAGACAGAAGAATTCCCAGTAGTTCAAAGGTTTAGGCTTTTGGTGTAATTTTGCATTCCATTCCCATGTTCTAAGTTGTGCAAATAACTAGGAAGTTCCTCCCAAAGTGACATTTCAAAAAAAAAGAAATTCCAAGTTTCTCACCTATCCTGACCTAAGAAACCGAAATATGGCTGCCACATTTTTAAAACATAGGGTTTTATGGCTGCTGTAATAAACTGTTTACTTGCACAGTGTTCAATACAGTCTCTGACATGTAATATGTATTTCTTTAAAGCCATATAGGCATATGGATATCATTGTATATACCAAACTGTACAATTTGTAGCCACAGAAGAACCAACAGTTAAGGTAATCTTCCTAAATTCATGGCTTAAAAACAGGACACAGCTGAAACTATTTTCCTTAATCATGTCTTCATTCTTCCTTTTGAAGACACTGAGACGTGTATTTTAGATTTTATTTGATACTCAAAAAACTGCCTGAGTAGTAAAATCTAAATAGAATTTACAATTTTTATCAAAATAATTACATGTTGAAAATACAATATCTGACTAACTAAATGCTAATTATGCTATCGGTTTCACAGGCAAGCATGAAGAGAGGAAAGACGAGCATGGCTTTGTGTCAAGAAGCTTCACCAGAAAATACACGTAAGCACCTTTAACTATCTGTATGTTTCAACGCTCATTGGTTTTGTTCTGAACTTCTTTTTTCTACTTTGCAGGCTAAAAAAAATGAAAAAATGACAATATAATGCAATTAGCCAACCACCCATGTAAAAACTTTAGTTTATGTGTATAATATGACTCCCATAGTTTTAGCTGAAATATACTTCTCCTACTGTCAAATCTGTCAACTTTTAGATCCGTCAAAAACTGACAGATGTTATTAAATTTCAGGCCTCCTGGTGGCCAACCTTTAATAGTGTGAAGCTTTAGTTTATCGGAGCTCTGCTGCCACCTAAAGGCTGTAACACACTACTGCTTCCGATGGATGGATGGCGTGCTTCACAAAGTATGCACTACTTTGTGTTTATCAGTCAAATAAAATCCAAAGGAGATACACTGAAGGTTGTGGTTGTGATGCGGCAAAATGTGAAAAGATCTATAACGGGATATAAACACTGATGCAAGGCTTTTTGAGACACCAAACTTGACTGTGTGTGCTTTTGCTCCCCTCCAGTCTGCCCCCTACAGCAAACATCGAGAAGGTAACCTCCTCCCTGTCCCCTGAGGGTGTCCTGACTGTGGAAGCTCCAATAAACAAGCCAGCCCTCGAGTACTCTGAGACCACCATTCCTGTAAATGTGGAGTCCTCAGGTGCTGTGGCCAAGAAGTAGAAAGAAGAGCAGGCCTTCACCTCTCTCAACCCTAATGCCATCAACCCATCACCCCCCCCCCCCACACACACACACACACTTTTATATAAGCGACAAGTGGGGGGATCTTACTGTTTACTTCCAAATTGGGCCTGTGGATTGCTCCTGCTCTTCCCTTCCATCAGTATTGAGCCCTTCACACTGTGTAATCACATGTGCACCACTGCCATACACCAGCTCTTTCTGCTGTGATTACACTCCTCTGAATGACTAATTTCAGCTTGATCCCAATTACAGCATATTTTAGCTTGTGTTTGTTGCATATTCAAATCCCCTTAAAAGTGTCGCCTTTCCCATAAAAATGTGTCACTTGGAAAGCAACTGATTTTTATCCAAATCCGTGTTTGTTCTTTCTTTTTTCTGAGCTACCGAATTAGAAAATAAAGAAAAGTGAAACCTATCAAGTCTCCTCTGCTCTATTCTAAACACCACTGTTTAATATGGTGACGGTGGCGCATCAGCTGTCCCTGTCCTTGTTGACGTAGCATGTTGAATCAGCCACACCGCGCCGTGTTTGATGCAGGAAAATCACAGAAGCGTCAAGCTCCTTTCTTCTCACTGAGTTACTCATCCAGAGGTCTGTCATGTACGAAAGCAAAGAAAACATGTCAGGCCCTGTGAGTGACTCAGCCAGCATGTGTCCATCCAGATGCATCCTCATGGTTGTTTTCCAGATTTGATCACAGAGCATCAGTCAAGCTGTTTCAGATGATCGCAGTTCTTTAAAGTATTCACTGGAAAGTTTTGTTTTTAATTATTTTAAAAACTACTTTGAGTATATTTTTCTATTATTTAAAAAAAATAACAAAAATACCATATAAAGAAGAAGGGGGAAATGTTTTCAGACAATTTTGTTGCTGTATGAAAAAATTTAAACATTAAAGCATAACAGGATACGCATAACACAGCTGAGATACTAATCCATGCATTTGTCACCTCAACACTGGACTACTGTAATTCTTTACTATCAGGTAGTCCACAAAATGCCATTAAAAGCCTTCAGTTGATCCAAAGTGCTGCAGCAAGAGTTTTGATGAATATTAAAAAGAGATCACATTTCTCCTGTTTTAGCTTCCCTTCATTGGCTCCTTCTTTAATTCAGAATAGAATTTAAGATCCTCCTTCTTACATCCAAAGCCCTTATTAATCAAGCTCCATCATACATCAGAGATCTGATTGTTCTATATATTCTTAACAGAGCACTTCGCTCTCAGACTGCAGGTTTACTTGTAGTTCCTAGGATTTCTAAATGTAGAATGGGAGGCAGATCTTTTAGTTATCAGGCTCCTCTCCTGTGGAACCAGCTCCCAGTTTTAGTCCGTGAGGCAGACACCCTAAAGTACTCTTACATCAGTTATTTTTATTTCTGTGTTTCTGCTCTGTCTTCTCAAACCCCCAGACGGTCGTGGCAGGTGGCCGCTCCTACTGAGCCTGGTTCTGCTGGCAGTTTCTTCCTGTTAAAGGGGAGTTTTTCCTCTCCACCGTCGCTACATGCTTGCTCAATATGAGGGATTGCTGAAGGATTGCTGTGGTTGGAAAGTCTGCATCAACAATAAAGTGCCTTAAGATGACACCTGTTGTGAATCAGCACTATATAAATAAACTGAATTGAATTGAAATATTTATTAGTCAGAGGGGTGGGAATTTTCAACATACAATGTTGGACTTTTTAGGTTTAGCTGTATGACAGCCTCAGATTTTCTGGGACATGCTTAGGCAAGTCTTGTAACAATGGTTCAATTGGGATTTTACGGCAGATTCTCTCGTCCTCAGTCAAGTTGAATGGACATCAACATTAAACAGATATTTTTACCTCTTTCCAGATGTGTTTGTTTAAGCTTAAGTCCAGGTTCTGGCAATTCTTTTTTAAGTCATTTTGTTCGACGAGTAATGACCTGATGTCCAGAAAAACAGTTACTGCCACAGAAATACAACCAGGGCATGATTGCCACCACTATGCTTCAAACTAGAGTCTTGACACTTTCCAGTCTCAGATTTGCAGACAATTCTTTTGACTTCTTTAGATGGTTTTGTAAATTGTAGTGACAACAGACGACAGACAACCGATACCTCATATAGGGAAGTGTGTCAATTCAAGTGGCCAATAGTTCTGAAGGATGATCAGCAATCAGATGCACCTAGCTTAATTTTAAGTAATTATTTTGCATCTGTTTTGTTCAAATATTTCGGTTTTTAATCAGTTTTCCAAAAAATATTTTCACTTCATGATCTGTTTTGTGTAGCTTTTATTAACGTAAGACTATACGTGAATTGGTTTTTTATTATGTTTAGAACATAAAAAATGGAAAGATTGAGTCACTGTGCATGCTTTCCACATGCACTGTTACATAATAACCACATTTTTGCCTAAACTCACAAATAAATATCACAGTACCATGTTTCTGGTGCGATAGAACTATTGCACACAGCTGGATTTTAGCCTGTGTATTAGCACCGAAAATGTCATTATGCTCAAATTGCTTAATTCCGTCATACAGAATGTCTCAGATGAATTATTCAGATATAATAGATACATAATTGATGGAGAATTGTTCTCTGCTCCTGCCTGAACAACATAATTTAAAAGGATTTTACCAACCATGGATGCAGCTGAGAGAAAGAACTTGGTGAATCTATATGTGGCGTTAAATCTAGCTCAGATATTTATTATTCCAGAGTCATTCTGACTTCTGTTCAGGCTGGCATATTTGGTTCTTTCCACTCTTTTAGTACTCCTGGTAAGATGTTTAAACATCCATCCATCCATCCATCCATCCATCCATCCATCCATCCATCCATCCCCACTTATCCTTATCCTTGCAGGGTTGCTAGAGGCTGACTCCTATCTCCAGAACAAACAACCATGCACACACATACTTAAGGACAATTCAAATAATAAGTCTGAAGCACAGTTTTTACCAGAGAGAACACTGAAGAATTTTGTCCTGGTTGATGAGAAGACACTTGGTAGAGTTTTTTCACAAGTTAACTAACTACCTGCCTTTAAGACCCAATTCCCACATCACTTTTTAAAGAAATGTTATGGCTTCCTTGAGGGTGAGCTTTTAAACATTGTGAATTGCTCTCTTCAGACGGGGGTTTTCCCAACTGCCATTTAAAACAGCAGTGGTGACCTGTTATTTTAATCCTCCTTCCACTGTTTCGTCTGTGGGAGCCCTCTGCCTCGGGAGTGGTGGTCAGCTGTGGCTGCCTGGGTAGTCTCCAGGTAGAGCTTGGGTGGAGGTGGGAGTTCATTGGGCGCCCTGTGTCGGTGCCTCGGCTGCTGCTGTTGATGTGCTCCTGCCGGTGCAGATGGCTCCTCTGATGGCATTTCCTTACCTGGCTCATCTGTACTCGGCCCTGTGTCCTTTTTATTGTTGCTTTTAAGTGTATGTGTATGAGGGTTGGTTTGGGGGGAGGTGGGTATAACTGTGATCATGCTTTTAATTCTATGGGGGAGGGATGGGAATGTGGTTTTATGTGGGGTCATTTTAATCCGTAAAGCACTTTGAGATGGAATTTTGTACGAAAAGCGCTTTATAGATAAAGATTCATTAGATCCTAACACACTTGATAACTATCAATCAATATCCAACCTACCTTTTTTGAGTAAAACTTTAGAAAAGGTTGTTTTTATTCAGCTTAATTTGTTTTAAACGGAACACAGCATTTTAGAAAAAATATAAATCTGGGTTTAGGACAAACCACATTACTGAGACAGAACTTCTTTTAAAGATTGTGAATGACCTCAGGTGCAACTTGGATTCATGGAAAATGTAAGTTTTGTTTCTACTGGATCTAAGTGCAGCTTTTGAGACAGTTGACCACCACATTTTATTACACAGATTTAAAAGTCTGGTGGGTCTCTCAGGTACTGTTTTAGAATGGTTTCACTCCTCTCTCACAGATAGATCGGAACATTTTCGTAAGTATGGAAACTCACTCCTCAGGAACCCATGACATTCAGTGTGTGGTTCCTCTAGGATCAATTTTAGGCTCAATACTTTCTAATATCTACATGCTGCCACTTGGGGATGTCATCAGGAGGCACGGCTTTGATTTCCACAGCTATGCTGATCATACACAGCTTTACATTGCCCTGTCTCCTGATGACGTTGAGCCAGTAAATGTACTTTTGAATTTTAGATGTCAAATCATGGAAGGCAGGGAACTTCTTACAGCTCAACCGGGACAAAACTGAAGTTTTAATCATTGGTCCTGAAGACAATAAAGAGATTATTTTACCAGAACTGCCAGAAATTTTAAACCTTCTCATCGTGTAAGAAATCTGGGCATCCTTTTTGCCTCTGAGCTCAAATTTAATCCTCATATCAAAAATACAACTAAAATACGATTTTATCATCTTAAGAATATTGCCTCTCTCTTGCCAGCACAGAGGTGTTGGTGCATGCTTTGATTTTCAGTAGATTAGATTATTGTAACGCGCTGCTCTATGGTCTGTCTGTCTGTCTGTCTGTCTATCACACAAGTTACTGAAAATTTGTGATGATTGAAGACCCCAGTTTTACTTTTTTTTTCTCTCAGAGTTCTTTGTTTTAAAACAATTGTGCACAGGCATTACAAATTTATTGAAAACAATGTAATATAATACGACAAAATAAAACAAATGAAAAATAAAATAATAAATTAATTTAAAAAAGTAGTAATTACACTGGGGGGGGGGTGAAGATTTTCTCATAGACCAAAGGGGGTCCCAGCAGAAATAGTTTGGGAACCACTGATGTAGCCGATTAATCTGCTCGATGTGCGATGGCGCGACGTGGATTCTCTGGTTAGTTAGAGAACATGCACAGGGAGAAATGCAAACTTTATGCAGATAAACCACAGGCTGGGATCTTAACCCTGGGACCTTGTTGCTGCAAAGTCACGATATCATACTTCCTGTCATACATCATCACTTCCCTGCTTCCTCGGTTTGGAAAATGTTCTGCTACAACACTGTCTTTTTGTAGTATGGTTTGTAAATACTCAAACCTATCTATGCTTTGCACTCTCTCTTGTAGCCTTGAGAATAAAGGTGCCAGGTAAACCATTTTGAATGGATTTTAATCAGGGAGTTCAGAATTAAAGATACTGAACATATATGTATGTTTATTGGTCAAACATGTTAAAAACCATGTACTGTTTTCCTTCGAAATACTTTTATTAGTTTATAAATCATTGAATAGCTTAGCACCAAAGTATGTTGAAGATCTGCTGTTACTATACCAACCCACCAGAACACTCAGGTCCTCTAATTCCAGTCTACTCAACATCCCTAGAATTAGAACCAAACATGGAGAAGCAGCTTTCAGTTTCTATGCTCCTCGAAACTTGAACAAACTTCCAGAAAACTGCAAAGCTGCTGAAACACTGAGTTCTTTTAAATCTCAACTAAAATGTATCTGTTTAGAGCTGCCTTTGAGTAATGTTTTGATGTATCATGTTTTGTGTGTGCTTCTTGCTTTATTGCTGTTTTAACTTTATATGCTTTGTCTGTGTTTCACTGCTATTTTTATTTTACCTCTTAATCATGTAAAACACCTTGAATTACCTTGTTACTGAAAGTGTGCTATTCAAATAAAATTGCCTTGCCTTCTACTTCACAACAACTCATTGTGTTGGTACATCCAACAAAATCCCTAATAAAATGTATTGAGGTTTATTGTTGTAGCACAACAAAAGGTGAAATAGGTAAAGGAAACGTGCTTGTTGAGACATTAAACCTCACTGTGTCCGTTTAGGTTATAAAGCAGCTTCTTCCACCTTTGTAACAAATCAAACAATGGCTTTTTTCCTCATCACTCTTTTGTCAACACTACTTTAACGTCTTTACGAGTCATGACTAATAGATATCCTGTCAATAGATTGACCGGCCTGAGCTGTGGATCTCTGCAACTCCTCCAGAGTTATAGTGGGGCTCTTGGCTGCTTCTGTGAATAAAGAGCTCCTTGCTCAGCTGGTCAGCTTGGATGGACAGTCATGCTCTTCTATATTTTTCCTATTTTCTGATAGACTGAATAGAGTTTCTTGAGATTTTCCAAGCTGGAGACACTATTTTAACTAACCCCGCTTTAACTTCTCCACAACTTTATCTCTGACCTGTGTTTAAGGGTATAAGAGTTGATGGGGTTGAATACAGAATTTTATTTATTTGAATAATGACCTGTAAAAGAACACATATTTAGTGTTGACCTGTCACATTAAATCCCAGTAAAATATTCTGAAGTTTATGGTTTTAATGGAAGAAATTGTGACAAAGTTCAAGAGGTGTACTTTGGCAAGGTACTGGAGATAGAATGATGGGAAGGAAATACAGGTGAACCTACACAGGTTCATCTACTTCTGCTGATTTATTTGGCTAATTTACTCCTTCCTCTCCTGTTGATTCTTCACCAAACCAACAAGCAGAACCTCCGTAAACTACTCTGATCAACAAAGCCGCTACCACCAAACCCCATAGATCTGTGTTGCAGTCAGTACAATGCAGAGCTGCATGAGTGAAGCCAGCTGTGCATGCCATGCCGTGTACGCTCATCTCCCAGCACTGTAAACATCAGTGAAATAAAAGTAGCTTGTGAGATCATCTGCAGATTTTTTTCTTGCATCACTTCTTTTTATTCGTACGTGTCAGCTCTCAGTTATTCGCTGTGCACGCCTGTTCACTAATGCACTCACTAACTCGACTCCTGACTCCAAAGCTGGAGGGGGGTATCTATTTATAGAGTGCTGCTCTATGTACTGAGCTTCCAGCATGTTGGTTGAAAGTACGGTACATCACAGGAAAAAATATGTGTGGGTTTATTTATTTTTTTTTACTCATGCCGCTGGACCTGTAGTCAATGATAGGTCAGCTATGATTAGACTATTCGCAGCAATTTTTAACGTGACTGTATTAACCAGCTGAGCATCATATTTTATGATTTATGCTGAGTTCATGAAAACCAGACAGACACTGGCTTAGGACAAGGCACCAGTCTCTAAACCACTTAGCGTGTCAACCTTTCCTCTCGTGTGAGTCACAGCTTCCCCCTGCTTTAATGCAGGTCTGCATTATTCATGCCATTCCCCATCCATCCAGTACCGATCCAGACCTTAAACCAGGGAAGTGCGCTGTGTAAAAAGAAGATGCGTCCAAGGCTGCTAATTGGATTTGTCTCAGATCCGAACTTCCTGCTCTTAGCCAAACCAGAAAGGCTCTTTACAAAATGTTCTTCTGTAACACATACATCACAATGGAAAGGTATTAATCCACTTTCAGATCCCTTCTGTTTTTGCTCTTACCTTAAACCTGCAAAGCATTCGTTACCTGGTTGAGTCGGCAACATCTCCCATCAAACTGGCAATGAGTGTTTTACTTACCATTGTAAAGGAATTATGGGCCTCTCTTGTTTGCAAACGTGTTTTATTTCATACATTCTGTTGGGTTTTTGAGTATGAAAAGCCTGTTTGGGGTAGCATCTCAGTATAATTTGAATCCAGGGTTTGATTAGGCCAGGTGAAAACTTTCATTTTATTCATTTATTCTTTGTTTTGGATAATTTGTCACTGCACTGTTAGAGTAATCCTGGTAACTTCTTTGGGAAACTTTCATCACTGTTCCATGTTTTTTCCAGTTGTGAACAATTCCTCTCACTGGGGTAGTTGGAGTGTGAAATAAAACAGAAAGGGTAAACCTTTTTCATGGTAGCCTACCACGTATATTATAAAAATGCTGTTATATGAACACATTAACAATGTTTGAAGTATTATTTAACAACAAATTACAAAATACATTCCGGCTCATCCCTTCCCATTGCCCACAAGTCAATGTTTATCTCTGAACTCACCTGTGTAAGGCTTTCATGGGGTGCCTTCAGCATTCATGCCTTCAGATAGGTACAGTATTTTGCATACAACATAGACCAAAGTTCATCATCTACAACAACTCCTCAAAGAATTAATTATATGAGCTATTCCAACACTTAATTTCCCTCTGGGATTAATAAAGTATTTTTGAATTGAATTGACAAACAGCTGATAGTTCTTTTTATTTTTCAACATCTGGCCAGTTTACAGAATTGTGTTGCTTTGTTTGCGTTGTACTGTATTGGGAATGCAAGGATTCTGATTGCTTGTTATTTACTTGATGTTATTATGAAAGATTACCTGTCATGTTTCGTTTCTGTGGACTCTAGTGCGGACACACAAACGACCAGCAGAAACAGGAGGTTAGCTATAAAGCAGATGATTTATTGTTTGCCCCCACAGGAACGGAACGACTGGAGGTAATCAACAGAGCTCGGGGTATGATACTCAGAACGGAACTTGGGAGGGAGGCAGCCACTGATGGGGAGAGGAGATGAAGGTGAGTGGGTTACCATGAATCAGAGGGGAAGCAGGAATGGAATCTTGGCTTACTTGGATAGTACGATTGTCCTCAGCTCGGGGGGGGGGGAAGAGAGTCGCGGTGTGTCCAACGTAACTCCGTCCAGGTTGTTCCGATCCCCAAGGTGGTTGAGGGTGGACCGACAGAAGAGGGCTTGGTCGAGCTCGGAGCAGGGCAGCAGGAGAGCAGCAGGAGGATCAGGGGAAGCAGGCTGAGATCGGATCACAAAGGCTTGATGATAACGAATCGGGAAGGCGATCAGTCATCCGACAAGGTTAACGATCTGGCGTCTGCCCCCAGTCAGCGTTCCCCTTTTAACTGCCGCTCCTTGATTGCCTTAACTGCGATCAGCTGGGAGATGGCAACAAGCTGCGCCCTCTGTGGAGAAACAGGTGAGAGAACACCAAACACACACACCCTGACATTACCATGCTTTTGGAGAACCGACTGAGACCAAGGAATGACAGAAATGAGCAGCAGCTCAGTTTAAATGAGTTATTTCTAGTAGAGAAGAAAAGAAAGAAAGGAAATGTGAGGTAATAATTTTGTCGGGGAGGACAATTATATTGTGTTTAACCTTATGATGTTTAACTAGGGCTGCCAAATGATTATTTTGATATTATTTTGTGCGCACCACTTACTATCTCATGCGCACCACTTACAAACTCGTGCTTACCAGATACTTTCTTGTGCGCACCACTTACTATCTTGAGCGCACCACTTACTATCTTGAGCGCACCACTTACTAACTTGTGCTCACCAGATACTAACTTGCGCAGACCACTTACTATCTAGAGCGCACCACTTATTAAGTTGTGCTCACCAGTTACTTTTTCGTGTGCACCACTTGCTATCTGGAGCGCACCACTTACTATCTCGTGCTCACCACTTACTAACTCGTGCTCAGCAGATACTTTCATGTGTGCACCACTTAATATCTGGAGCGCACCACTTTCACATACTATCTCATGCACATCACTTCATATCTTATGCGCAGCACTTACTAACTCGTGTTCACCAGATACTTTCTCGCGTGCACACCTTACTATTGTGAGCACCACTTACTTACGTGTGCTCACTGACACTTTCATGTGCACACCACTTACTATCTTATAAACTCCACTTACTATCTCGTGCGCACCAATTACTATCTCATGGACACCACTTACTGATTTGTGCTCACCAGTTACTTTCTCGTGCGCATCACTCACTATCTGGAGTGCACCACTTACTATCTCGTGCTTACCACTTACTAACTGGTGCTCACCACTTACTAACTCGTGCTCAGCAGATACTTTCGTGTGTGCACCACTTACTAAATCGTGCTCACCAAATACTTTCTTGTGCGCACCATTTAGTATCTTATGCGCACCCCTTACTAACCCGTGCTCACCCTTTAGTTTCTGGTGCACATCTCTTACTATCTTGTGCGCACCACTTACTAACTCGTGCTCACCAGATACTTTCTAGAGCGCACCAGATACTTTCTTGAGTGTAAACAAGGATGTCAGTTTTTTAGTAAAATTGCTAGGGACAGTAACCATAAACCTGAGTGTGGTTTGAAGAATGGTGGCCCGTGCGCACATCCTCCAAGCAATATAACATTATTATAATTAAATGTTTCTTGCTTGACAGTAGAGATATCACTAAAAATGACGAAAGATTTAATAGGCTTTTTGAACTTAATGAACTTCAGATGCCTTCAAAGCCGCATAAAAATAAGCATTACAAAACAACTACAGTAGAAGCACATATTCCATTCACTGTAGTGAAGCTAGGGATTCTCACAGAATGGCCAGGGTTGCCAAGGAAACGTGTTTGTTTTTGTTGCGCACTCTTCTTCTTGGGCGAGCGTCTCATCAGGGATTTTCTTCGTCATTGTAGTTCCAAATTCAAGAGTACAATCGACCACGAATGCGCATAGCCTACAGTATGAGCAGTCTGATCTCGTCTGAGCATCGGGATGATTCTTCTTAGCCAATAACTTCATGGCTTTCAGTGCCATTTAAAAAACTAGACAAAACAGTCTGACTTTCAACTTTTATTGATCAAATAAAGGTGAAACGACAAATGGATGAATACAGCACTTCTATATGAATAAGTAATAATAACTTTCCTCAGCATTCTTCAAACCACATTAAAGTTTATAGTTATTGTCCCTAGCAGTTTTACAAACAAACGGACGCCCTTGTTTACGCTCAAGAAAGTATCTGGTGCGCAAAAGATAGTATGGGGTGCACACGAGAAAGTATCTGGTGAGCTCGAGTTAGTAAGTGGTGAGAACGAGATAGTAAGTGGTGTGCATGAAAAAGTATCTGGTGAGCACGAGTTAGTAAGTGGTGAGCACGAGTTAGTAAGTGGTGTGAACGAGATAGTAAGTGGTGTGCATGAAAAAGTATCTGGTGAGCACGAGTTAGTAAGTGGTGTGAACGAGATAGTAAGTGGTGTGCATGAAAAAGTATCTGGTGAGCACGAGTTAGTAAGTGGTGAGCACGAGTTAGTAAGTGGTGTGAACGAGATAGTAAGTGGTGTGCATGAAAAAGTATCTGGTGAGCACGAGTTAGTAAGTGGTGAGCACGAGTTAGTAAGTGGTGTGAACGAGATAGTAAGTGGTGTGCATGAAAAAGTATCTGGTGAGCACGAGTTAGTAAGTGGTGAGCACGAGTTAGTAAGTGGTGTGAACGAGATAGTAAGTGGTGTGCATGAAAAAGTATCTGGTGAGCACAAGTTAGTAAGTGATGAGCACGATTTAGTAAGTGGTGAGCACGAGTTAGTAAGTGGTGTGAACGAGATAGTAAGTGGTGAGCCCAAGATAGTAAGTTGTGCGCACAAGAAAGTATCTGGTGAGCATGAGTCAGTAAGTGGTTGACACAAATAAGTAAGTGGTGCGCACAAGAAAGTATCTGTTGAGCACGAGTTAGTTAGTGGTGTGAACGAGATAGTAAGTGGTGTGCATGAAAAAGTATCTGTTGAGCACGAGTTAGTAAGTGGTGCGCATAAGATAGTAAGTGGTGAGCACGAGTCAGTAAGTGGTGTGCATGAGAAAGTTACTGGTGAGCACGAGTTAGTAAGTGGTGCACACTAGAAAACACATTTATTTTCTTTTTTGCCCTTGTCCCCTTAGGAGCTCCATACGTTTCTATCAGGTGTCGTTCCAGCGACCCACACACTGACTTTCTGACAGATTATCAGTACGTAGAGCAGGCAAGAGACAGAGAGAAAGTTAAAAGAAGAATGCAAGTGGTTTTGAGTTGCTCATCATCTGTTGGAGTAATTTGTTGTTGTTGACTGTGGCCGTTGTATTTCATTAAAGTAAAAAAAAAAGACAAATGGCTAATTGCTTCGTTTGTTCATGAGTAGAACATTGCGATATTCATACATACATAAACATTTGTCACCAAATAGGGCAAAATATATCATAAAGTATTTACCAATATGGTTCCTACAGTGGCGATTATGTGAAATGAATTTAATTGTCCAAGAGAAAAGAGAAATTCGTTTGGTACTCTCACATCTTGCCAGAGTTTGAGAGGTGCTTTCCTGACTTCTGTTGTTATTTGTCTTTCCTATTTAGTGGAAATATCGATTTTGATGAGACTGTCTCCAAAATAACGAAACCCTTTTTTAATCTGTATAGCTCTGCTGTTGAAAATGAGAAGCTACCACTGACAAACGACATTAAAATCAAATCCAGTGTAATATGAACCAACACTTCTGGAACCTGTTGTTGGAGGAAAAATTCCAAAACCTTAGGAAATATGCTTTCACCTGGGTGGCTCCAGATGGGGTCCAGCAGAGGCCAGTGCCCCTGCAGAAGTGGTCCTGGCCCCCTGTACTGAAGATATACTACTAAATCAATTTCTTATGGTGATTTGCCCTGGCACAAAAACCAAAATTATTTTTTACGTTTAGTTTTACTTTAACAACAAATTAAAAATTAAGATGTTGCACCTTAACAGCCGTCTCGACAGGATCACAGATTAGATAACAGCTTTGGAGCTGAAAGTGGCTCTTTGGCTCACTTACAGTATTAAAATAAACAATGAAATATTGCCATGACTAATTGACAGCTGTTGACCTGCATTAGTTTTGCCACCAGCTCCTGATGCCCTGACTATGAGAAACTAGCTATGTCTTCACAGGGTCAGAAGTCCGACTAATGAAGAAACAGATGAAAAATGAATCCATTTCTAGTTCCAAAGACTGAACATTGGTTCAACTCTTCAAACTAAAGGGGGTGTTGGGGATCCATTTTCCACAAATGAACTGAACAAACTGCATTTCCCAGCGTTCCTAGCTGTGACCCCAATATATTCCCATTGGCTGTGGCCATGACATCACGAAGTTTATAAAAAGGCGTCTGCAGCGACCGATACCCTGTCTTTTCCAGCATTGCTTGGCAATGCAAGGAGACACACTATTCATTGACGAATCCATGTAACTTCCGAGCTGTGGGGCAGGAAAGAAACCACTTTTGAAAACCTTTGAAGTACAACCGTCTACCCAGCGTCTGTTTGCGTAGCCAGCCTGGGCGAGATTAGGATTGTTCCAAGACAATTCTTTATGATGCTGATTCACAGCTGTCAGGCCTGCAACCAGGACTGAGATTCCGAAGAACCCCTGTGCAAGGTTTTGTTTCTCCCTTTTGCTCAACTACAGACACATTTTGCTTCCCTCTTTGTGGACTGGAACTCCCTCAAAGCAAAGTAGGACTGAACCTGTTCTTGTGTCTGGGCAGATAAATAGGGAAAATATAATTCAGACGAGTTAGCGTTCGTTCATTGATTGTTAAAGTGTTTTATTTTTATTTTTTATTTTTTTAGCATGTCCTGTTTGGCAGTGTGGAGCTCAGATTTGGTGTCTGAGTACCACGTAGAAGCCCAATAGATATACTTTCACAAGTGGAGCACTACAGCTTTTGCTATAGTACTCTACATGATATATATGTGTGAGAAAACTTTATTATGAATTGCTGTGGGTTTTGTTTTCTGATGTTATGGACACAGAGACGGAAAATAAAGGGGAAGAAAGAAAGAAGATAAAAAAGAGAGGTAGGAAACAAAAAGTCAAGAGAGAGGGTGAGTTGAAAATACAAGAGAGGAAGGGGAACAAAGAAAACACAGGGAAACATCGAAGTCTGCCTCCATACCCACATGACGGCAGAGAGAGGGGAAAAAAACAAAAAACAAAAAAGGAACATCGACAAAACAAACCAAACATTGTGAACTAAGAACCACACAACCACATCACACAAAAATGGATATAAAATACGTCACTGAAAAGCTCATGGTACCGAGTAATCAAGATCTAGTAATGATAACCTCAGCCCAAGAATATATCTGTAAACACCAGAGACCCAACACCTATGTGTGTGTGTGAGCATGTTGGTGCATATAAGGTTTCTCCACAAGAGTGTTCGATAGCTGGTGTGAGCAGCACTCACCTCCCCTCCACTGCTGGAAGGGGAGCCGTCTGTTTGTCCCTCATCCCCTTGGTGTTAATTGTGTTGATTAATTTTCACATATTATTCGTTTTCTAAGATCAGTAGTAGTTAGTTGCATGCTTTAGAATAGATGGGAATTATTGACGAAATGTTTAGGCTGGAAGGTTGATCAATTTTCTTAATAAATTCCCCTTAGCTTAAGGAGAAGTTTTCTGTGATTACTTGGTGTGTGCGTGCAATTAATGTCCACAGCATTTGAACTAATACCTTTCAGAAGAGACTGGGTTTCTGGAATTACAAGTGCTTCGGGAAGAAGCTGCTGCTCCTAACATTATTTAATAGATTCAAACTTTAACTTCATCAATAATTATATTAATATTAAATTATTGATGGTTATGCAAACCAAACAAAAATTAGCTCACTCTGTGTCACAACAGTGTCTGTCTACTTCTTGCTCATTTCTCCACCATTTCTGGAGATTTCCACCAGAGGTTCTGGCTGAGCTGGGAACCTGTCTATCAAGCCGGGGGTGGAGCCAGCCTGCTACACCTACACAGATGCAGCTCATTGAGCTCATCACTGGATGAGGATATAAGGAGCTGGCTGCCAGATCTTCAATGCCTGAGTGTTAAACTGTCTGGTAAAACCTCAAGTCCTCTTTGTGAGCGCCAGTGTCTGTTGTGTATCCCTAGTGACAGTGCTTACTTCTCTGTGCTCCTTCCAAGGTTTTCCTCGTCGTAACTTCCTAGTGATCCATTCTCCAGCTTCTCAGGAAGCCTTGGTATCTTTCCAAGTCTGACTGCCTTCAAGCCCCAAGCTCCTCCGTGACCCATGTTCCATCTCCGTGCTCTGCCTGCCCGCCCTTCGTGTTCCATCTTCACTCTCGGACTCCACCATCTCCAGGAACTCGGCAGGAAGCTCCCGCACACATCCCAGTCTCTTAGCTCTCTTACTCTGTTGCATTAACCCTACCATCTGCCAAGTAAGCCTCACCTGGCTTCATACAATTACAATTTCCTCAGACTTCAACATCACCTCTGGATTTCCTTTTCTGCAGTTCCTCTCACTTCCATTTCCTTCTGCAGATATCCTGGTTCCCACGTCCATCATCATCCCCTCAGAATCGTATTTTTAATAGAAACCTTAAAGGCATACTCCGCAACTTTCATGATATTTGCTCTCTATCGCCCTCTTCAGGCTTGCCGCGCAACATCACTGTCGTTAAATCAAATCTCTCTGTCGCTCATAAGAGGCATGTTTCACTGGATGCTTTCCAAATTGCTTGCCCAAACAAACAAAGGCCGTTTCAGTCCGCAATTCAAGGTAGGGGTAATTTAGAGTAAAGACATCACGGCTAGGTATTCAGTTTGTGGGGGAGGTCAGGGTAATTGGAAAAACAGTGGGATTAGATACAGAGAACCTCTAAGTGCCACGTAGCAAACACCTCCCGAATCAGCCTACATCTTTAGGTGTTTTTAGGAAAAAATCAAACGACAAAAATATAAATCACTAGTTCAACAAAATCAACATCAAAAAGTTTGACTTATATACTGAAATACAGCAACTATGCCGGAGTTTGCTGCTTTATCTACAGAACCGAGTCTTATTCGTCAGCATCACATTAGCCTCTAGATGGCTAACGGAGATCGATACCGCGCAAACTATGTTCATCCACCTCCACACATTGAATAAATAGCTTTCTCAGGACTGTATAACAACATCATGCCAGACCAAACACTATAACCCCGGTGAAATCATTGATTACTTACCTATCCATTAGCAGCACGGCTACCTCGGCGTCCGTAGTACATGACGTTTGTTCCAAAAGAACTCTCCAACGAGGAAAAGTCGGCCCAATATTTACTCTGGTCTTTGCACTCTCTCTATCACGTTCTCTTTTTCTTTTTCTAGCTTCTTCTGATATGGGATTTCTCGGTCTCTTTGGTGGATCAGCATCTCTAAAGTCTCTAAACAGCGAGCCCGTATGACTCTGCCGTAAAGCAGAACTCAGTCGTTACTTCAAGCGGCGGACCGCCGGTCAAAAGTTCTATAGTGCAGGAAAAAGCCAAGGACCCCTGTAAGGTGGTGATAACTCTACAAATGAACATAATAGATGATAAAATTCCACCATAACCCTTGAGAAAAAGATTATATTGAGGTGTAAAAGTTACGGAATGGAGCTTTAAGACCTTACAACTGTCTAGTGGAGAAGCATGTGGGTCAAGAAGCTTAACTTCAACATGACAGTATCTTTTCTTTTCTTTTTATGAAAAAAAAAATTGGGTAATGTTTTCCAGTGTTCATTTAAGAAATACTTTAGTTAAAACCATCAAAGGCTCTGTCAGGTTTCCGGTGTGTGTCTGTGCCCCCCCATGTTAAACTTACTCCTATCCCCTTTATTACCAAATATAGTGTTTCCCAAGACAAAATGTCAAACCAGAGCGGGAGGTCCCTTAAGCTTTATATAGCTCATTGAAAGCTCATTATGGGATGTTAAAATTGTGATCCGTGGCTCTATATGCAAGAAAACAATATAACATCATAGTTGTATTAATAGGTTTTGGTACCGCTAAATATTCAGTATGTTTTGATTGTTTGTAATCTTGCTATGGTGCCTGAACTCATAATGATTTGTCTTGGAGAAACTTCCAGCATAAAGCCTGGAGTAGAAGCAGTTTGAAAATACAGAGCTCTATAGCCAGAGGCCTAGTGCTGTCTTTGTCATCCTCCTGTCCAGGAGTGATGCTGAGAAACTAGTCCATGCATTTGTTACTTCAAGACTGGACTACTGTAATGCTTTACTATCAGGAAGTCCACAAAATGCAATTAAAAGCCTTCATTTGATCCAACATGCAGCAACATGCGTTCTAATGAATTTCAAAAAGAGAGATCACATTTTTCCTGCTTTAGCTTCTCTTCATTGGGTCCCTATTGAATCCAGAATAGAATTTATGATTGGCCGTCTTTGGCAAGGCAAGGCCATTTTATTTGTATAGCACACTTTCAATAACAAGGTGATTCGAGGTGCTTAACATGATTAGGAGGTAAAATAAAAACAGCAATAAAACACAGACAAAGCATATAAAGTAAAAACAGCAATATAGCAAGAAGCATACACAGATACATCAAGGCATTACAAAGCATATAATGTAAAAACAGCAAGAACCATAAACAAAACATGATACATAAAAACATTACTTAAAGGCAGCTTTAAACAGATACGTTTTAGTTGTGATTTAAAAGAACTCAGTGTTTCAGCAGCTTTGCAGTTTCGAGGAGCATATAAACTGAAAGCTGCTTCTCAGTGTTTGGTTCCAACTCTAGGGACGTTGAGTAGACTGGAATTAGAGGACCTGAGTGGTGTTGTGCCACAGATGGGTAGGTTTTGGCTATGAATAATTATAAATAATTGCTTAGGGCAATTATTAATCAGATTAATAATTTTATCTAAAATTACCACGTTTAGGGCACCACCTGGATTCCAGGAATATCAATAGCCAAATTGTTCAGTCTCAGTTTATGTTTATGTTTACCTGCCTGATAAGGCTGAGGTATTTAAACAATATATGAAGGAATAAGTTCTTGGCATACCTGAACAGCAAGTTACTACACATGTAGGTGAAATAACAACAACAGTTTTCCAAAATACAAGGGTTTATTACAAAAAGAATTCACTTTCAGTTAACATACTTTAATCAACAAACTCACCAAACTAGTAACACACAACTAAACTACTAAGAAAAGAATAACGATAATAAAACTCACACTCAGAAGTAAAACACTAAAAGTGATAAAAATGCACAGAAATAGAAACAACAATAAATTAATAATGATGTCACAGTTCAGAATGAATACGTTTGCTCAAAAACCAAGGCTTGTATTGAACAGTGTTGGGAATAAGGCTAAGTTAGTTTTAAACTAATTGCGATTAGTTTAAGACTAATCAGCAGATTCTGGTTTGTTACCAAGCCACAATTTAAAGCAGAAGTGAACAAAAACATTGTTTGGAAGAAGCAATGTTTCATTAAACCATTTGCTGAATTAGAAATCAATAACCTTTAGATAATTGATTCTATTTCATGGATCGGTCACCACAGTGATTGATCTAATTTAATATTTAGACTTTATGTTGACTTTAACGGCCGCACCAATTATGTCGATCTAATTCAGTATTTTGACTTACCAAGAATGCGGTCTCAAAAATGACTTAAAAGATTAGTTTTAGTGTTTAAACTATCCGTTTTAAAGTCGATCTCTATTTTGAATAGCATTAACGGCAGTCTTTATTGTTCATGAATAAAATGCCGTCAATGGCGGGCCCACGTGGTTCGCTAGAGCATGTAGCTTACAGCTAACTCACGTGGTGCTGCTTAAAGTCGCTCTGGATTATTTATTAAACATCAAACAACTGTCGGATTGAGTAACTCAGGTTGCAGGATATAAAACGACTTTCCATCGGAAACCTCGAAAATCACTGTTTAAACCTCCAGGCCGACCGGCCTGTTTGTACCCAAACAATAAATTAAATCTTACACAAAGTAACAAATCACAGTGAAACAAACAACCCTTACATCTTGTTTAAACTAAACTAATCTCGCCTCCACCCAGACAGACCTTATTGAACGGTTAAAGTTCTCCAAGTCGCTCCGTGGATGATGGGCGAAGCTAACAACGTTAGCCGGCAGGCTAGCAATAGCTGCGGTCGGTTAGCAGCGGTAGGCCGTATGGCTGTTGTAGTGTACCAGCCATGAAGCTGGGACATCGTTGTCCTCTCCCGCTTGCTTACACAGCGATCAGCTCTACCCTCTTTCACTGAAAGTACCTTAGTCCGCAGCTTCCAGCACAGCGTTGATTTCACATAAGCTCTGTCGGCGGTGGTTGTAACGGCTGTAGTCTGTTCTCGGCTCTGCTGCAACAGTAGCTGGTTAGCAGTTCGCGTCCACACGGTAGCATCTGAAATTCAGAGTGTTTCTGTAGGGCTCAGGGCAGAACAGTGGGGTTTGTCTCAAGACACTGGGTTTGCGATTCACCTGATTGATCAACAGTCTTGTTGTCCTGGAAGTGGGTTCCTCCCAGAGCTCGCGTCTTTTCCCTCGCCAGCGAAGGAAACATGGATCTCTCCTGGCGCTGTTTGGCTGAACGGCAGAACTGGAGAGAGCGTGAAAATCTGTGCCGGTGCCTTATATAACCTCTGGTCTTCTTCTCCTCCTGTCAGAGCTAGAATGTGGGTTAGCGCCACCCAATGGCTGTGTGTCCCCAACAGTGGTCTGGTGGGTTGGTATAGTAACAGCAGATCTTCAATATACTTTGGTACCAAGCCATTCAATGATTCATAAACTAGTAAAAGTATTTTGAAGTCTATTCTCTGAGCTACAAGGAGCCAGTGTAAAGACTTTAGAACTGGTGTGATGTGCTCTACTTTCCTGGTTCTAGTGAGGTGGTTTAAATGCTCTCAAATTTAAAGCCCTTAAAGTGCCCCTGGCATGAAATGTGCATTTTTTGAGTTTTTTGGTCATATTATTTAGTTTCTCCAGCCTGCCTTTGTCCCCTAAGGAGTTAAAATTACTGATTAGTGTTTCCTTTGTCCCCGGGTATGTCTGCCTACATTGTGAAATTAGCACTCAGAAACGGGCTGTTTTGCAGTTCGGCATATGACCACACGTTTCAGCATACCCCCTTCTCTGAACTACTCTCTCCAAGTCACTCCCCCCGCGGCGCGTATTACAACCAAAACAACGAGAGCTACGGTAAAAGGCAAACAACAAACCGACAGCATGGACTCTAGACCGCATTGACAATGTCCTCCCCTCTTCTGAGCCACTGAAAAGCTTGTGGATGGACTTTATTTATGCAGGGAATGTACCCGACCGACAATGCAGCAGTGGTTTCGCAGATCGTCTTAAAGTGTAACTGAACCCCATGAAAAATCATAACCCCGCCCCCAGACAACATTCTACAAAGTGGGCGGTGTCAGGAACCTGACACTGAAACATGGACAGTGACCATGGCAGTTTTGCAACTGATCGATCTGATCAACGTTCATCTGTTTTGAACGTTAGCCTATGTTAGCATTCCCACTCAGAGACTGGACCCGTTCTGTCTCCCTCTGCCTCAGCAGCGGCGGCCTCAGCAGCGGCGGCCTCAGGCGGCGCTGGCTCGGCACCCTGAGCCAGCGGATCTCCTCCGCTGTCACCAGAGATAGAGGAGTAGAGGGAGGCTTTATGGGGCCGAGCGGCCGCGAGCCGTATCAATTCGAGCCGCTGGCTCGGGGCGCTGAGTCAGCGCTGCCCGAGGCTGGCGCTGTAGCTGCAGCTGAGGGAGAGAGAGACAGGATGGGTCGGGTCTCTGAGTGGTAATGCTAACATAGGCTAATGTTCAAAACAGTATGTTAGCTATGCTAACTAAATCCTAATGTGATAATAATGGTAACCTGAAAAACGCAATCCAACTCCAAACTCGCCATGGGGCCGGTACGTATGATAGTTTTATACCCAAACCCACGGGGCGTGTCTGTGAGACCATGGCTGCTGTGACGCAGTCAATGCCTGTGACGTAAAGATGTACCGCTCTCCACCAATCACAAAATTCAAATGCAGCAGCCACCGTTTAACCCTAAGAGGGCAGCACTAAGACGTTTTTAGACCAAAAAGTGTAGAAATAAACAAGTTTACACGAAAATATAAAAAAATCACCAGAAACTGAAAGATTGCATTGGTAAAGACCCATTTATACAGTTTAGAAGCAAAAAAATGTTTTTTGGGGGTTTAGTTACTCTTTAAACTATACCAGGATCAATACCAACTCTCTGTGAACCAGCAAATATCCCTATACAAGTAAGTATATTTCCGCGATAATGTCCTTCAGCTGTTATATATCAGTGTTTCTACATAGACGAATCTGTGGCGGTGCGCCACAGATTAAACTCCGACCGCCACAGATTCAACACCGACCCCCAAAAAAAAAAAAAAAATCAACACAGACCGTCACATATTGCGTTTCGTTTTTCTTTTTTACGCTATTTAAAACACGCAGCGTATTCATTCCCTGCTCTCTCTTTGTCTCTGTCACTCACGTCTCTCTCTCTCTCTCACACACACACACACACACACACACACACACACTCCCCTCCGTGCACAGCACGTCTGTCTGGATCACCTGTGGAAGACGTCCTCTACCTTTCTGGTTCCTCCTCAGGTGCCTTGCTGTCCGGATCAGATTCCGGATCAAATTGAAACGCCATTACAAAGCTATAGTAGCCGATAACTGAGCCATTACTGTCGTGGTGAAGCTAGAGACGTAATGAGGATGGATGGATGTGTGGATGGATGATCAAATATTTTATTAGGTCTGTAATTTGTAAACAGATTATTGTTCAACACACAATATAATTAGGCCTAAACCTAATTACATTTCATACATAATATTGGGATTTGGGCAATTTGTGGTGCGCAAATGCATGTCTGTCTATGTTTCATCAGATGCGGACGTTAGAGACTCAATTGACAATACAGGCGCATGGCTTGGGCCCCGCCCACCAAAACTTGGTCGTTCTCTGCTAATGTTAAAAGAAGGGCCTCCTAGTAGGGGCTGCAGTTCTACAACAAGGCTGAGTTACGGCTATCGATCCTTTAATACAGTATTAAGGTATTTAGAGTGTGACTAAAAAGGGCCCGGGGGATTTCATGCCAGGGGCACTTTAAAAGTTGTTAAGCTCCATCACGCATCAGAGATCTGATTGTTCCTTTTAGAGCATTTTGCTCTGACTGCAGGTTTACAGGTGGTTCCTAGGATTTCTAAAAGTAGAATGGGAGGCAGATCTTTTACAGTGGGGCAAAAAAACAAAACATTTGCCAGTCACCGATTGTAAAACTTTTCCCACTTAAAAACATGAGGTCTGTCATTTTTGTCATAGGCACATTTCAACTAGGAGGGAAATCGCATTGTATGATTTTTAAAGAATTTATTTGTACAATGGTGAAAATAAGTATTTGGTCAATCACAAAAGTTCACCTCAATACTGTGTAATATAACCTTGGTTGGCAATGACAGAGGTCAAACATTTGCTGTAGGTCTTCACCAGGTTTGCACACACTGTGGCTGGTATTTTGCCCGATTCTTCCATGCAGATCTTCTCTAGAGCTGTGATGTTTTGGGGCTGTCGCTGAAAAACAGACTTCCAACTCCGTCCAAAGATTCCCTGCTGGATTGAGGTCTGGAGATTGGTTAGGCCACTCCAAAACCTTGAAATGCTTTTTACATAGCCACCCCTTCGTTCCCGGGGCAGTGTGTTTCACTCGCACTTCTGAGCCTCCCTGGAAAGGTCTATTGAGGGGTTCTGGAGAGAAGGGTCAGCTAAATAGTCAAACCTCTGGTTCAGAAGTTTTTTGTGTGTGTCGATCCTGGATAAGAGGAATATAATGGATGGATGAATTGAATTGAAATTGAATCTTGAAATGAATTCAGTTTTGGGATTTTTGCTCCTTAGATTTTTTTGTTTGCATTTGTTTGTACAATCCATTCTATGCACTTTTACTTGCTAGGGAGAAAAAAAATAAAGTGAAGCACCAGATGAATCTGGAAGTCTGTGAGTCCTCCTTCCAATGCCTGGTCAAATCCAACACAGGCAGTGATGGAGCTCTCTAAAGCTGACATTGTTAGTCCTACCAGAAAGCTAACACACACCCTGTAAAATAATTCAGTAGAATCACAACTAATTAACACATTTCCTACACATTTTTAGCATCAACATTTCATATTTTCTAAGACTTAAGTTGCCCAATTTTCTGAATAAAAAAATATCATGAATATAATCCAAATATGTAAAATCCAATGGATTGAAGGATGTTAAGACTATGGAAAAATGAGTGGATGGATTTAGACAATGGGATAAATAACATAGTCTCAATAAAATAAAGATTTTTCCAAATTCTATATTTTTCAAATACTAAATGAAAAATTATTAAATTGTTTTCCAGGAAAGTTTGAACCAGGAACATTCTTTGAGTTCAGCAACTCTTCAACTAAATAAGTTTATACTATGAAGAAAAAAGTAGATGGATTTGCTTAGCATTTTCCTTAAATTAATGTTGAAGGCCATGAGAAAGAAGAAAATTATATTACACGTGCACAGAGTAAGGAAAATCTGGCTGATGGGGTAGGCATCAAGCTGCACGTGTTTGCATCCAGATGTAAGGTTTCCGGTAGTTAACAATCTGAAGAAAAAAAACTGCCAAGGGGATGGTGCACAACATCGTTTCAGCTTTAAATTTAGACACTCTGAGACACCAACTTGCATTTTTTAAATATCCTAAATCTTAAAACATGAGGCCAATGACATATTTTAGGGTGTTTTGGGATACATTTTCTTTTACCCTAGATGATGCTGCTAATCTAACAGTACAGTGAAAGACACATTTGTAGAGCTACTAAAACTCATATTTTTTCACTGAGTCTTCATTAAAGACCAAACCATAGAAATCTTTCTCATCAAAATGAGGTTGTTTTTTTTACTTTTCAAACATCTAAACTGTAGGTCATTAACAAGAAGAAAAGAGCAACCAGGGGGAGTATTAGTGAATTATTGAGGAGTGTGCAAGAAGATACTTGTAAAAGGTGGAAAGCCAGCTTTGGCAAAACAGGTATTTGAAAAGATTGTAACCTATCAAGTGAATAAGAATCAGAGCAGCATTTCATCTGCAGTTCAGCTGAGAAATACAGATAACACTGTAAGGGTAAGGGTGTTGTAAGGGTGTTCTGGGGGTCAAGCCCTGGATAGGGTCAAATGGATTTATTTTCCATAGTACTGTCAGCAAAAATCTGAGGAACCATTTCCACTAAGTGTTTCTCTTTGTTGTGCAATGCTGATCTCTTAACGTGCATTTTACGCATCAAAGTTTCTATATTTAAGATTCAAGGCTCTTTATTGTCATATTCTTCTGCATGATACAATTGAAAATTAAGCTTTATTCTCCCAGATAAAAAAAAAAACATAAGACAAAAGATGGACCCTTATTTCTACTAATTCAGCTGAGCTGTTCGTTCATTGCTCATGTCTGGCGGTAGAGCCCCACCATTCTAGAGTTTTCACATTCAGTCATTGTCTATACTCTGTGTCCATGCAATGTCCTGGGGGTCTGGTGCTTATCTCCAGTGGTCATTGGCGCAAATTGCAGCCCCCACATAAAAAGTGATAATATCTGTATAATATTGTAAAAGGAAGCACACATGCTTCTCAAGCTCAGCTCTGAGGTACCTAACTAGCTGTATAACAAGGCCTAAAGCATTTTGCCAGACAATTGAAAAACCAAAACAGTTACCATTGCCATTTCATGCCTGCTTCAGATAATTGCAGTTCAGCAAAGGCCCATTAATCAGCCATCAGTTGAAATCATGGGTGCTGAAGCAGATAACCATCTAAAACATGCAGGGCAGTGTGCCTTGAGAAGAAGAGTTGGGGAAACACTGCTGTACAGTGGTATGTGATTGAATGCTCTATACATGTTAACAAAAACTCACATGATGTTGAAGTTAGATTTGATTTGTATCTAATCATACAATGACTGAATTAAAAGAGTGATATCCTTACAGGGTACTCAAACCCCCTATGCAGTGTGCTGATTAAAAGCAAGTGGCATCCCATTTAGTTTCCATAACAGCAGCTGGGGCTGATCACCCCAATTAGTGGCCACCAGGCGTTAACAATTATCACCTCTCCCTCAGTGAGTAGAGATGTTAATTTGACAAATTGCAGTCTCTCTCTCTCAAGTTGGGGGCACAGATATTACCCCATACCTCTTGCTAAATAATGAACTTTCAAGCAAATATGACTTTTCATCCTTCTTTTATCTGAGTTTTACATTTGGAATCACTTTTTCTTTGAGTCCACTTTGCTTTATTTTTTCTCTCACTGACTCGTATTTATTTTCATGATCAAGAGTTTTAGGCAGATGTAATCATCACAAGTCTTATTTCATACAAATGGGCTTTCTAAAATGGATAAAACTAACATGGTTGTACCGAAATTTAATTTCCCCACAGGGATTATTAAAGTATCTCTTATCTTATCTTATCTTATCTTATCTTATCTTATCTTATCTTATCTTATCTTATCTTATCTTATCTTATCTTATCTTATCTTATCTTATCTTATCTTATCTTATCTTATCTTATCTTATGTATTCACTTAAATCTGTATGGAAACTTTAACATTGCTGTAAAATAATCCCAAAAACTGTCTTGTTTTGTATGTTGAGGGCAGGGCCAAAATGTAGACAGGAACTTGGAGCAAGTGTGGTCAAAGGTTTAATGAAAGAACAGAAATCTTTCAAAGCTGGAACTAAGAACAACATATGGAGCAATAGAGGAGTAAAAGAAGGATTCAGCGATGATCAACGAAAAATCAGGAGCTTAAATACTGACGGAGAAATGGAAACTGACATACTGTAGGAACCAGATAAAATAATCAGATGCAAATGTGGAACAGCTGTGGCAGGGAGAAAGAAGGTAACTGAGGGTGGAGACTAATTAACAGAGAGGGAGCTGAACTAAGACTCCAAAGAAATGACAAACCAAGGAAAAAGACTTTCACCGATCTAAGTGAAATAAATCCAAACGCACAAAAAACAGAACACTGGAATAAACAAAAAAATTAAACACAAAGGAATGAAATAATATGGCAACAGATTACGAGCAATAATGAACATAAAGAAATTAACTGAATATGGCGAGTGATATCAAATGAACAAGAAATTATCAAAACACAAGCACAAATGAAAACAAACCCCCTACCATACCCAATTCTTAACAATAACAGAATGTTTTAACAATTAAAACATTCTGTTATTATTACCTTAAAATTTAGCTGTTTTAAAAGGCTTGTTTTGGTATTGTTATTGCTGGCTTTAGCAAACACCAGGTATCTAAGGCAGACTTGCCTTGCAGCAAGAAAGTCCTGGGTTCAAATCCCAGGCCTAAGGTCTTTCTGCATGGAGCTTAAATGGTCTCCCCAAGCATCTGTGGGTTGTCTCTGGGTTCTCCAGCTTCCTCTCACGATCTAAAAACATGACCGTTAGCTTAACTGAACTCTCCAAGTTGCCCTTAGGCAAGAGTGTGTACGTGGTTGTTTTTCCTGTGTGCATTTGTGCAACCTCTCCAGGGTGTACACCGCCTCTTATGTAAAATACTTTATTAATCCCAGAGGGAAATTAAATGTAACTCATACTACACAAATTTTCTTCAAAGAGTTGTTGTAGATGCTGATGGCTGTGGGTAGGACTGTAGTTGTCTATATTACAGCAGGTCTGAAGAAGCCTCCGACTGAAGACACTCTGTTGTTGTACAACAGTCTTATATAGAGGATGCTCAAAGTTGTCCATAACTGTATTGAGTTATGAAGATTCCTTCTTTGGACAAAAATCTCCAGATGTTCCAGGACCAACCTTTTCCATCAGGTGGTTTAGACTTTTTTGGGCTAAACAACGACCGCAGAAGATATGGAATCTACTCCCACACGACCCTTCACAGACAAGCTGGTATGGATAATTCATGGATGAAAGGATGGTATGTAAGGCTATGTTTGATTTGTTTCTGAGGTCAGGGCTTGGATCTGGTAATGACATCCCACCTGAGTCAATTATGTTGGTCATGTGTGACAGCCATAGTGGATACTGAACCCACAACTGTTTGGAGCCCTTCCCAGTTTGAGTCCCAACTTCAGTGGGTGTTTTCGTATTTTGAACGCAGCATGTATATAGAGTCTTAGAGAAAAGCTATAGCCTACTTTTTATTAGCTTTAATACCTGAAGGGTACTTATAGGTCCAGGATGTGGGATTTTGAGAGTTTTTATAGAAATAAAAAGCAAATTTTCACTACTTAAATCTCCAAGCTTTGAACCAGACCTGTAACAGTAAAAATGTTTCAAAATGCTAAAGAACTGGTGCCTCCCTTTAAGATTTAGCAATAGCAAATTGGAGAGGAGAGAACGGGAATGCAAGGAGTCTATGGAAGTAAATGGAAGATTTTGAATCTACTGTGCCAAAAATGTTTTCTTGGGTAGTAGGAGTAGCTCACAATCTTTTGGTACCTTATCATAGACCAGTTAAATTGCCAGTCGATCTACTGGTGCAGGTGTTGCTGAGTTTGATTATTTTGAATAATATACCAGTGAAATGTATCCCAAATTGCTGGCTTGGAAACACCTTGGAGCACATATGTACTAATACAAACAAAAATTACTAAGACAATAATTTCTCCATCACTACAATAATAAATAGCGAGTAATGGAAAAGTAACATTTTCAGAGTCCACTTTGGTCTTACATACCTGTAAAGGCACAGTAATGTAGTTGTATTCTTTTCTTTCAACCAAGAAAAGTAATTGACAAACTGATGAGGTCTACATTCTATTTTGGCACTATTTCGTGAACTGTAGCCCCACACAGAAAGGGTTTTCTGTACGCTTTCATGAACAAATCAAAACTTTTCCTTAAAACACTCAAACTGTTAAGCTGGTAATTGTATGTAATGTATATTTTGGGAGCGAACAATTCTGACATGCCTCCCTTTGCTTTCCATCTATTATCTTCTTTTACTTATAAGTTTAAATCCTACTAAAAGTCAAGATGTGTGTGTTTGTGGTATGTCTCTTAATTTGCATGTTTAATTTCTATAAGGCAGGTTTGTTTTGCAAGAATAGTTCCACAATCTAAGATTGTCATTGTGCCCACACCCAACACACACACACAAATAAATCCCTGAAATTATTTTTTTTATTTTGGGTTATCTTTTGAACAAAAGATGACCAGATGCAGTTTAGACTCCGCCTGCAAAATAACATGAAAATAGCCCTTTAGATCAGAATTAAAAGCTGCAAATCAGATCCTATCTAAGCCAGCTACAGGGTTTCTTACGGTGGTCACACATAGGGCTTTTCCACCAAAAAAGAACCAGCGCTAGTTTGGTGCTGGTGCCAGAATCAGTGCTTAGTTGGTCTTGATCCGCCAACTACGTTTGCATAAAAACGTAAATTTGCAACATCAGTGTATCGTCACCATGTGGAGAAAGAGACTTCTTAACAAACACCAGCTCTGGCCAAACAAGGAGTTGGTGCTAAGTTAAGCCTGCAGCACACGAGAGCAATCTGCTGAGCAAAAAGTCCTTCGAGGCCATTTGCTCAGCAGATAGCTCGCTGTGTGCGGCTAATTTTCGGTGAGTTTTCTGCCTCACGATGCTTTGAGGTAAAAATCAAACAGGTTTGATATTTTTCGTCTCGCAAGGCGAAAAACTCACTGTGTGCGCTCTATGTAAGCTGTGTGCTGAGGGGAAATATTCAAGCGACCAATCAAAAGGCGGTCTCCGCTCACATGATTCCAAAATGGCAGCCCCGTTTCCACAGTACCTGTCTGGTCTAATTTTGCGCTTGTCCCTGTTCTTGAAATCTGACGAGCTATGTCGTGTAAACAGGTGTAGTCTGGCTAAATTTCCACAAGTTTATCTTCTAAATTGTAATCTTCTCCGTGGGCTGACATATTGTACGCTGAATTGAATTGCTAGCAACTTTCCTTCTTTTGTCCCGACCTGCTGGACCAGGAAAGAACTTCCCTGAAAACTTTGAAGTATTACCTGCCAAGTTATCCGGCTTCCCGTTTGTGTATCTAGGAAGTCTGCTGGCATCTGAGCTATACCAAGATCGCTCTCTAAAGACAGGCCCGATTCCGGTCATTGCCTGCATTTGGACGCGTCCATCTCTGACCTCGGCTGTGCACGGCCGCTTCTACCACCGCTTGAACATTTTCATTCCTTTTTCTCCATCGTGGACTGATGTGGACGGGAGAAAATAATTGCCAAGTAGGATAAACCTGGTTTCATTTCTGCTGAGTCTGGGTAGAGGAGTTAGGTCCGACAGGTTATATCCCATCTTTTTGTTGGTTGATATAAATTTGTGAACTTGTAAACCACTGTTTACTCATCGCCAATTAGCATCGCCGCACACTGGCCTTGAGTGTTGTATGCTGTGTTGTAAACTGGTTATCGCTAGAAGCAGTGCTAGATCTCTTCTTTCTTTCTTTTCCATTTATTCTGTTAACGTCAGCCGATTGAGCCGTACCGCTACCTGTCTGGGCCGACTGCCTGCCCTAGACCAGGTCGCGTGGTGTCCATCGTCTGCTAAAACTAGTGCTAATCGTCCCTTTGTTCCACATCATCTCCACTGTGGGGTGAGTCTGGCCTTTGAAGCCCATGCTTTCCAGCCTGTGTTTCATTGCTTCACAGAGTGGAGCACGGGACCGATAAGAGCAAAGACTTTATGATCGTCCCCCCACACACTCTTCGCTCTCGCTCTCTCTCTCACACACAGCATGTGTCTGCAGTTACTCTTCACAGTGTTTAAGCTCACATACTTAAGAGGAGACTGAAAGTCTAGAAATTCTCCGAATATTACGTTAATATAGGAGTGGTGCCCAATTAATCAATTAAATCATTGAATCTCATCAATAGTTATATTAATATTAAGTTATTAGTCATAACTATTGATGTTGAATTAAACCAGACATTAAATTGCTCACACTCTGTGCCTTCTCTTTCGCAACAGTAAATACTATAAGTCCCCCTTTTATCAAGAAATGCATGTCACCATAGCGATGTCCGTAACAGATCAATTTATTGTTAACAATCACTGTTTTGGTATAGCGCACTTCAGCGAATGGAGTAAAGAAAACACAGATTAAAAGAAGGTCTAGCTAACAATTGCAACAGAAAAGCGAAATAAATAGAAAATTATCTGATTAATGTCTAATAATTTCATATTCATATGAATACATAACATCTACAGTATAAGTTAATGAATTGAAGCTACTGTATAAATACATCACCAGCATGCACAATATTGTTTTATGGAGAATATTGGAGCTGTTATCTCACACTGAAGAGACAGTATAGTAGGCAAGTGCATTTTCTTGATCAAGAAGAAACTGAAAACAAAGTTAATCCACAAACCTCAAATCTGCTTGTACAGCTTTCCACTTTAACAATGCATGTACTCTGCTCACAAATTAGTTCGTTATTTAAGGTCTGTGGTTCTGGGTGTGGCTCTCAGAGATCCTGTTGATTTGTAGTAAAAGACAGCATTACCTGGAGAACGGATATTTCAGTCAATGTTCTTTGATTTCGGTTTGTTCGTCTGGATCAAATTTGTTCTCCCACAAACACAAGAAGCCAATCGAAGATGTTACAGTAATGACAGTACTGACAATAAAAGTTAGGTGTCCAAAAACAGGTCATTTATTTAAGAAAGCACATCAGCACATGAGAGGGACAAGCTGCACTATGTTTGTTTTTTTGTGTTTTTTCTCACTGTATGAGTTTGCCGTTTTAGTTACAGTATGACTGACCGTGTGACTGAGCTGGACACATACCCCACACAAAGCAAAACAAACAAAAACCGGTTGTTTTACCACGTCTTCAACCGCAGAAATAACCCGCTTTTCACTCGACCACCGTGGGTGCGGTGCAACAAAAAATGTCGGTACGTTTCTCTGAAATAACGTCACGAAGTCTAACGTCCCCATCAAGCCCACGTTCCTCACTGGAACCCATCAATTCTCTCACTCGCTCTCACTCACTGTCTCTCTCACTAAGCAAGGCCATGACATTCAAGGTTTTGCGCTAATTTTCTTGCTGCTCAAGCATCGAGAAGAGGATTTCTGACCTCACTGCAATGAATACATTAAGACAGCTCAGCTTCATTTGCACAATTAGATCAGTCTCTGGCAGGTGTGAAGGTCATCGCACCCCAGTTATTCACACCGCGATGGACGACATACCTCTTGTGACCTAAGTCGGTATTATGGCAAATGCTGCAGAGGCTGTCGCGGAGGGAGTTTCATTCTTGGGTGTTCTTCTTTATTTATTTTTTTAATAATCATATTTTTCAAACTAAACGCTTCTTCCCTCGCTCTACTATCTTTTTGCTTTTAATTTGTGGAAAAATAAAGAACAGCAGCCGCACCGGTACCATCTGTAAAATGGCGGCCGATGTTCCACCACCCCTGACCCCGCCCTCCCGTTTTTTGTTGGGTTTTTTCCCCGTTTTTTTAAATTAAGAACTTTTTTAACAATTACTATTTTGTAATCATTTGTGAGCGCGTGTGTTGATTTGGCAGAATGAGGTTTTGGATCTTTTTAGTTGTTGCCCTCGCCTCCCTCATCGTCCTGCTGGTCGCTCGTCCACAGCGTCAAGTTGTCTCGAAGCAGCTGCATGATGAGAGTGGAGTCTTTGTAGGAGTCCTCGTTGAGGGTGTCCAGCTCAGCGATGGCGTCGTCGAAGGCGGTCTTGGCCAGGTGGCACGCTTGCTCAGGGGCATTCTGGATCTCGTAGTAGAAGACGGAGTAGTTGAGTGCCAGACCCAGACGGATGGGGTGAGTGGGCTGCATGTGCTCCTTGCTAATCTCGTGGGCCTCGCTGTAGGACTTCTCGGAGGACTCCACGACCGCGGCTCTCTTCTCGCCTGTGGCGACCTCGGCCAGGTAACGGTAGTAGTCGCCCTTCATCTTTAGGTAGAACACTTTGCTCTCGTGCTGTGTCTCGTTGCAGTTCTTGATCAGGAAGTTGTCAAGGAGGTTGAGCACGTCTTGGCAGACGGTCTCCAGCTCTTTCTCGATCTTTTCCCGGTAGGCCCGCACCATCTCAATCTTCTTCTCGTTGCCGTCGGCCGAAGTCTTCTGCTCAATGCTGGAGATGACACGCCAGGATGAGCGTCTCGCCCCGACCACATTCTTGTAGGCAACAGACAGGAGGTTCCTCTCCTCATTGGACAGCGCTTCATTTAGCTCTGTCACCTGAAAGAAAGAAGGCAGACAAACATACAGATGTTAATCTGTATCTGTCAGAGAAAGCTGACTTATTTCCCAAGATTAATTTTTGTATTTTACATTTAAAAGGTTGGGAGCATTGGGAGCAAAGTGGAATCACCCCCCCCCCCAACAATTTCTCAATTAGTCTCAATTAGATTCAGGTCTGGACTTTGACTGGCTCTTACATATTTGTCTGATTTGATCTAAACCATTTCCTGTCAGCAAAAATTATCCTCATTGCACGATGCTGCTACCACCATGTTTCATCAGAGGGATGGTGTGTTTGGGGTGATGTGTATTGTTATATCCAACAAACAGTATTTTGTATGCCAGTTAAATAGATGGAAAAATAGAACAGACTTCTTCCTGACAATCTTCCATAAAGGCCAGATTTGTCAGTTGTCATGTTGTCCAACCTGAGCTGTGAGTCTTCACAGTTCCTCGAGAGCTACCATGGGCCCCTTGTCTGCCTCTCTGAATATTGTTTTCATCACTCAGCTGTTTAGTGTATGAGGATGACCATGTTTTGGCAGATCTGTCATTGTGCCATACTCTGCCCAGTGTGTTTCAAGTTTGCAAGGGTGCATTTAAAACCGGGCCTTTAGTCCGGCTTTAGTCTGCTGTAGTTCGTTTGGGGAAGTGTGATTGTACAAACGAACTTTGATGCAGACCAAGAAAGCAAACTCTGGTCCACCTAAAACCCTTGAAGTGAACTCTGGTGCAGTTCGATTGTATATGAGAATGCCAAGCAGGCCGGTGCCAATCTAAAAGCAGGAAGCAGACTATAGTGCAAGGCATTCAGGGAAAATACAACCAAAACGACTGTGCAACAACAACTCCGCCTCGTTCTCTGCTCATGCTGAGCCCATTGCTGCAACTTATTTGTCTGGCACATTTGCCAAAGACAATGGAGTAATCCTAAAACCGCTAAAACCTGATGCCACTCCATATTAGTTTCCATATCACGGAACAGGAAATGTCCCCCGCTGTACCAAGAAGCAGCTCACCACAGGCGAGTAGGTAAACAGGTTGCTCAAAGGGTTCGGCTCTCTTGACAAAGTGCAGTGTGAATGCGAACCACACCAGCTAAAAAAAAGCAAAAATGTTGATATTTTGGTCCTCAATTAAACTGAGTCTACAGGACTATCAGGTGTGAAAACAACTTGAAATATTGTTTTAAAGAGGACTTTTGTAGGCAAGAGAGTGCACTGAATTTAATTGAGGAGCAACAGAATAAAGAATAAAATAAATATGATTTGCCCCTCTACTTCACAATCAAGAGCTACCTTGAGCTGGCATATATAAAATGTGTTAACATTTCTGGTTGTAATTTGCCAAATATGGTTAAAGTTCTAGGAATGTGAATACTTAAGGCACTATATAACAATGTAGAACAAGGTTCTGGGGGAACCTAAACCAAACTAAACTAATGACAACATTGACAACAAAATGAAATGCTTGTCTGTGTGAATATTAAACTGGCCTGTGGTGAAAAATAAGATTGGGGGGCCACTGCTTTAGATCTTTCCTTGTTTCCAGTATAAGAACACCAGTATAATTTTACAGGACCTTCATGGTATGTGCGTGTCTCCATTTCACCAGGCTGGCCCGAAAGGACCACTTTCTGGGCCATTTCAGGAACCAAACAGGTACCAGCCTTTGGGTATGTACTCGAAATGGCCCGGTAGAGTCACTGGTAGGGACTTGTGGTTAACTCATGCTGATTGGTTGTAACTTAGAGGGAAATAATATCAGCAGGTTTCACCAAACAACCGGCTTTGTAAAATTTGAAAGGTTGCTGGCGAAGCAGAATGGAAATAAAATAAAAAAAGAAAACCCACACAAGTGGACTGACCATCGCTGTGTAAAACTAGTTACATGTATAGCTAACAGAAAAGTGGCAACCATCCCTACTTCTTCCATTGTCAATCTCTTTTTATTCTCTGCTGCTGTGGGCACCTTTTGGCACTCAGTGCCGGAATGGTTGCGATATGCTGACATCTTATTGACGATATGCGAACGTCAATCTTGTACAGAGACACAACTGCTGAGAGGACTGAGCCAGTGGATTTTCCCTATCCCTTCGCCCCGCCCAGAAATGTCCTGGAACTCGCCTAGTGGAAACAGACATTATATCTAAAACAAAGATGGCCAATATGTACAGTGTTTCTGTATTGGAATAAAGGCTGTAAAATAAACTGTGTGCTTCTGCATCCAGGCAGAGCAAGTTACTTTGCATTGATGTCACAGCACTGTCTGGATGAAAGTTCAATGTTTTAAATACAGCGTTGGAGTGCCCCCAAGTGGTTAACTATTCCTAAAGGCGTTACATCGACACTATGCACCTCTTGTCAGTGGTTTTGGTATTTTTGACCTAAGATAGATTTTCGACACGAGCTAAACAGTTGGTGCGCAGATTTTGAAAAAATTAACACCAATATGACACAGACACGAAAATAGCCGAGCAGGCGCCTTAAAGTGACAGTGTGTAGTTTCCCTGGCGGTAGGGGGCAGTACATACCTAAATCATTGCAAGCAAGCAGTATTTTTGTGTTTGTTACGATCTTACCAACGAATGGCCAATAGAGGCAAAAAATCCCAGGGAGTGTTGTTGCACAATTTTCAAATGAGTCTATTACATTGCTAGAACCTCCAGCGAAAAAATATATGCAGCAAAATGACAAGCACATCAGACTCTCTTTAATCACTGGCAACGAAAAAAAAAGACTTATTTCAGGGTAGCTTCACACCATATCCTGGTGACTGGCGCTAGTTTGAAAAAACATTATGGTGAATGTTGTTACCTGTCCAGCAGAAAGCATGCGACCTCTGCGTGACTCCTTACGGTGCATTAACACCGAACGCGTTTGAAGCGTCAAGGGAGTCAGGTTTACATGTAAAGTCAATGCAGAAGCGTTTGATGCGCGTCATTTTATGTGGTGTATTTTGTGCATTCGTGCGTGATGCGCGTTTTTGCGTCTGTTGCTGAAGTTGAAAAATCTGAACTGCCGCGTCAACCAATCAGGAGCCTGGTGATGTGGTGTCACATGATGCTGTGACCAGGTTCATGGGGTCAGGTCCGGCAAAATTTTTCATTCAACATGGAGGAAATACTGATAATGGCCGTGGCTAATCACCCCGAGCTATACGACACAGAGCAACCTGGTAAGTCCATTTTACTTTTGAAAGTTTTCACGTTACTGACCCTGCGAACCTGCGCAGGGTACTCTCCACAGTAAATAGAGAATGGAGACTCTCTCTTCCAATGCTAGATCGACACCTGCCATCTTGCAAAAACACCGTCTGGCACTAGCTCCTCCCACAAGTTGCGTATTTCTGACTTGACGTGTGTCAAAATATACAATTTTGACGCGTGTCCAATTCGCTTTGGACGAGCGTCGAGCTGCGAATGTTCAAGCGTCAAACTTTGGCGTGCGGTGCGTTATTGACGCTTTGGTGTGAACGCACCGTTAGACTTTGCTGGTCCTTCAGTTGATTCCATCGAGAGAATGCGATGCCGATGTTTATTCTAGTTCTCTGGCTGCGTTGCTGTCGATGGACTGCTGCTTGGCTTCGTTCTCTTTTCTTTACGACGACGTGAGAAGTATATGTGTGATCTGCGATATCACTCAGCGAATAGCTACACCTAGCCCAGCATTCAGTGTGTTCATAGAACTCTTCATTTAAACTTCCTGTAAAGGGTGTGGGGATTGTGACGTAACTGCTTGTTCAAAAACCAGTAAATGCGTTTTGTCCACATAGGCTCACATAAAAGGAAACATGGCGTCCAATATGGCATCCCCCAGAGACTTGGACCCGCACTCATGTATTTTAGACCCGCTTTTTATGGTTATATGTTGCAAAGCTGCCAATATTTTTCAATAATTTGGCATCATTTTATTTATTTTCAACAACATTTCGATGGATATTTCCAGAGATTAATGGTAAAAACTACACACTGTCACTTTAAGTTACCGAAGGCTAAGCATCAGAAATAAAGCCCCGATGTAAACACGTCACTACAACTGACTTTCTGCACCACTGCATGTACGAGCAACAACGGGAAGATTAAGCTGAATGACCAGTCACCACCAGATTGGTATGTTGTCATTTTAAGTCTTTTTATTTACTATGTAAGATGATATGAACATCTTGCAGGTGTTTAGTAGAGAAATACATTTTCAGTGGTGGATTTTTGTTTTGAGATGGCCTTTTCATTCATCATTTTTACAGACACAAGCTAATGAAAACAAGCAGCATGAAGTCTCCTGGAATGGTCCCTCTTCCATTAGCTACAATGGTCTCTGTTGATAAAAATGTGTTGATACAGATGCGACTAATCATGTCCTCGTCTGGTGAACAAATTCTCAACACACAAAAGCTCTTACCTATCTACACCTATCGATCTCTGCAATTATTCTCACTTTATGATACATGAAGAAGCCGTCAATCTGAGTTGTACTTAAATTGTAAAAGGGAGGGAGGGGCAAAGAGCAAACTGTGACGTAATTTAGTTTCCATGACAACTGCAAAATCTGCTTTGTTTCTGTGGCCACTATCTCTGAACGAGATAGTGGCCACAAGCTGCTCACAGAAAGAACAAATGATGATGTGGTGAAGACTGCAGCATGGTGGGTGGGGATCAGTGAGAATGGTGAAACCACAAGGAACCTTTTCCACTCAGTCACTGCCTCTCCAGTCATATAAAAGGACTTGAAGTCTGTCTGATTTAGAAAGGAGCAACTTTTTAAGCTTCAGTGATTGTTCAACTTCAACAGCAGACCAAAGCAAAGACATCCACTTTGGAAAACAACTTGGAGGCATATTCCATCAATACTCTCAACAAAATGTTGACTGGAAATCAGTAGAATGCATAAGTACATTTGTAAAGCTAATTAATACATGTCAAACTCCTGCATTTGAGAGCAGTTGTAGGGCACAGCTACACTGGTCTGTTGAACTCCGCTTTGGTCTAGATTTTCATTTTCATGCTGACCAGATGGTGAGTCCAATTTTTTTTCTGTATCTAGGGATGCACCAACCACTGGTGACCAGGACAGTTTTCTAATTTGACCAACTCAACCAACGACAGGTCATTCTGAAAAATTAAAAAATTTGATGCTGTTGATTTTTTTTTTTTTTACAGAGAGAAGAAGATTCAAAGTTACTCAGGTGTTCAAAAGGGTTTTACGGCAGAGCATGTTCTCCCCAATCATGCATGGGCTTTTTCTGGGTGCTCTCATTTCTTTCAACAGCACAAAAACTTCTCTCTTAAGTCAACTGGAAATTATAAATTGTTGTTAGGTGTGAGTGTGAGCATAAATAGTTGTTCCTTATGTTGGCTCTTTGATAGGCCAAGTACCTGTCCAGGGTGTATATATATATATATATATATATATATATATATATATATATATATATATATATATATATATATATATATATATATATATAAATGAATGCTTTCATGATCTGAAAATCTAATGATAAATCAAAGACGTTATCTCGCTGTATTTCTACTCTGTAATACTGTAACACTCTGTAATACAGTCTCATTCATTATTCTATTCCAATATATGTTTTATTGATAACACTAACAGAGAAGTCTGCTAGCTTAAATTATATCACTACATTACAGGATAAAAACTGAAAGCTTATCCAGTGCACTGATGACTGAAAAAATACTAAAAGAAAAGTGTGCCTTTGCAACATGGATTCCAAATCATTTCCAAAACAAGTGCACACCTCTGATATCCGGCTATGCTTTAGGGCAGAACAGCTTTTCTGCTCATGACTGCTTGCAGATCTGATTAACTGTTACTGCTAAAAAGAATTAAGAAGCAGATCTCTAAAAATCAATAAAGAAAGAAACAATGACCAGTCCACCACAGAGGCATGCATCATGAACACATACCTTGAGGCAATTCAGAGTGGACTGGCGACCTGTCCAGGGTGTACCCCGCCTCTCGCCCTGTGACTGCTGGAGATAGGCACCAGCCAAAGCAACAATCTTTCATTCATTCTGCATTACAAGACTGACCATGTAAGACTAAAAATCCTGTCAATGTATGCTGGAAGACACTTGTTGAAAATGTCTATTAGTCATTTGAATGGCCTTAGTAAGTTGCTCTTAGAATCTTTTACACAGCCTTCTGTTGGACATTAGGAGCTCTAGAATGGTTATGTTTGTTCATCTAAAGACTGTTTCTTCTCAAGAAGTTGTAAAAATTACAGCTGTCATAAATATGCCGACCTTTGTACTTAAAGTGTGAGGAAACGCAAACAATAAGAAAGTAAAAATTGTGTAACACTTAGGAGAAAGTCCTTCTCAGCCTTTATTTGTTTGTTCCTGAAACACCGTCCAGGCACTCCTTTACCTTGACCCATTCAAATGCATTTAGAGCCAATCATTATTCCCCCTGCAGCGAATGTAACCAGCAAGTGTGGGTCAGGTCTGGAGAAACAGAGGACAGTGAAACAAGGCATGCAGAACTGATCAGTACAAACATGGCTGCCTTTGTTTCAGAGGGCTGCAGGGCGAGCAGAAAGCCCCAACGACGGAAGCTAGGGTGTGGGGATGACAATGGAGCTCTGTTCACCCATGCAGCACATCAATCGCGCCTGCTCTGCCGTGACTCATCCCTACACTGGCCAGTCAAACTTCCAAACATCTGCATGTTAATACAAACAAAGGCCAGACAGGACAATCAATAGCTTACTCTATGACAAATTTCTGTATGGCCTTTAATGTGATCGAGCTCTGTAGCGCCTATGTGGGGTTGCACTAAAAGGATGCCTCCTTATATTTCCATTGAATACGTTTCTCTCCACATAATGAAGGCGTGCCACAATCCCACAGATCCCCCTTCTTTGTGTTACATGGGTTCCCTCTTTCTTTTCTTGCTCAATTGCTCTTGCACCCTCTTCTCATCTAACCTGATGTGACAACAACCCCCACACACACACACACACACCCCGCCCCCCCACAAAACCCTTTTTAAGCAGCAGAGCACAAAGGCGCCAGGGACGACCTGACGTCACTGGCGGCGTGAATAGGGTTAGCTGAATCAGCTACAAAGAGCTTGGTGGAGAGAAGAGGGTTCTGTAGCTCCTAGTTGCTATGACACCACATGCAACGGTAGTTATTCCTGTGATTACACCTAATGTTTGAGTCAAACCATAAGGCACATAAAGGGTTTTGTCATTAAAGGAAGGAATGCCTAATTAGGCCAGTGGACTGGCACAGAGGAAGGTGTGATATTTGTACCCCTTCGCTAGAGAGTGTGCATCAGCGTAAATATTACATTCACATATATTTTCTTGTTTTACATGTGTTGCTTAGAAGGTACAGATTCGGGCTTTCTGGTGTACTATATGTAAAATATAAAAAATAAAAAACATTGGAGCATACAGAGAGTGATTTTTTATTGTTGCACAATTTCTCTTGATTGACAGGCCTGGGTCCTCTCCCTCCACTCACTTCCCTTTAGAGGGCTCTCTTGTCTGGCATAGGCAGGTTTGGCGCCCAGCCATCTGGGTCCTTCGGCTCTTCCCACAGTGTCTGTGGGGATCTCTGGGGGATCTCTAGCCACGGTCACCGCTGTGGTGGTTTGGGAATGGGTGGGATGGCTGGTTCCTGGGAGGGATTTGTGCCAGCACCATGGAACTCTACACCCTACTCCCTAACATATGCAACACCTGGGAGGGGGTGCCCCCCACTGTGTAGTGTTGTGTCGGTTCTCTGACCATGTTCAGGAGTGGTGGGTTCCCATTAGGCACCTTTTGCCTCCCGGAGATGCGTTGAGCAGGCCGCAGGGACTAAGTTGTGCTCTGGTGGGAATCCCTCCATCTGGGGCTAGTTTACCATGTGGAATTGTAACATGCCTCCCTCCCATGGTCTCAGACTTCTGGCTACCATGGGGGCTGGTGTGTTCCCAGGTCTGTTGGGTGTTGGGCAGTCCTGCTGCCGGGGGTTTGTGCGGGTGGCGGGCCCCCTTGGCGAATGGGTTCTGCAAAATGGTGATAGTGCTCGGTCAAGGGGTTTGGTGCTCTAGGTCTCTACCTGCGCCTCTTTGGCCTGGGGGCTGCTATTCCTGTGCTTCACTGATAACATACCTCTGTGTGGAGCATATGGCTGTTCTGGGGTAGTGCCTTATGTCTGTCTGCCTAGGGCTCCTGCAGCCTTCTGGGGCCGAGTACACCAGCGCTTTGCTGCTCTTAGGGTGCCGAGCGGTGTGGGCTTTCTAACACTACACAGGTCACTGTTCCAACAATGTAGCCTGTGCTTTTTGATGTTTTCTACAGTCTTGATATAAAGGTCTCATTCACTGAGAAACCATTTAAAACTAGCTCTCTTTTAAATATGATCCTTCACTCTGAGTAGTACATGTATGCTGCATGTAATTCTGTTGTCCCAGCCCCCCTTGCCTGCATTAGCCACAGAAAAGATATAGACAGCAAAATTGAGCAATCAAAAAAGGCAGTGGTATCTAGGTAAAAGTCATTCCTGGCCACACCCACCTTGGCTAGCGACCGACCACGGAAAGGTGGAAGCTAACCGTTGGCAACTCCACAGCATAGCAGAACAGGGTCGGGTTTGTGTTATTTGTGGACATAGAGATCAGCGTTGCATTTTTTACCTAAGAAAGAGTAGCTGAGGAGGAAATAGTTGGAATTTGTCTTTGGTAAACCACCAGTGAAATAAGTTACGTTAGTTATTTGGTCGGAGGCAGCATGAGAGTCACATTGCTGTTAGTCAATCAGATGCGAGACGTTTACATATCATGAATTTTATTGAGTAAGATTCTGACGTTTACCCACACCCGCTCTTTCAACAAACTGCAACTTCCTGAAACAGTGCCAGAATATTTTTTCCATAGGAAACAACTCACAAAGCATTAATTTAAACTAGAGACCTCAGCAAATTTATTGAAATATATAATAGATGAGTGAATGAGACCTTTAACAAAGTAAGTTACGTAATTAGGACTCCATCTTTAGATATGAACAACTAGCTTCATTATATGGTATCCCTGGAATGCCAAGACAGGATACATGAAAAAAAGGTGTCTCGGGAAAGTTGTGACGTTAAAGCAGTGGTCCCCAACCCCCGGGCCACACATAAAGAATAAATAACTTCCAGTATTTCCGTTTTATTTATTATCTGAGGGTGACCGCTGTTTTATTTGGAAAAATAACCGGACATCCCCGTTACATAGCTCAGTCTTGACACCTAATCCCACAAGGTAGCAAGATGGATAGAAAACAAACGTTTCTTTGGAAAGGGGAAAAGCCCAAGGCTCTCACTGATTCAGCGTTGTGGTGAGTTAGATTTTTCATGCACTTTGTATTTGTTTTTGTGGTAAATCTTGAATTATTAAAGGTATGTGTACATGTTACCATGGCGACCAGAGAGCGTTAGGGGGCTGAGTGTTACTCGTGTTATGTTATCTGCTCGATGTTAGGAGGACGCTGTTAATAAAGCTGCGAATACACATTGGATTTACGTTTATTGTTATAATTGAAAAAATAACCCGTTTTATACCGTCCGTTATCATTTATCCGCCACACCTTAAAGGCCGGTCCGTAAAAATATTGTGAGATATTAAACTGGTCCGTGGCGAAAAAAAGGTTGGGGACCACTGCGTTAAAGTATATTCCTTGACTTGAGGACCGTGACAATCATTGCTTTTCTCATTTCCAACAGTAGACGTTGTTGCAGAGAAAAAACTGCCTTTATTCAGTAATTGGTAGCCGAAGCTAAATATATAGAGGATGTGCATTGTTAATGTCCAACTCTGGCAACACAGTTTAAGCTTAAAACTGTTCATTTTAGGTGGGTTTTGTTTTAAAGTGTGTTTAACAACTGTCAAATATTCTTTGATCATATTTAACTGTATATACGTGTGCTTGTAGTAAAAATTTAATTGCTCTTTTTGTTTGAAAGGTGCAAAGGATTACCAAAACAAGGATGTGGCTCACCCTTTCAAAAGGGGACAATTCCTTTCCCATCCACAAGTTTAATCAATACGAGGGATTGCTGCAAAGTTAAAGAGTCAATGCAATCAATCTTCTACTGTCACCACCTGATTGCCCTGGAGGAGGTATTGCTGCAAAGTCAGTGACTCTATCCAAACGGCTGGGCTTCCTCAGATAGAAACTGTCTACCAGTTGGCAAAAAAGACTGAAGTTCAACTGATGATATATGTTTTGAGTGCCCTGAGACTAAATTAGCTGTTAATTGTGCTATGTAAATAGAATGAATTGTATATGGGTTTATAAAGCCACATGCCAGCAAGATGTGCTTCACAGTGTCCATGGTATCAAGAGGAAAGGTGCAAAAGTATTAATTTAGTAGAACAGGCCCGGCCCTAACCAATTTGGTGCCCTAGGCAAGATTTTAAGTGGCGCCCCCTTCCATCGCAGTACAGTACTTGCACTGCTAGTGTACATACACTCACGAGAAACTTAATAGCTTTGTTTTAGACATTCTTTTATTTAAATACAACAATTGCACATTCAAAGCCAGTCAGCTGGGTCTATTGGAGCAACAGAAGGTCCGCTTGATGCTGCTGCATACCTGATAGGTTGTGCTGCTGAGGTGGAGGCAACAGAGGGATTGGCAAGGGTGGGACTGAGAAATCTCAGCAGCGCATCTGAAGACAGAAGAGGAGTATATGACACCAGTCTAATGATAAACACATGATTTAAAAAATATAATAAAATGAAATAATATAAATGAGAAACCTAGAGATAAATACATGATGTAAACCATAGTGTATAATATACAATGTATTTTTTAGATACAAATTATGTTAGTAATTCATATTAGTAGTAATTTAAATTTGATTGTCATTACAATGAAATTCTAATTAGCAGAAAGCAAAAGAATCAGTAAACTGCAGTATAATATTGCATGTGGGAATGCTAAGTTATGCTCTAACATTAATGATGTGCACTTTAACACAGGCGTAAAGTTAAACATGATAAATACACTTTATAGAGAATATGAGCTGTAACACAGTTAACAGCTGGCGTTACAACTATGGAATTATTATTATGATTATTAATGGTATTTTGATTGATTATTACAAGCTGGGAAAACGTGAGATAACGGTGCCAATAAAATTAACAATAATACACCTGCTGATTAGATCTAATATTTACACATTTGTCCGAGGAAGGTACTCATATTACTATTTTCCATAATAATCGCGCTAGGCTTATCTGTTAGAACCAATGACTGTTAATATTTTGGTTAGAACTAGCAAATAGCGCTGGCTATTTATAGATTATACAATACATTATTGATCATCGTTCTGTAACATCAAAATAATATCATTAACATCATCTTTACTGTAACATTACCTTTGTCTTTGTCGTGTTTTTCCTCCTCTTCTTTTCTTTTTTTTCCTCCCCTGGGCACCAGATAATTTGGGACGCTTTGACATATTAACTTTTTTTGACGCAATAAAAACGAAAACCGAATGGCGGGTAAAAGAAGTCTGATTGGTGGAGGTGGTTTCCCATCCTGCTTTGCAGCGCTTCATGTTTTGTTCTGCACCGTGAGCTATGTGTATGTGTGATCCCATCAAGTACCCCCTGGTCGCACTGTGGTACGATCTTCAAAGAGAAACTCAATGTCATTTAAATCCTATTATTTCTCCTCTCGTTACAGTGTCGGGCGCCCCCAGGTTAACATTTGCCTATACTGCCTATGCCACAGACCGGCCCTGTAGTCGAGGTACATAATTTATGCTTTATTAGTGGTATGAAAAAAAAAAGGTATCAGCCTATAAATGTATAGTTACTACAAATGTGACTGGTTTGGGTAGGTGTGCCAGTGAAAAGCCTGAGGGTGCCACAATTGTTTCCACTCCCTCCCTTGGTGACCGAGTTTGTGTATGATTAAAAAAAAAACACATGGAGAAAATACTGCGCTGGTAAACCGCTTCATATGGAAGTTGAGACGTTAGATCCTGTCAAATAAACTTCATGATGGTGTGTATGTAGGTGGAAACTAGGGCTGCACGATTAACCTTTATCGCATCAATATTGAGGTTTTAACTCCTGCGATAACCTAACCTCAGGAGGCTGAGGTTTTTTTCCCGTCCCTGACATTTGAGTGACAAACCTATTCTCCAATCAAAATGGTTGAGTCTCGCATTCTTGGCTTGCTGGCCAATCAGAAACGGTGATGGGAAACAAGCTTGTATGCAGAGCAGTGTTGCCAACTTGCGACTTTGTCACTATATTTAGCGACTTTTCCGACCCCCCTGGCAACGCTTTTTTAAAAAAGTGACTAGTGACAAATCTAGCGGCTTTTCCATGTGTTGCTAGAGACTTTTGGCGATTTGTTCAATGTGAAAGCAGAATGTATTTCTCACTGTTCTCAGCGGGTAGCGGGAGTGGAACCTGGCTGCAGATCTCTGCTGTCAGTCTCTCTGCCGTGCTCAGGTTGCCAACCGTCACGTAAAAAACGGAATCGTCCCGTATTCAGAGAAAATATTACGCATTCTGTATTACGGTGAGAAGGAACGCCATTTGTCCCGTATTTCAGCTAGAATGAAAAGACACAAAGCTGGAGTTATTCTGTGTCTTTACGCTGCGCAGTTGCCTCGTCTTCTCTCATTCGCTCCCCTCCCCTCCTGTTGCTCCTTCAATCATGAAACTGATCAATGATCAGCTGATTGGCTTTTCTGTCGCAGTCCCGTTTCTGTTTGTTTATCGCTGACTTTTAGCAGATAGAGGAAACCAGTGGGTGTCGCGCTAAACAACAGCAGCATGTTTAAGCTTGATAAACTGTTGTTAGAATTGATTTAATATTACTTTCTGATGTTTGCTGAAGCCACAGCCGTAAAAGCTGCTGGTCATGATGATATCAGTTTGGATATGTGGTGAGATGGAAACATGAAGATGAAACCAGGAGTTGTTCTTACTGAATCATCAGAGCTGAACAGGTGATGGAGAAACAGGTTTACCTTTTAGGTGACATGAATGAGTTGAAGGGAAGTTATAAACTGTTTCTGGGAGACAAATAACACCAGGATCTTCTTGCTGACAGCTGGTAACTGTGCAGGGCCGGCTCTAGCAAAGTTTTGCCCGGGGGCCAGGTAGGGCATTAACAGGAAAAGGGGGGCACAAATACATACTTTTCTTTCTTATTCTCATTTAAAATGTCTAGCTTTTAATAAATAATTATCTGACTCTTACAACCAATTGGATATAGTGGTCATAAATCCTTTATTGTATAGAGCTAATATTAAGTCTAATACAGTATCCTACTAAGCTATAGTACTTTTTCCTTCGGGAAGGTAGCATCTGTGTAGTCTGCAGTTCTGTCAAAGAAAGATGTTGAATCTATTTAATTATTATAGAAAAATAATTCATTTCTGTGCATTTGTTTTACAAGTGCATTAAATTAAAGTCGATTAGGTCGATTAAGCATCATGAGGCGGAGGGTGGTTCCTTTTTTTTTTTGCTGGGAGTACCCTACTGTCAGGTTACTACGTCTTATCTTGCAGAAGGCTGGATAAGGTCTTGTTTTTATTTGTTATTGTCATTTATTTTAAAATGTGTGCAATATAACAGTTTCATGTTTAGTAAATGGCAGTGGACTGCAGAAGATTTTGTTTTCTAATTGTCAATCTAAACCTAATAAGAGTTCATTTTCTATTTTTCAATGGCAAAGATTCGTCAATAAAAAAAAAAAAAATTAGCTACCTGTTTAAGTTAATTTCCATCATGTCTTATTCTTTGGTATTTAGTTTCAGGAATTTAATAATCACGAAGCATTGAACAATCTCATTACCTCAATCACTATGTAGTTTATATTAGAGAGTTTTCAGGTTCAGCAGCAGACAAAAGCCAGAAGAGGGCCCTGGCCACATAAATATTTTTTAGGTTATTGTATATTGTTCACATTGTGTGTCAAGTTGTACAAGACTGTGTTGTAAAAGTAACAATATATTTCATTCATAATTTTAGTTTTATGCACTTAAAAGTATCGAAAGTAAAAATCGAAAATTGCATCGCAATATTTGTCAGAAAAACCGCAATTAGGTTTTTTTGTCAAAATCGTGCACCCCTAGTGGAAACAGTGGGTGGCTTTCATAGTACTTTGTGACTCACCAATGAGTCAAAACTAATCCCTGAGCCACCCTGAGACGAAACTGACTGTTTTTCATAACTAGATTTATAGTTAGGAGTCATGAAGGAGGAACTAGAAGTCTGACACATCCCATCCCCCAAAGACTGCATGTATTGAAAGAGAAGCGAAGAAGAATGTTCACTGATAGAAAAACAGTATACGAGATTAAATGATTATGTGAAAAGTGCTAAATTGAAAAAAAAAAAAAAGAAAGCTTCATATCATGGGTACATAACAGACAATGGCTGCTAGCAGAAGCAATCACGGACACCAAATGAGACTTCTGTGTACCCGGCACCAGTGCAAGGAAATTCTAGGAGCTTTATACTGAGAATGACAAGGCAGATGAAGTTGTGAGAAAGATGAAAAGGAATCTCTCACTTAATATTTAGCTCCTACCATGTTTTGCTATTCATAGTTTTCACATTGAGATCATGCATGTATGACAACAGCAGGGTGTAACTAACATTAATTTCACTTTCCCTTTTTTGCACTGAAAAAACAGTGGCACACACACATGCTTTTAACTTAAATAATCTTCTTTGTAAGGATTAGGAAAAAAATATTTTGCGAAATTTGTCATTTGTATTTCAATTTGAATACTTTAACATGACCAATAAATAGTTAATGTAGTTATTCACGACGGTGGATTGTCAAAGATTAAATGACGCAATAGAACCTATTGTTCCTTCATCCAGTAAATTAGATACGTTTATTGCTGTTCTGGTTTTGTCAATACTTCTTAGAAATGCACCAATCAAATCAGCAATTGATTAGAATCAGCCAATCTTTTTCTTGATTGGCTCTGATCTGTGTTCCGCAGGTCATATACTGGAAACTTGAATTTGTTTTTTATTCATTCATTTTATTCATTATTCATTAACTCAGCAGGTCAGACCTGAACAAGAGTACTGGAAATCGGTGTCAGCCTGGAAAAATCTGATTGGTCCATCTTTAATGCGTTTCAATGATGCATCAAGCAAAATCTTTATATTTCCTGTTCCTTAAACAGTTCTAAACAGAAAATGCACGCTTTTTTATATTTAAAAGCAACCAACAAAACGTGATCTTTGAAATTCTTTGTTTCGAGCTTAAAACAAAACACATAAATGCTTTGCTTCATAAATGTGGAGAGTGCTCCTCATTTTCACATGGACTAAAATTTAGTACCTCTCATCAAGGAACTTTCAGCGATCATGTTTTCCTATGGACAATATTTGTTATATTAGTATTTTGGATTAATACATCATTTTAAAATCAGTTATAAGTAATAGCATTAGAAAAAGAATCAGATTCCAAAGGTCAAAACCTCAAAGAAAAACAGAAATTGGTATCAACCAGTAAAAATCTTGATTTGTACATCTCTAAAAGGTATTTTCTTTTTAAGAAAACTGGAAACTGGGAAACACTGACTTCTTGGTACAAAGAGAATGCACCATTTTCCTAAACAAAGACTATCTACTGCGGGTTAAAAGCTTATAACCTTTTAACATAGCCCTACTTTAAAAATCCGTAACTATTCCTTTATGGGTACTTTCTGTTGAATTTAAATACTTGCTATGTTTTAAAATTAAGAGGGAATATAAAATGTCATGGATTATGAAACTCCTCATTTCTTTCTGAACTGTTGTCATCTCCTATGGATTATACTGTAATGCTGAGCTTTCACACCCACTAGCACTGAAGGACGTATTTTTAGCATCCTCGACACGTGTTGACTCTGGAAGATCAGTCACATCTTCTGTACATACACATACACACACACACATACATACACACACACACACACACACATATATATATATATATATATATATATATATATATGTGTGTGTGTATTTATTTGGACTCTGAATTCAGGTCTGCTTCTATCTATATATATATATATATATATATATATATATATATATATATATATATATATATATATATATATATGCTGACGGTGTGTTTTTATATGTGAAAATAAGTGAAAGCATAATTAACATGTAATTGTTCTTGATTTACAGCCTTAATATGCCTAGAACTGCAAGCCCTTCTATTTGTGTATTTGTTTGGATCCTAATAAACACAATGAGATCATCTTATATTAAACATCCATTTATATAATGTATGCAGCACAATAAATTCGCTAATGCACCAAAAAAAAAAAAAACTTCTATAGAAAAATAATTAGGTATGATGGAAGTCCTGGCTATCTGGGACATTAGAGTGAATGTGTGTGATAGAAAGCGAGACAGAGAGAGAGCGAGAGATAGCATTAATTCAAACTAATGGAGTCAGCACACTAAAACGGCGTTCAAGCACTGTTGGTTAAACGCTGCATGGATGTTGGGATCGGGCTGGTAATTGTCAGATAGACAGAGAATCTAGCCACTGAGTGAGAAAATGAATGAATGACTACCAAATACAATATGTAACAGTATGAAATGAAGCACTATGATAATGGTGCTCCTTGTGATGTCTGCAAGTATAAATCAATAACAGGAAACTGGTCAGAGGCTTCGAAAGGAATGACGGGCCCAGAAGACACAAACACAGGGACATGCTTTTAACACAACTTGGGGGAAAAAAACATCCTTTAAAACTCTACATAACTCTGCTCTGACAAGCCTAGAATGTAATTACTACATGAAAGGGCTTCTGCTCTTTGCCCATGTGGATAGTATGATGCAACAGCTTCATTAGACATGCATACTGTAGTACTGAAAGCTTTTTATGTAAATACACTGTCAAAAGGACTCAGCAAGGGTTGGACTGACTGGAGCGGGGATTTTATCACGTTTGCAGAAACACAGAGTTGCACCGATCAATCAATCAATCAGAGATTGAAATGAATTTCGCAATGATCAATAGCATGTGCTTTTTAATGCTTAATACAGTAAAAACCTGAGAAATGCCAGGAGCAAATGGTTTGATGCATAAACAGGAAAATTTCGTGATTCCTTTTTGTTGCAGCACTTTTTTTATGTTTTAGTTCTAGAATAAATTAAAAAAATCAGCAGGTCTGATCTGAAATAAAAAAACGTATTCCGTATCAGCCAAGATAAGCTGATCGCTACATCGCCACTATAAAACTATAACAAACAGCAACATCCCGACGACTCGTGAATTATCGTGTCTGTAACTGAAAACAGTTAGATGTGTATATATATATATATATAAGACATGCTGCTTGTTGTCACTATGCTGATCGTATGGCAGTAGTTGATCCTAAGGCTGGGCAATATATCGATTATATAGGTTTATTGAATTTTTCTGTTTATGATGATTTTTGGAATATCGAGAATATTAAAAATAAATTTTATCAATGCATCTATGGAAGCGATAGTTCAAAATGATGTCAGCCCACCCAAGGCGTTCCATCTTGTTTCACAGTGTGTATTTATTTGGACTCTGAATTCAGGTCTGCTTCGTGAAGGGATGATTGAAATAAAAGCAAGTTTTATCAAATATTTTCTGTCATTTCTAATTTCTTTTTAAGAATAGAAAAAGAGAGAAAAAAATCAATTCATATCAAAAATCAAATTTGGCATGAAAAAGAAATCGAAAATTACATTTTTAATCTTCATCGCCCAGCCCTAACCTCCTTTAATTTTTCCAAAAGAGTTGTATAATGTCTGATGACAGGTTCAACTTTTGAAAATAAATCTTTCAATCATGAATAACCTTATATCTTCAAATAGTACCAACAACTGTTAAATATTGGCAAAAAAGTGATTTGTTTTATATCGTGATATATATTGATATCGACTGCTATGAAAAATATTTTCGTGATAAAAAGAAAAATTCCATATCCCCCCAGCCCTGGTTGATCCTCTCATTGATAAATCCCAGGGCATAATCTTTTAATAATCTGTTTGAAACCGTGATGTTTTGAGTATTGATCTCATTAGTGGATGTTGTTATTTTCTCTTTGGGAAAGTGGGATTTAAAGGGATAGCTCAGAATTTTTGAAGGGAGTATTTATTACCTTACCTGCTGTAGCAACAATTAAGCAGGATGCTGAAGCTAGTAGTCAGTTCAAGAGGACCAGAGACAAAAGCCAGACTATTACCCTCATAAAACAGCGAATCTTAAAAACATCCTTGCGCATTATGCAGATATACATTATCAATCTGTAAACCATTGTCACGTTTACGTTGGATGGTTACCTACAAAGAATACAATGATTATTTACTCTGGAAACGGAAGTTGGAGGCAGTGCGCAAGCAATGATCTTCCTGTGTGTAACACAGACTGAGAAGGTAGCATGTGAAGCATTTCCTCTCAGAGTAAATACCACGTAAAAAACTAAAGCACTGCTTCACTTAAAATGCTTTCATATTTTTGCTTTTAAGGTAATATACTTTTATACTATACCTATGTGCTTTACACAAGAATATGTATATGTGTTATTAACCATCCAATGTAACGTAACGAAAGTTACGTTACATTGGTGGATATGACAATCCCATAAACTTCTGTGACCCTAATGACATCAGGCTGTTATAAGATAGTAGCAGTTTACTTTGGTCTTGGTCATGCTCAGGCTAGCCGTTAGCTTCAGCATCCAGGAGCTGCTAACCTGGGTTTTAGCTGCATTCAATTAGGTGCATTGCCGCAATACTCCATGTTTAGCGCCACCTACAGACGGAGGGGTAAAAATAGCGTTTGGAACCGTTCTGTGTGGATTAAAACATTTCTGGAAACCGTTCTGTGTGGACGCGCGCGGGCATTTTGAAAACTGACAACCCATTTTAGAGAAAACCTTTGCTGTGTGGACGGGGCTGTAGGCTGACGATGTCTTTTTCTTCTTTTTGTAATATATACTCAGTTTATACCTTTTTATACCTAATCGTTATCCCAGCTTCAGGGGCATCCCTGTTTGATTTCAAACTGGAAACTGGGAAAAACTGACTTCTTGGTACAAACAGAATGCACCATTTAGCTAAATTAAGACTATCTACTGCGGGTAAGATATTAAAAGCTTATAACCTTTTAACATAGCCCCTCTTTAAAAATCCGTAACTATTCCTTTAAGGGTACTTTCTGAATTGTGAGACCGCTTTATGAAACTGATCTACTGCATGTTGATCTGACCCCTCTCTTTCAAGCAGATAATCGGACATAGAGGAGTTATAAGAAACGACAGCCCTCAAAGTTCAATAATGTTGGTTGCTTATACTTTAAAATCAACAAAGTTAAATGACCAATGCAGTAAAAAGCGGCCCATCCTTATCCATTTCAGATGGGATTGGTCCTAATCCCTTTTACTTCTCCCTGAAGAAGGAGGAAGGAGGGAGCAGAGAGAGTGCAGCTCCGTGTTCCACCAACCTGGTCATTTGCCACAGAGGCTTTCTGCCTGCCACAGCTGCAGTGGCAAGGGATTCCCTTCAAATGATGGGCGAGGCAGCAGACACGCCCCGTTGCCCTGTGCTGCAGGGAGACTGGCTGGGTGAGGGGCAGCTCTGTCCCTCTGACTTGGCATAAATGATTGAGGGGTGGAGCCAGGCCCCTGCTGGCATTACCACAACAGGCAGGTCCTGGAGAGCAACGTGGACTTTAGCCGTTGACAGCTAATACCATTGCTGATGCATATGGAGTAGATTATGCAGGTTTGCGCATTCCTTGACTGAACATGGTCTTGATAATTAGAACAGACTCTGTGATCATGTAAAAGGGGGGGATAAGGTTACAATCTCTAGATGCTTCAGCAGGATGCAAGCTGGAGAACCCGCAGAACTGTATTTGGCGAATATTATCACTGGATTTCCTGATTTTTTTTTTGGCCACTCCGACATAAACTCGGTGTCCATGCAGGCTCAGAAAAGGATGGCGAGCAGCCTTTGTGAAGCTGGGATAAAAAGCTGCGTGTGAAATGGTGCACTACGGGCGGGACTGTGCTGCATCCTGGCAGATGCTGCGGCACGCCTCTGTGTGGGAACCTGCTGAAGGAGGAGGAGGAGGAGGAGGAGGAGGAGGACGAGGAGGGGGAGGTGGTGCGGGACGCAGGGATGCGGCTGCCGCACAGCATCCTTTTAGAGGGGGAAAAATGCGTCCATGAGATGTGGAAAAAAAACCCGCAATGAGATAAATCTGGCGAAAAGGCGTCGGTCCACCGACACTCGCGTCTGACAGGTTCCTGCGTTCTGCGCAAATCGATTGCGAACAACCTTCAGTCTGCATTGCCCTTTTCCATATGCGCAAAATGCGCAGCGATAGCGGAGCGCCCCCGCGCCGTCCAACTAAGACAACAGTGGCTGTTCAGACTTAAACGGATGGCTCATTATGTTGCGTCGAAACCGGAATTCGGCGAACCGCATGATGCCCCATCATAGTATAACCACGGTAGCACCTACAGCTCGCACTCTCCTGTGACAGTATGCGCATCTTTCGATGTGATCCTTTTTTATTCTCCCTGTTCTCTGGAATGAATAAAAAAAAAACATCACAACGATCCGATCACTTCTGTTTCTTAGTGTGTGCTTTTATCCCCCCTCCATCAGTGCGTTTAAATCACAGCAGCCTGGTCTTGTGTGTGTGTGTGTGTGTGTGTGTGTGTGTGTGTGTGTGTGTGTGTGTGTGTGTGTGTGTGTGTGTGTGTGTGTGTGTGTGTGTGTGTGTGAAAGATCCTGGTGGAAAGGCACCGCCCCAAGATCAAACCGTCCGCATTCAGACAGCCACAATCCACCCGCAGCTCAGCGCCAACAAATAAAAAAAACCCGCCAATATATTGTAAATCACGGATTTTGATCTCATTCTATCAGATCTGGTCACTGATATGCAGAGAGAGAGGTTGGGAGGAGAGAACAGGGATGGGCCTTTTTAGCCCTATATATGTGTTCCCAGATCGGATTCTAGCTGTGATTCACCGCTCTCCGCTTTAGCTCTTTCTCATAAATGCGCTCTTCAATAAGAAGTTTCATACACCAATTTTGATTGGCTTATCCGCTAAGGTGAGCGCGTGCCAGAACGCGGCTGGGCAGCGTTCCCCCCTGGAGCAAGCAACCTCGCTCTCAGACGTTTCCACTGAAACACACAGGCTCGGACGTGTCCGCTCTTTACCGCACACAAAAAAACGAGACTGGAAGAAGATAAGTCATTACAGAGGAAGGGTTACTTACCGATTTCATGGCAGCTGCCATATCATCATACCTCTCCGCCTGCTCGGCCAGCCTGGCTTTCTGCACCAATTGCTCGCGGTCTGCCATTTTAGAGGCCGGTTGTGGCGCTGCCCGCTGCGGGGTTTTTTTTTCCGTAGCTGAGGGGTCGTATCGTGGATGTTTGAACACAGTGTAACGGTGCCGGGTGCTGTCGCCGCAGCTGCTGCCTGCTGTCTGGGTGCCTTACGGACGGGACGGGACACCCCTCCCCCTTTACACGAGCACTCTCCCTGACTCGTGTCGTCACCCCAAAAAGGCGTGTCCATACGGAGTGACGTAACCACCCAGTCAGGCGGCTGAAACCGAAGGAACGGTCCAGACCTCCTAGCTGAGGCGCTTCACTCATACATATGCACACATTTTATTAATATAGGAATATGACTGAAAACTGCCCATGTTACAATATTAATGCGAATATAAACCTATTACAGCCAATACTGTGGTAAAAACAATACAGTTTGACTGTAATTCTTCAAAATGCTAACGACCCTGGTGCCCCCAAAACCTTCATGCAAAAATGGAGCATTGAAACATTTGACCCAGATGTGATTATGGTTGCAGCCTCATTTTAAAGGGATAGTTCTTTTTTTTTATTCAAGTAGGATTCTGTGGAATTTGAGCCATGCCCCCATGCTTAATGTTCTGGAAGATTGTGATAAGATCCATATCCCACCACTATTCACCTGCGTACAACACATGGGGCCAAAGAATACAATTTTGACACTGAACAGTTAGTTCACTGGAAATGTCAAAAGCAAAGTATATAGAGACGACTGAACTCAAACCAGATTTTGCCAAACTGTGATGATGCTGCAATTTGGGACGCATCCCTACAGACTAACAGATTGCTTCTCACAGTCAAGACGATGAGAAAGTATCCTTTTGTTGCAGTAATTCAGAATGTGACAAGCATTTGTGCAGAGATTTTAAGAGTAGCGATGAGGAAAATGTTTACATTTCCACCATTTTCCAAGATTAGTGGGAGTTTACTTTTTTAACCTTGATGGCCTTTAATGAGAACTAGAATAAACCTTCCATGATATTCAAATGAATAGAGTTTTTTGGATCAAAACTTTGGACAACAATGTATCATTTCCATTTATTTCTACTTTGTGTTGTTCCAGTATCTGAAATGCTAGTAAAATAATTGAAAGTTGAGGTTGTATCATAATAACATTTGGGAAAATATAAAAAATACTCCTACTAGCAAGTACAAATGGCTACAAGTTCTACTTTACAGTACTGTAGTGAATGAGAATGAATGAGAAATATATGTAACAGGTGTCTGAAGGATTGACAAATAGACCAAATATACATAACAAAAAATAAGAGCATTTATTTTGATATATATAAATGATTATTAGTTACATTTATTTAAGAGGGTGTACAGAACACAATAATCGCATATATATTCCATAAATTCACAAGATGGTTTGTTTCCTTGCATTCTCATGGTTTACAGTAGTATCGGGTCTTTCATTTGTACTTTTGTCATGTACATTTGTAGCATCTCTGTTCTTCCTTTAATGTTTTCAACTGACTTGACTGATGGACTTCCTTGAATACTTGATCATATATAGTAAATATTAGCACAAATAAAGGGAGTTAGACAGTTAAAAGCGTTGCTGAAATGTGTACATTTAGTTTTATATCATATATTTATAAAGTGCTTAATATTTATAATTTTACTGTGTATATTATATTATTACATGGGGTGTTCCTTCAACGATATGAAAACTGGTATTTACATAATGTGTACAAGTCCTAGCACAGTTGGAGATAAGATAGGAGTGAGTTTCATGCAGTGATCACGACAGGGAGCAGGTCACACCAGCATCTTCAGAGTGATCACAGTTGTGCACATCCCAAGATATATGGGAGCATCGCTGCAGGGAGGCTTCGGTGCCGCCGCACTTCAGATTGTCCAGTAGGATTGTCCCTGTGCCAGGTCCAAAGTGAGCTTCTCCCCAAGCCTGCATGGCTTCTCCGCAGCCCACCAAACGGCACACAACCTGGGCGTCGGGAAGGTCCCAGGCATCGTCGCACACCGTGCCCCATCCGGAGTTCAGGTACATCTCCACTCGACCCTCGCACTGGTGCCGGCCATCCACCAGTCTCAGTGCTCCTACGGTTCAATATAGACAATTCAGGCTCATCACTACACCTTGAATCCATATTAGTTAACGTGGACATATGCAAATGTAACTTTTTTATATCCTTTTGTCTTGCCATTTGGGTCTCTGGTGCCTCCATAAACACTCCTAACATGAATAAAAACCATCCATCCATTTTTTTTTCTGCTGATTTTTGCTCTGAGAAGTCTTGTGCTTCTACAAACCGTTTAAAAAAGCTCCCTATTGTTAATAATGTTGTAATAATGTTTTATCAGTCAACTATAATCTAATGTTAGCACAGCTCTGTAAAGTTGTTTACATTACTCAACGTGGGCGGGACCAGGGCTAAGCACTGGGGTACTGGCTCTTTTTTCTTTTCTCATCTTCACATGTCTATCACAAAATGTCTTTGTCACTCCTTTTTTCTTCTTTTATTACTCTCACAAACACAATTTTTTTTCATAACATAACTATTTCTTTCTCTCTCACCCCCACCCTTAACACCTTCGCAACTTTCTTCTGTTTTTCTCTTTCTTATATCTCGGCTTTTGGATTTTCAATCAGGCAACCCCAAGCACAAACTAATAATGCACCTGTGTTTATCTGTTTCTATGGTGATATGGACTTTACAACTTTTGTCTCAAAACTATGGCTACTCTAAGGTTTGTCACATGGAATGTTCATGGAGCTGGCACCAGAGAGAAAAGAGTTAAGATTTTTAACCAGCTTAAAAGATTGAAGGCAGATGTCGTCTTATTACAAGAAACCCATAAATCTACCTCAGCTGCAGTTGATCTTAAATCCCCTGAGTTTCCTAATGTGTTTTCTGCGTGCTATAACGCTAGAACAAAGGGGAGTAGCAATATTAATAAATAAAAATGTTAATTTTACAGTAATAGATACAGTTACAGATCCAGAGGGTAGATTTATTGTAGTAAAACTATCTATACATAACCAAAAGTTATATATTGTCAGTATATATAGTCCAAATGTTGATGACCCCTCATTCTTTCATTCCTTCTTCTCGGTGCTCCTTGAACACATGGATTGCTCACTTCATCTTGGGGGCGACCTCAACTTTGGTTTAAATGAAGAAATAGACAGGCTCAGCACAGCAGGGGCTGGAAATCTATATATATAATGAGCGATTATGGACTTTGCGATGCATGGCGATCTCTTCACCCCAATGACAAAAAATATACTTTCTTCTCAAATGTTCACCATTCGTATTCTCGACTGGATTATTTGTTAGTCAGCAGCTCATTGTTGACTGACATTTCAGACACTGAAATACACCCTATAGCTGTTAGCGATCATGCTCCTGTTTGTTTAACTTTAGTAAATAAAACAGAAACGCCTCAAAGCAAAAATTGGAGATTTAATATATCATTACTTAAGGATAAAGCATTTATTAAATATTTTGAAAAAGAGTGGGCTTCTTATTTGGAATATAATGACCTACATGGTGTGTCACCATCCAGTCTTTGGGAGGCAGGGAAAGCTGTGATTAGAGGTAAAATAATCTCCTTCTCATCAAACAAAAAGAAAATAGAAAAGAAACGTATTCAGGAATTAGAAGAAACTATTAATTCATTAGAAGCTTCTCTAGATGAGGAGAAACTAGGCAAAATCCGTAAAGCAAAGCTAGAATTAAATGAAATTATTAATAAACAGACCCAGTTCTTAATTCAAAGACTTAGGATAGAAAACTTTGAACAAGGTAATAAATCAGGTAGATTTTTGGCTAACCAGCTTAAAATTAATAAAGGAAAAACAACTATATCTGCTATTAAAGATCAGACCGGGAATACAGTATATGATCCTGGAAGAATAAACAACACCTTTAAAGAATTTTACAAGGCTTTATACTCACCAGAGAAACTCATCAGATCATGAAATTGAACAATTTTTGGATAACATAACACTACCTAAATTATCTGAAAGTCAAGCAATGGCCCTGGATTCACCACGAACAGCGGCTGAACTCCGTGAGGCCCTCCAAAGCATGCCCAATGAAAAGGCTCCAGGCCCAGATGGATTTCCAGCAGAGCTCTATAAAGAATTCTGGAATATTCTGGCACCAGCATTCCACAGAATGCTTCAGGAAACCAAGGAAAATGGCCGACTTCCACCAAATATGAATTCTGCCAAAATTAGTCTTCTACTAAAATCAGGTAAAGACCCTTTGTTACCTACCAGCTATCATCCCATATCCCTCATTAATGTTGATCTTAAAATAATTTGCTAAACCCTCACAAAAAAGATTGAGAAAGTAACCCCTCTTATAATACATCCTGATCAAACTGGTTTTATTAAAGGGAGACAGTCATCCACAAATTCACATAGATTAATAGATTTAATAGATTTTTCTTACTGTAAAAACATTAAAACTAATATATTATCTCTAGATGCAGAAAAAGCATTTGATAGAGTTAACTGGAAATTCTTATTTGCAACCTTACATAAATTTGGCTTTGGAAATTCTTTTATAAACTGGTTGAAAAAATTATACAGTTCACCAACAGCATGTATCAGGACTAATAACCAAACATCATCTAGGTTTTATCTTCAGAGAGGTACCAGGCAGGGATGTCCTCTCTCTCCCTCCCTGTTTGCTATTTTTATTGAACCACTAGCTGCAGCAATCAGGCAAACTCACAATATTAAAGGCATAAAATGCAATAACATAGAACATAAAATCAGTCTTTATGCAGATGATGTATTACTTTTTCTCCAGCATTCACAAACTTCTTTCTCTCAGGTAATCGGGTTGATAAATTCTTACTCAAAGGTTTCAGATTATTCTATAAATTGGTTAAAATCTACAGTTCTTCCAATCAACTTTTCTGTCCAGAATCCAACTAATACACAACTGCAGTCAGGGAATATTACTTTTTTAGGTATCAATGTCTCACCAAGACTGGCAGATTTAATAAAGCTAAACTACATCCCACTTTTAAAAAAAGTGGAAGATGATCTTGCTAGATGGAAATCCCTACCCATATCACTTATGGGAAGGGTTGCTTCAATAAAAATGATGGTTTTGCCCAGAATCAACTACTTATTCTCAACGATATTCTCAGATCTCTGGACTCCTCTGTCTCTAAATTTCTTTGGAAAGATAAACCCCCACGTATCAGCCCAAAAACACTGCAGAAGACCAAAGAAAAAGGAGGTCTAGATCTACCAAACTTCCATCATTATTTCTTAGCCAACAGGCTCCAATACATCTCAAGATGGTTAAAACATAGCTACCTAGATGAGTCCTGGATAGACGAAGAACAGACACTATGCAATAAGAAAGAACTTTCAGACCTACCATTTATTAGCTCAAATATAAAACGACATAAATGCTTTAAAAGCATAACTATCAGCTCCTCTCTGACAGCATGGTGGGAGTTTCGAAAAATGACAGAGTCCACAATAATCGCATACACCCATCTGGAATAACCCCGACATCTTGCAAAAAAAATTTATGATAAGTTTTCCAGACTGGAGGTGCAATGGAATTGAATACCTGGAACATATACAGTGGCTTGCAAAAGTATTCGGCCCCCTTGAACTTTTCCAAATTTTGTCACATTACAGCCACAAACATGAATTAATTTTATTGGAATTCCACGTGAAAGACCAATACAAAGTGGTGTACACGTGAGAAGTGGAACAAAAATCATACATGATTCCAAACATTTTTTTTACAAATAAATAACTGAAAAGTGGGTTGTGCGTAATTATTCAGCCCCCTGAGTCAATACTTTGCAGAACCACCTTTTGCTGCAGTTACAGCTGCCAGTCTTTTAGGGTATGTCTCTACCAGCTTTGCACATCTAGAGACTGAAATTCTTGCCCATTCTTCTTTGCAAAACAGCTCCAGCTCAGTCAGATTAGATGGACAGCATTTGTGAACAGCAGTTTTCAGATCTTGCCACATATTCTCGATTGGATTTAGATCTGGACTTTGACTGGGCCATTCTAACACATGGATTCTAATCCTAAACACATACAGCTGCCCTGTGACGGCCTCAGAGGTTGTCTAAGAGAATGTTGGGAGCAACAACACCATGAAGTCCAAAGAACACACCAGACAGGTCAGGGATAAAGTTATTGGGAAATTTAAAGCAGGCTTAGGCTACAAAAAGATTTCCCAATCCTTGAACATTCCACGGAGCGCTGTTCAAGCGATCATTCAGAAATGGAAGGAGTATGGCACAACTGTAAAGCTACCAAGACAAGGCTGTCCACCTAAACTCACAGGCCAAACAAGGAGAGCGCTGATGAGAAATGCAGCCAAGAGGCCCATGGTGACTCTGGACGAGCTGCAGAGATCTACAGCTCAGGTGGGGGAATCTGTCCATAGGACAACTATTAGTCATGCACTGCACAAACTTGGTCTTTATGGAACAGTGGCAAGAAGAAAGCCATTTTTAAAAGAAAACCAAAAGGAGTCCCGTTTGCAGTTTGCCACAAGCCATGTGGGGGACACAGCAAACATGTGGAAGAAGGTGCTCTGGTCAGATGAGACCAAAATGGAACTTTTTGGCCAAAATGCAAAACGCTATGTGTGACGGAAAACTAACACTGCACATCACTCTGAACACACCATCCCCACTGTCAAATATGGTGGTGGCAGCATCATGCTCTGGGGGTGCTTCTCTTCAGCAGGGACAGGGAAGCTGGTCAGAGTTGATGGGAAGATGGATGGAGCCAAATACAGGGCAATCTTCGAATTAAACCTCTTGGAGTCTGGAAAAGACTTGAGACTGGGGCGGAGGTTCACCTTCCAGCAGGACAACGACCCTAAACATAAAGCCAGGGCAACAATGGAATGGTTTAAAACAAAACATATTCATGTGTTAGAATGGCCCAGTCAAAGTCCAGATCTAAATCCAATCGAGAATATGTGGCAAGATCTGAAAACTGCTGTTCACAAATGCTGTCCATCTAATCTGACTGAGCTGGAGCTGTTTTGCAAAGAAGAATGGGCAAAAATTTCAGTCTCTAGATGTGCAAAGCTGGTAGAGACATACCCTAAAAGACTGGCAGCTGTAACTGCAGCAAAAGGTGGATCTGCAAAGTATTGACTCAGGGGGCTGAATAATTACGCACAACCCACTTTTCAGTTATTTATTTGTAAAAAAATGTTTGGAATCATGTATGATTTTCGTTCCACTTCTCACGTGTACACCACTTTGTATTGGTCTTTCACGTGGAATTCCAATAAAACTGATTCATGTTTGTGGCTGTAATGTGACAAAATGTGGAAAAGTTCAAAGGGGCCGAATACTTTGCAAGCCACTTTATTTGAAGGAACAGACTTTATCCCATTTGATACATCAATTACACAATATGGAATTGATAAAAAAAATTACTAGAATATCAACAAATTAAATCCATTATTAAAAGGTAAATTTAGGCTCAATACAGTTGAATTACAAATTCAAGCAAGAGTTTTAGATTTTCTTAATCTCAACCGTCCCAAATTGCTCTCTAAAATATACAAAACTTTATCTACATTAGATGAATCAATTGCCATCCCTATTTCAAAATGGGAGGTGGATTTATCAGCCAGCTTTGACCAAAACGTCTGGTCTCAGATATGTTTAAGAACCTTTAAAATAACAAAAAATCCTAATTTGCAGATATTATTAATTAATAAATATCTCTTCAGCCATCATTTGTTGGAGTAGCAGCATCAGAGCCAGGGACTTAAATAGGCTAAACAACCTTATAAAGAAGGCTGGTTCTGTTCTTGGGACAACTGTGGAAAATCTGGAGATGATAATGCAAAGAAGGATTCTTCATAAAATCAAAAAAATTATGGACAACCCTGAGCATCCTCTTCATGAGACAGTCATACAACAACAGAGCGTCTTCAGTCTGAGGCTTCTTCAGTTTCGCTGCAATACAGACCGCTACAGGAAATCTAATACCTGCTTACAATGCACAAGCAATAAATCAGATACTTATATTCATGCGCTTTGGTTCTGTCCACCTGTTAATAAATTTTGGTGCCAGATATGTGAGGATTTATCAAAGTGTCTGAAATGTAACATTCCACCATCTCCCTCAGTTTGCCTGTTAGGAGATTTAAATGATGTCACCATGGACGCAAAGTCAGTTCTAATGGTTCACATTGCCCTATGCATCGCTAAGAAAACTATCCTCCTGAACTGGAAAAATAAAAAGGCTCTTAATATTAATTAGTATAGAAATCTCTTGTTGGACCATATTGGTCTTGAGACGGCCTCTGGCTCCATATCTGATCAATCTCTCTGGGCTCCTTTGATCGGCTCCATCACCTAGTAGGGGTGGGGGGGCACTTGGTTTTGGGATACTTTTGCTGATGTGGGGGTTTTTGGGGTTGAAGGCGTCTGGGGGGGATCCCTGGGGGTGGGATCACTGGGCGGACGGGGCGCTGAAAAAAAAAAAAAGCTCCTTGTTGTGACGTCACAATAAGAGGAATTAGTATATTACCGCCTCTCTCCTGTCAAACCCGCCCACAAATTCAAATTCCATGCCGTTCTCATGTGTGACAAACCCGCAGCCTAGTAACAAGATGGGTGGGTGTGGTCTGTAACCGCTAATTTGCATTAAAGTGAGAGAGCGCTCTAAACAGCTCATTCTGAAAGGGACTGAAATTGTAAAGAATTTCTTTTTTTTTTCATTTTATTTATTAAGATCCCCATTAGCGCCTGAAATCTGAGTTGCTATTCTTCCTGGGGTCTCCTCTACATTACATCACAAATTTACATAATTCATCATTTTATTACATTATTCACACACTCACACACACATACACAACCTGGAGATAATCTACAATAGCCCAATGCAATTAATTGAATTGGGGAGATCACTTTATGTGAGAGTGATTTCGTCTAAAGAACTTCATTAGCACATTTTGCACAGACCTATTATAACTTGTTTAAAAAGAAGCATAATATGTTCCCTTTAAAAATGAGGTCAAAAGGTGCCTGAAGATTTACCTACCTTCAAAGGGTGTCGTGGTTTGAGGTATTTTTTCTGTTACTCTAAAGTCACGTGCATTTGGGATTAATAACATGGGGTCCAATTCTGGGGGAGCTGGAGAGACAGAGAAAGGAGAGTGATTCTTTTACCCAGTGGACAAACACAGGAAATATCAGGTCGCACAAGCATTAGCAAGGCGCTCTCCTCTAATTAATGCACAGATCAATACTGGAGACCTATTTCCCTCTTGGGTTCCTTTTAACATTATGATGCAAAGATCCACATAGAAGTATTTCCGCTGCAAAAAGGTGTTTCTGTAATGAGTTTGATGCATCTATCAGTTCAAATCAAACACTTCGATTAAAACAGCTGACTTTTCAAAGCAGGAATGTATTTTGCAATTAATACCAGGGATTGGTTGGGATGTTAAGAAGAGCCTGTGATTCTGAATTCGCTGTAAAGCAGTGAGGTTTGGCCTGCAGCCCCTCAGTGAGGCTGATTTGCCTTGACTCATTCACTTTGTTTTTTTATGCTTTCTGTGCTGTCTCCTCCTTAGAGGACTACTGTCATGCAGTGGAAGAGTACAGCTCAGCAGGGCGAGTATAAATGACTCGGTAGATGGGAAATATGAACTTTCAGTGGAAATTATTACTTAACATTGGTGCTAGTCTGACAACAGCGGGGGGAAAAAATCCCTGTATTTAATGTCGCTTCATAGAGTTCCAAAGGGCTGAGCTCTTACGTGCACAGATAACTCCAGCATCCTCGTGATGGCCACAGTTGTGCTGACCCCAGCCCAGGTGGAAGCACTGGGACAGGTCGTATTCTGTACCACTACATTCCACGTTGTCCAGCAGGATGGCACCTGAACCGTAGCCAAAGTAGGCCTGGGTCTTGGCCGCTAGAGCTGGACCACATCCGAGCGCTCTGCACACCACCATGGCGTTAGGCATGTCCCAGTCGTCGTCACACACTGTCCCCCAAATGGTTTTGTAGAGGACTTCTACACGGCCCTGGCAGCTGCTGTTGCCGTTCATCACACGGATGGATGGTTTGCCTGGAGGTGGATGAACAGACGGGTACTTAATGGAAGTTTTTTGAACAGATCCGCATTATAACAGTGCTTTGAGAAAGTATTCACACCCTTAAACTTCTCAACAACAACAGGCCAGATTGAATTAAGAGCATCTGCAAAGAGCAGTGGTCTAGTCTTCCCACAGATTCTTACTTCGACTTTGCTTTGAACTATGACTGGGCCATTCTGTTATACTGATAGACTTTACTCTAACCTAAGTATGCCAAACCCTGGTCCTCGAGATCTAATATCCTGCAACTTTCAGACGCATCTCTTTTCATAACAGCTGAGTCAAATGAAGATTACCAGGCCTCTGCAGAGCTGACAGACTGCTGATGAGGGAATCAAGCCATTTTATTGAGGTATGTTGGACAAGGGATACGTCTAAAATTTCTAGGATGGTAGAACTCGAGGAAAACAAAGGGTGTGAAAATTGTTCTAAGGCAATGTATATATGCTTTCAATATGGAAAGTTACCTTTTTTCTGGGTAGTCGTGGGAACAGTTGTTGTAGTTGTTGGAGGCTTGGTAGTTGAAATTCTTTCTGTGACTGAAGAGAAGATGAAAAAAAAGTTTATTCAGCAGAATAAGAGACAAGGGTTAGTGTATTAATTAATTTGATTTGTTTGTTTATTAATGGTTCTAACTGAAGTAAACAGCTCTGAGGTTTTAAAGGGGCAGGCATGATAGCAGCTGGCTGAACTCTCATGAAAACATATAAAATGTTTCAAATTTACTTTAAATTATGGACTTAATCGGTTATTATACTTAATCACTTAATTATAGGGAATTAGCAAGACACCCCCAATAAAGGAGTGGTTCTGCAGGTAGTGACCAGAAACCACTTCTCAGTTCCTATGCTTTCTGGCTGATGTTTCGGTCTATTTTAAATGCTGGCCGTGCTTTTACTCTAGTGGTAGCATGAGACGGAGTCTACAACCCACACAAGTGGCTCAGGTAGTGCAGCTCATTCAGGATGGCACATTAATGCGAGCTGTGGCAAGAAGGTTTGCTGTGTCTGTCAGCGTAGTGTCCAGAGCATGGAGGCTCTACCAGGAGACAGCCCAGTACATCAGGAGACGTGGAGGAGGCCTTAGGCCTTGTATCTTTCCTTCAATAGCAACCAGTCCTCCTGTCCCTGCAGCTGAAAAACACCCCCACATGATGCTCCCACCACCATGTTTCACTGTAGGGATTGTATTGGGCAGGTGATGAGCAGTGCCTGGTTTTCTCCACACATGCTGCTTAGAATTAACGCCAAAAAGTTCCATCTTGGTCTCATCAGACCAGAGAATCTTATTTCTCATAGTCTGGGAGTCCATTTGTTTTTTAGGCAAACTCTATGGGGGCTTTCATTTGTTTTGCACTGAGGAGAGGCTTCCGTCAGGCCACTATGCTATAAAGCCCCGACTGGTGGAACTTTCTCCTATCTCCCTACTGCATCTCTGAAACTCCAACACAGTGATCTTTGGGCTCTTCTCCCACGATTGCTCAGTTTGGCTGGACGGCCAGGTCTAGGACGAGTTCTGTTCATCCCAAACTTCTTCCATTTGAGGATTATGGAGGCCGCTGTGCTCTTAGGAACTTTGAGTGCTGCAGAGATTCTTTTGTAACCATGGCCAGATCTGTGCCTTGCCACAATTCTGTCTCTGAGCTCCTTGGGCACTTCCTTCAACCTCATGATTCTCATTTGCTCTGACATGCACTGTGAGCTGTAGGGTCTTATATGGACAGGTGTGGGCCTTTTCTAATCAAGTCCAATCAGTTTAATTAAACACAGCTGGACTCCAATAAAGGAGCAGAACCATCTCAAGGAGGATCAGAAGAAATTGAGAGCATGTGAGCTAAATATGAGTATAACTGCAAAGGGCCTGAATACTTATGACCATGTGATATTTCAGGGTTTTTTTTACGACCATGTGATATTTTAGTTTTTTCAGGGTTTTATTTCACTTAGCAAAAATTTCTACATTTGTTTTTTCTGTCAAGATGGGGTGCTAAGTGTACATTAATGAGAAATGTAATGAACTTTTATTGATTTTTATATATATATATATATATATATATATATATATATATATATATATATATATATAAAAACTTAGCAAAAAAAGAAACGTCCTCTGACTTTCAACTGTTTTTACTTTCAGTAAACTTAATGTGTGTAAATATTTGTATGAACACTAAAAGAGTCAACACCATAAGACATAAACTAAAAATGTTTCACAGACATGTGACTAACAGAAATAGAATAATGTGTCCATGAATGAAGGGAGGCTCAAAATCAAAAGTACCAGTCAGTATCTGGTGTGGCCACCAGCTGCTTGAAGTACTGCAGTGCATCTCCTCCTCGTGGACTGGACCAGATTTGTCAATTCTTGCTGTGAGATGTTACCCCACTCTTCCACCAAGGCACTTCCAAGTTCCTGGACATTTCTGGGGGGAATGGCCCTGGCCCTCACACTGCGATCCAACAGGTCCCAGACGTGCTCAATGGGATTGAGATCTTCACTGGTCATGGCAGAACACTGACATTGCTGTCATGCAGAAACTCACGCACAGAATGAGCAGTATGGCTGGTGGCATTGTCCTGCTGGAGGATCATGTCCGGATGAGCATGCATAAGGGTACCACATGAGGGAGGAGGATGTCTTCCCTGTACCGCAAGGCATTGAGATTGCCTGCAATGACAAACTCAGTCCGATGGTGATGTGATATATCACCCCAGACCATGACGGAGCCCCCCCCTCCAAATCGATCCCACTCCAGGGTACAGGCCTCGGTGTAACGCTCATTCCCCATGATAAACACGAATCTGTCCATCACCCCTGTGAGACAAAACCGTGACTCATCAGTGAAGAGCACTTTTTGCCACTCCTGTCTGGTCCAGCGAATGTGGGTTTGTGCCCATAGGCGGCGTTGTTGCTGGTGATGTCTGGTAAGGACTTGCCTTATAACAGGCCTACAAGCCCTCAGTCTAGCCTATCTCAGCCTAATGCGGACAGTCTGAGCACTGATGGAGGGATTGTGTGTTCCTGGTGTGACTCGGGCAGTTGTTGTGGCCATCCTGTACCTGTCACGCAGGTGTGATATTCGCATGTACTGATCATGTGCAGGTGTTGTTACACGTGGTCTTCCACTGCGAGGATGATCAGCTGTCCTTCCTGTCTCCCTGTAGCGCTGTCTTAGGTGTCTTACAGTGCGGACATGACAATTTATTGCCCTAGCCACATCAGCAGTCCTCATGGCTCCCTGCAGCATGCCTAATGCACGTTCACGCAGATGAGCAGGGACCCTGGGCATCTTTCTTTGGGTGTTTTTCACAGTCGGTAGACAAGTCTCTTTAGTGTCCTGCGTTTTTAGAACTGTGACCTTAAATGCCTACTTTCTGTAAGCTGTTAAGGTCTTAACGACCATTCCACAGGTGCATGTTAATTAATTGATTATGGTTAATTGAACATGCATGGAAAACATTGTTTAAACCCTTTACAATGAAGATCTGTAAAATTATTTGGATTTTTACAACATTATTGTTGAAATACACAGTCCTGAAAAAGGATGTTTCTTTTTTTGCTGAGTTTATATATAATTCTTTGAATTGTCACACAGCCCACAGTGCACAATGTGCACCTCTTATCATGATGGGTGACAGGAGTTCTAATGTCAAGAGGGATAAATGGCTCCCTCTGTTGGTGCTGTTTTGAGAGGGCATGTTGAGATTCTACTGAGGCGCGTGTACTGTTGCAGGGAACAGTCTTGAGCTTATATGCAAACAGATCCTCTTGATGATCATATTGTTTGTTATATTCACCTGGGGTGCCTGTTGTTTCCAGGAAGATTCTTCGTACATCTGTAACTGCAGGCTGAACAGTGGTGGATCCTGAAACGTGTATAAAACAGACATTAAACTGCTTTATAGACATCATTTCTTACAGTATTTACTGAACTACAAATGACAAGGGAATTTTTTTTTGAGGGGGGGGGGGGTTGGATTTAACGGCAACAACACTTTAAAACTACAACACTGTAAAAATGAAACCCATTTAATAAATTAGAACATTATTAGAGAATTAATTCATTTTTATTTCAGTCACTCCATTATTGTGTAAAACGCATAACAAAGATCAATGACAGACTGATGTCTAAAAGCCTTTTTGTTAATTATGATTTTCCGCATACAGCTAATGAAAAAATAACATTTATGATTAGAATTTTACATCAGATTTTAAAAAAACAAAACATTTTTAAGACAGAAATGAGAGCTTAATGAAAACTATGTTTAAAACCTGCTCAAAGGTTGTTATTTCCAAAAAGTGATTTTAATCTGACAAATGAGCCTCATTGGAACGTTTTTTCTAATCTATTGTATATGACTCTAAATTGTCCACTGCTGATTTGAATTACAGTACTGCCCCATTTCAACATAGCTTTTCAGCCTGGCTCCTCAAAGCAGACTGCCCTGCATGTTTTTGATGTTTCCTTCTTTCAGCACACCTGGTTTCAAATGATTGCTGATTAACAGGCTTTTGGTGAATTGCAATCATCTGAATCAGGGGTGTTAAACAAGGATAAAAAACATCTAAAACATGCAGGGCAGTGTGCCCTGAGGGCCGGGGTTGGGGACAAACCGGCTGTCATGGGAATTCATGTCTGATCTCCCTAAAACAATGATGAGGCTGATCTGCGTTTTCTTGTATTTTTATTAAGCAGCTTGGACAGTCTGGCAGATGAGCCCCTCTGGGCAAAAGTTCAAGCTCTCTTGCACCTCTCCCATTTCTGGCTTCTCTAAATAAAAATGTCTGCCTCCAGGCCCCACAATGTTATGTCTTCATTGCAAGGTTAACCAAAACACTTCTCACTGCAGCTAGAGGAGACTAGGTGACAGGCCTGCTCAATCACGTCTAATGATCTCTTATTATGCCATATTCCCTAGATGCATTTACTAATATGTAATCAATCAATTAATTCACATAACCTTGAACTATTCCTGTAAAACTGGCGAAGAGCAGCATACCAGTGCAGGTGACCCCGGCGTCCTCATGGTGTCCGCAGTTGTGTTTTCCCCAGCCCAGGCTTTTGCACCTCATCAGCTCCTGTTCAGTGCCGTAGCAGTTGACGTTGTCGAGGAGAATGAGCCCAGTGCCGTAGCCGAAGTAGGAGTTGGTGTGTGCAGAGACTGCACTGCCGCAGCCTAGCTGCTGGCACACCACCATGGCATTATGGAGGCCCCAGTCGTCGTCACACACTGTCCCCCAGCTTCCCTGGTAGTAGATCTCGACCCGGCCCTCGCAGGAGTTCTTGCCATTCACCAAGCGGACTGCGCCATCACCTAAAAACCAAGGTGAGGAGGGAGAGAATAATGTCGCTCAGTGAACATTTTACTCTGTGCTAGACTGATTGAAGGAGAACTGATGGATGGATTTTGTGTTTGAAAGCTGAGAAGATGACTCAGAGACACTGATACAGAAAAAAACTGAGACAAAACACACTTGGGGCAGAACAGCAGAAGACGAAAAAAAACACTAGCGTCTACTGTTGCACCAAGCCTTAACTTTGTCACCTTATGTTTCTTTCTAGACAAAACACAGACAATAGACATTCTCATATGTCCATCAGGTGGCAGTGTGATAAATCTGGAAGACCTCTTTTACTCCTGCTTTCATGATGGTCACCAGAGGATTAACTAAATACGTCATACGATCAACTGTACACTGAAATTGACTCAGCTCTGCTTCTCCATGATCCTCTTGGGAATATAAGAAAAAACGAAAACAAGACGGCCAACGCAACAAAGAAAAACCTTGCGAACAATGAGAAGGGCCTTGAACTGAGACTTTTTGGGTGTGTTGCAAAGTTTCTAGTTTGAGGATGTCCAAAGGGATCCTGTGCACCAAACCCCTGCAGTCCTTTGATGTTGGTAAAATGTGTCTGAATCAAAAGACTGATACATCTCTAAAATGTCTGTCTTTTATTTTGAAGAAATGTGATGACTTAGCAGGGAATTCCTGTTATGTTAAGCAATGAAAGAACAAGCCAATGTTTCTCATTTATTGAAACCTGCTTCTGCATTTTAACACAGCACCCAAAGTAGCAGGTGGCATTTTCCAATTTTGTATGGTTTGTATTTCTATCCTACAGCACATAAAGACATCTAATCAGATTCAGATAGCTTATGGCTTATGTGATAAAACCAACACAACAAATTGGCTCATAATTATAAAGTGCAAAGATGCATGTCTCATTTACTCGGGTTTCTAAATCTTCTACAAATAAAAATCTGAAAAGTGTTGCATGCATTTGAATTCAGCCCTCTTTACTCTGATACCCCTAAAGATTCCAGTGCAACCAAAACCTTTCCGTAGTCAACTGATCTTTAAATACATCTTACCTGTGTATAATTTAATCTCAGACTAAATGCATCTGTTACAGAATCTTGATGAACAAACAGTATCATGAAGACCAAGAAAGCCAACAACGTCTTTGGCAAGACTCGAAAACCGATTTCATGCACGATTTCTCCAACCAAACTGGCAAAATTTAAAGTATTCTTCAGAGAGAGAAAAAAGGGCAAACAATTCAGGCTGTGCAAAGCTGGTAGAGGCATATCCTGAAAAACTTGCAGTTGTAAAAGCAGCTGAAAGAAGTTTTAGTCTATAACGTAAAAGTTGTCAATAAAATACACTGAGGTTTGTGGTTTGAACGTGATACATTTGTGGAAAAAGTTAAATCAGTATGAAGCTTTTTATGTACAAACCACTGTATACACTGCAGCATCTGTCCTTATAGTTCTGTGCTAACCAGATTGATGGCTTAGTACCCACATACTTAGATCTGTGCATTGAGACTTAAATCCAGGTATAGGTGTAGTTTGTTCCATCAGAAGCTGATCCTTTGACCTGTCCTAACAGATGTGCCCTGGCCATATTTGATCATTAAAAGGTTTGAAACAAAATAGAAGTTTGCATATCTGGTTGCAAGATAAAGATCAATATTAATATCTTTTTTTAAGTGACCTCCTGATGAAGGAAGTCTAAAATCAGATGTGAAACGGAAGCTTTCAGAGATGAGCAGACGGTGGACATTGTGGTTTTAGGCTACAGTAGGCAGGACAGGTGACAGTTAGTTAGTGTGGGCAGGATTTTAGCTGTTTCAGTGACCCAGCTAAAGCAGGGAGCGGTTTTAATAGCTATGGATTTTTGCCATTTTAGGGATTCATGCCTTGTACATTTATGTTAAGCAATATAATACTTTTGATTGTATTAGAGCAGGCGATACTTACGTAATCCAGACTTGAACATGGGTGTGGTGGTGGGCTCTGCAAAGCCTCTTGGGCCCAACAACACTGGTTCTAGAAACCGAATAATGACAAAGCAGCATTTTTAATAATTATCCTAAAATTGATTAAAATTGAGGTTGATCTTTGAACGTTTTTACCTCGACAGGTGACTCCCACATCCTCATAGTGGTAACAGTTGTGGACCCCCCAGCCCAGGCTGCGACACTGACTCAGGTCTGCTTCGCCTCCCCGGCAGTCCACGTTATCCAGCGCAATGAGTCCCGTGCCTTGTCCAAACTGAGAGCTGCTGCCCACGGCGACAGCCACTCCGCATCCCATCTGTCGACACACGATGTTGGCATCCACCATGTCCCAGTCGTCGTCGCAAACCGTTCCCCACGAGCCATTGTAGCGCACCTCTACTCTGCCCTCGCACCTGTTACGGCCGTTCACCAATTGGACTTTGGAGAGACGACACACATTTTTACATTTTAGTTGATCTCTTTCTCTTTTGTCCAAGGTAAGGGAACTCTTAACTGTTTGAGCACATCAATGTACACAGACAACATACACAGCTATAATGCAATGAGAGGTAACAAGACAAGTTTCTAGAGTTTGCCTAGACTGATGCAAGTAAGGAAAACAGTGCACTAGTAAGGGGAGTAGTAAATAAGTAGGGATTAGGAGAATGGGGAGCTGGGAAAAAATGAGCTTGTTTAAGCCTCAAGCACTGCTCTATTCCCTCTTCTCTGCTTTACTGGCACACAGTCAGAAAGTCACCGATACACTTGCATGGTAGGACTTTTGTTTTATGCAGTAAAATCACACTCACCATGGTACTGTGTCCTCCCGAAGGTTTGCATTGTATTGCCTGAAACAAAAAGTCAGAGGGTATCTTCAGTTGTTTGTTGATGGGTGGTTCTTGGCCTTCCATAGGTAATGTACTCTTTATGTACTGTATCTAATTTCCTGTAATGCTAGACACAGACCCAGACCACAGCAGAAAGCCTGTTCACAATGAAATATGTTGCCCTAATCCTCTAATTAGGATTTTCTGACATGGAATAAAACGTAAAGTCAGCAGTTTTCTCCATAAAACACTAGGAATGTTTGCCATAGTGCCACCAAGAGAGTCTGATGTATTTACAGTCTATAATTTTTTACTCTCCTTACCATCGAACATGATCTAAAATCTGCGACTACAAAATCGAATTGGCCCCCAACTTATATAGATAGCATAGCTCATACGTTTTGACATTACAACTACAGACTTCATGCTTCATCCATCTTCTCATCAACTCTAATAAGCCACCCTGTCCCTGTGGAGGTAAACGATCCTCACATCATGATGCTGCCACCACCATGTCTCACAGTTGAAATGGTGTGTCTTTCGAGCTTCACAACTTTATCTAGCATAGGTTTGATACTTTTGCAGTGGACGTAAATAGTTTTACTTAAAATACTGAAATAATTAATGTAAACTTTATAAATTTCAGGAACTACACAATGTTAACATTTTATTAGTATTTCCACATGTTTTGACACATTTTAGAAGGAGAAAAAAATACTACGGACGTTCTCCTTCAGGGGTTTTTGGTAAAGAGCAGAATACTTGGTTCCATCATTTACAGCAGGTCCTCCAGGTCCTGAAGCAGCAAAGCAGCATCACACTATCCCCTCAATATGTTTTGACTGTGGGTTTGAGGTCATTTTTATTTATTTATTTATTTTTCTCCAGAAATCTTGTGTAAGATTTACACTAAATGTAACAGGAGGCCTTAACTGCAGCAGGTGAGGCCTGCAGTGCTTTAAATGTTGTTCTGGGTTCTTTTGTGACCTCCTGGATGAGTCATCAGTGCACATTTGAAGTAATTTTGGTCTACCAGTCACTCTGAGGAAGGTTTACCACGGTTAATGCCAGTGACCTTGTTTCTCATCTGTTCTTGAACTTCTTCAGATTATATATATTTTTTTAGATCATTCAGCCTATTTCATGCTGTTAGACGAGTTCTATTCAAGAGGTCGTTTGTTTGTTTTTCTACATGATAACAATAAATCAGGAATGGTAACTAATGAAATTTAATCAGAAAAAAATTGTCACAATAAATTCAATAACTTAATTTGATTTTTTTGAAAACTTCCAGCTTGGTTTAGATAGTTTTCCCCCTCTAGTAATGAAGTAAAAAAAAATAAAAAACATTTTTATTCATTCAGGCTATCTTTGTCTGCTATTGAAATTTTTTTTATAAGCGTATCGCAGCAAAAACAAGGAGGTACACAGCACTGCATGGTTGTTCCAGTATTGATTGTGGAAAGTAAATTAATTAAATAAATAACTTAGAATTACCATGTTTAATAAACAATTAGTTTCTGAGTTTTCCTGAAATAAACTCTTATATTGCAAATAAACCTGATATTTATATATTTACTTTCGTTGCTTATGACACCAAGTCTTTGTGACTTGTGCCATGTTTTTCACATTGTCATTTCTTTTATTAATTTTTGAAATGGAAAAAGTTGTTTTGGTTTTCAATACATTTCCCTTCAGTCCACTTACTAATATTCAAATGCATTCAATAAAAAAACCTGCACTGTATGCCAAAATTATTTTTTTAATGAAAGAAGTAGCGAACAGGCTCACAATACCTGTTTAACTGATTTTAACACAGCCATGAAAACCAGTTTTATTTATTTGACACTAGATCTAAAAACACAGAAAGCTGTTTAAAAAGTGATTTTTTTCTTATAGATATTGATTTACTGATTTTTTTCACAAAAGGGCAGTGTACTTCTTTTTGATGATTAATGCTGTTCTGTAACAATAATTTAAAACTCATGTTTAATAATTTTTCTAAAAACTAGTAAAAGCTACTTACATCTTATCTGGAAGTATACCTAATAAATATTATTTTTATGTTTCTGTTAGCGTGAAGCCACAGAGGGAAGCTGAAGAGCTACATGCAGCTCTAGAAGTGATGTTCGCAGAACCTTTTTTATTTGCTGTAAACAAATCAAAAGTGAGGCCTTTGAATCTGAAAACATTGTAATGGTCAGCAGGGGGCGGCACCTCAAGTTTGAAAAACTAAAATCCTTTCTACTCTTTACTGTTCCCGATTAGAACCATAATATCCACAAACGAGTATCTCACTATGGCTAGTTTTATATACAGTAAATATTATGGAACTATGCATCCTAATATTATACTTTATACCTATAACTTTTACAAATAACAACAGATATTTGCATTCAATTGCCATACCAAACGTCCATGTGTATCTGAAAATCTAAATATTTTTATTACAGCTGTTTCTTAAATTGGATGAAGGACACTCCCCTGCCTGCAGATTAACATCTCAGATTCTGTCAACTTTACACAGACACTAGGATGACCTTTGAGTGACAACCACTTCAAATGTAGGTCAATTCCCAACCTCCTTCATTTGTTTGTGACACAAAAGATATGTCTTCATGAAGTTAAACAGGAGCCATCATAAACCTATTTATGTGCCACAGGCTGGTTACACTTCATCTCCTTTATTCCTGTATGAGACATTTAATTCTGCACAGGATGAGAAAACTAATGAATGATTGAATATTACTCACTGGTTATGGTTCGTTTGTTTATCTTCATGTCTCCTGAAAATAGAAAAAGAAAAACAAAGTCAGCAAGGTTCATATCTGTATGCTCTGCAATATGATAAACCCATTAAGTAGTTGTCAGCACATGTAAACAAATTGTTTTTCATGCATGGGTGGTTCCACAGAGTGGAATTGATCATGTCTCTCTTCAAAACAACTTCAGGGCTTTGGGCAGCTCTGACATGGAAACATGGGGCAGACAGTACCCATGGACACAAAGCCTTCCATCCACAGGGAGTTCACTTGCTGGTACAACCGGTCCTGAAGCATCATCAGGGACTCAACGATGTGTTTTGAGCCTAAATTTACAATTATTCATCTCACGTGTCCCTTTCTTTTTCAGTTTCTGGCCTTTATTCTTTGTACAGACTTTTTTTATTATTACACAGTGCTTTTATATTGTGGTTGACAAAACATTTTTATATAGCGTGGTAGTCATTTTACTAAGTAGTGAATGGTACTAAATGATGAAACAGCAATGGCACATTAAAAATAATAGTGAAAGCTTTATTTAGTGAACTTTTTTGCTTTCCATAGTGTCTATCATGTTTGCCTGTGGGCAGTGGCATAAACACCTGATATTTATTCATGTATTTATTTATTTATTTCTGGGGTTTTTTAATACTGTATGGCTAACCACTTTATCTGTGACTGATTCCCAGGTTCCAAGATATTTAATGAGACCCCTGGTTACCCCTTTGAAAACGTTCTACTTTTTATATTAAACTAAGAATGCTTTCAGAAATATAAATAATGATTGTTTATTTTTATCAATTTATAAAATGCAAAGTGAGCAAAGAAAGGAAGAATCTAAATCAAATACATGTTTGGTGTTACTACCTTTTGCATTCAGACCAGCATCAATTATAATAGTTACAGTTGCACAGTCAGGGATTTTGTAGGATTACAGTCAGACATAACCAATTATAACAAGCAGGTTCAAATGATCATCAGTCATTAACTTAAACAGAAACAGCTGTGTAGGAGGCTTACAACTGGGTGAGGAACAGTCAAACTCTGCTACAAGGTGAGGTTATGGAAGATAGTTTCATGTCATGGCAAGATTGAGCTCAGCAACAAGACACAAGGTAGTTCTACTGCATCATCAAATTCTCTCTCAGACAAAGATTTCAAAGCAGACTCTGGTTTCAAGATGTGCTGTTCAAGCTCTTTAAAAGATGCACAGAGAAACTGGCAACGTTGAGGATCGTAGACGGAGTGGCCGGCCAAGGAAACTTAGTGCAGCAGATGAGAGACACATCAAGCTTATTACTCTTCTAAATCAGAAGATGTCCAGCAGTGCCATCAGCTCAGAACTCGCGGAAACCAGTGGGACCCAGATACACCCATCTACTGTCTGGGGAAGTCTGGCCAAAAGTGGTCTTCATGGAAGAGTTGCAGCCAAAAAGCCATACCTCCGACGTGGAAACAAGGCCAAAAGACTCAAGTATGCACAAAAACATAAGGACTGGGGAGCAGAAAAATGGTAGCAGGTGCTCTGGACTGATGAGTCAAAATTTGAAATATGTGGCTGTAGCAGAAGGCAGTTTGTTCATCAAAGGGCCGGAGAGCGGTACAATAATGAGTGTCTGCAGGCAACAGTGAAGCTGATGTCAGTTTAAAGAACCTACACCATGAAGGTTCTTTGAATGTTTGGGGCTGCATTTCTACAAATGAAGTTGGAGATTTGGTCAGGATTAATGGTGTTCTGAGTGCTGAGAAATACAGGCAGATACTTATCTATCATGCAATACCATCAGGGAGGCGTATAATTGGCCCCAAATTTAATCTGCAGCAAGACACCGACCCCAAACATACAGCCAAAGTCATTAAGAACTATCTTCAGCGTAAAGAAGAACAAGAAGTGATGGTATGGCCCCACAGAGCCCTGATCTTAACATCATGGAGTGTGTCTGGAATTGCATGAATAGACAGAAGGATGTGAGGAAGCCTACATCCACAGAAGATCTGTGGTTAGTTCTCCAAGATGTTTGGAACAATCTACCAGCCGAGTTCCTTTAAAAACTGAGTTCAAGTGTACCTAGAAGAATTGATGCTGTTTTGATGGCAAAGGGTGGTCCCATAAAATATTGATTTGATTTAGATTTCTCTTTTTTTCATTCACTGCTTTTTGTTTATTGATGAAAATAAATTATTAACACTTCCATTTTCGAAATAATTCTGTATTACAGCATTTTTTCACAGATGCCTAAACCTTAATGCCCAGTACTGTGTGTGTGTGTGTGTATATATATATATATATATATATATATATATATATATATATATATATATATATATATATATATATATATATATATATATATATATATATATATAATATATAGGCCACTAGAAAACTAAATTTTTGTTAGGGTTTTTGAGCCATTTCAAACCAAACTGGGAAAAGTGGATGCTGTTTTTGCCCAGGCTCTTTCCTTTTTGTTGAATCATGAATAGTGATCTTAACGGGTGTTGTTAAACTTTTTATTGTGACCTCCTGAGTGATTCATCGGTGCGCTGTTGGAGTAATTATGCACAGAAGTGTAGAATGAGTGAGACATATGGATTTGATATAATAACATGTTGAAGATGGCGTACAGAAACAGAAAGGATTCTGACACAAAACTCAGTTCTTTGGGGATTTCACCTCAGGAAATCCCCCACACATCTTAGCTTTACTCAAGTGAATTTTATGAACTGTGAGCCACGCCCATTTGGTTGGGTTAACTCCGCTGCATTCTTTGAAAGCACACAGGGTCCTTGATTTCAATAGATAGACTTGAGTGAAATAAAAGAACTAGGTGTGGATAGTGAAATCCAACAAAAACTTAAATGTTTGTTAAATGTTTGATCCATGTGGTTAGATTGTCCTGGATAGTTTTGATCTTTTAATAAATGAACTCATTATTGATGATCTGAAGGATTTAAATATGATAAAACAGCAAAAACAGAAGAGATCTGTAACGGTGCAAATATTTTTCACTGCACTGCAGGCAAACCATATTTGAAAAGAGGGGAAACTTGCTGTTACTTTTATATCTACATTTCCTGTTGACTCCTTAAATCTTCACTACAATAACTCATTTAAAAAGGATTTTCTCTGAAACTGTCTCTTCCATTTTAAAGGTTTTACAAGATGCTTGGAACATGTATATTTCAATAAAAATACAATTATTGAAGCTGTATTGTACTTTACTATACTGTACATTAATGACTATTTCGGTTTAAGTAGCTTTAGGTGCAGAATACCCCAAACCCCCATCACACCTACCCAGTCGTGTCAGTACGCTGAGGGCCACCAACAAAAGGGAACCCAGCAGGGACACCAGGAGCCAGACGGCCGGGTTCCAGCACCTGCACTCGCTCTCCACCACACGCTGTCCTCGCATGGCTGTCTGACTCACCATCTGGCTGCAACACATACAGTTATACTCTCTCAGTTACTCTCGTCAGGGGTACCCAAAGTCCAGAGCTACATGTGTCACAGACTGTAACAGCCTAAAGCGTAGTAGACACTTTTCTACAACTAAAAAACAATCAGTACTTATTGTCCTGGTTTGGAGTAGTCTAATTATAGTATTGGATTATTTTATCTGATATGGCCTGCAGCTGTTGTTGCCGTGGTGTAGTAGGGTTGTTGATGGTACTCTCGGCTAAAAGAGAGACCATTTCCAGAGCATTGAAACATCACTTCCTCTGAACATAAAAGATCTCTAACTACATCCTTTTACAGCTTGAAAAATTCCAGCACCTGAGCAGCAGCCACCAGCTACTGATCCTATCAGGTCCAGGGATGGGTAGTAATGAGTTACATTTACTCAGTTACGTTTACTTGATTCACTTTTTTGGGGGACAATTTACTGTTAGGGGCAGCTTTACTGCACCTTACTTTTTACTTTTACTTGAGTAAAATTATTACAAAATATTGCGACTCTTACTTGAATAAAATGTCTGGATCCTCTACTAACTTTGAGTAACTTCACAGAATGAAGAATAAACACGTTTTAACCAAAAATGCATGAGACACAGGCACACACCTACGCTTTGTTGTTTTAATATTATTCTATCTGCTGAGCCTGTTGAGCCATTTGGATATCATGTAAATACCGGTATATATTAAATACCATAATATTGTCACTGGAAGTATTTTACCCTGGTCTGAAAACATTTTATATATATATATATATATATATATATAGCTTTTCAGTTTTCAGAATACCAAACCAGTACTCAGGTAGCCTTAAAAACTTTTTTAAATTTTACTTGAGTAATTTCTTGGACAGCTAATTTTTTTTATTTTACTTTAGTAAAAATATGTCCAAGTGGTGATACTCTTACTTGAGTACCCACCTCTGATCAGGTCTAAGGCGCTGCTGTTGTGTGCGCAAAATGGCCACTCTGCACAAACTTGGCAGCAGTGTGAGGTCTGCTGCGCTGACCGATGGAGGGAAGAAGTTTAGCTTTTGAGCAACACCAGCAGCTGGAGAAGGCTTGTGTTACAATCAGAGGCCGATACCTTTGTCACTGTTTTCCAGGGGATTTTCCTTCGGAAAGGGAATGTCAGGATTCATAGGGATCACTCAGTAATCAGTCAGATAGTATTATTGGCAAATTCCTCAGAACATCAAGAGGATGCTCTAAAGTTGGGTGCAGTCTGATAACACAACTGGAAAAACAATTATATATTTGATATGTACGTTCAACAGAAATACAATCTATTATATAGTGCAGCATACTCTTTTCGATTTGGTTTGAATGGCTGAAATTGTGAGCACCATCTCGATCCAGTTACTGCCATCTGATGTACGTGAACCGTTTGTGCCAGAGCTAACACCTGCACATACTTTAAAATGCAAAACGTCCAAGAGAACAGTTGTTAGAGGCTTGCTTTACTTTACAAAAAGCTCTGCTCTAGCTTATTTGTTGCTCTGCTCGTGCAAAATTCCCCCTGACCTTACACAGGAATGTGTATTAGGGGATGATGAGGGGAAAATTTGATATTGGCCCCTTGAGATAGTGGACATTCCGGGCCTAGGTAGCACACAAAGACATTTCTGCTTTCTGTGGTCCCCCATCGTCAGGCATAAACGCTGCTTCCTGCAATCTGTCACTAGAACCCTCCAAAACGCTTAGGCCCCCGATGACACCGGGGGACGCCTCTCATCTCTTCTCGGAGGAGAGGAACAAGGAGAATGTAAAAATATTGTGCCACTGTACTCTTTGTTTCTCTTCAGCCCGTGGAAGCAACTTGTGTAGAGAGGAGTCACAGCGAAGGACTACAAACAGCTTTCATCTTGGTTCATCCCATGTGTAATAATCTCAAAACACACAGTTAATGGCGCTGCAGGTCCAATTGGGAGGTGGGGATTTTAACACCGCCACGGTGCTTAAGAACCGAGGCTGCCTCCTTTGGAAACTGTACGAGCACACCACTCGAAACTCTGGGACAAATGGTTCAGTTATGAGGGATGAAAAACAATCTTGTCCCCAATGTTATGTTTTTCAATACTCCATTCATGGTAGGATGTAGCGCAGATCTGCTGGGAAATAATGTTGCCTTTTGTGTCGGCTCTGCTTCCCCTCCCTTCTCACTTCCCCGCGCTGAGAAATAGCTGAAAGATCTCGGCCCCACAAAAATACCCCTTAATGTCTGAGATAGGCCAGAGAATAACACCGTCAGCCCCCATTAATGGGCAGAATCTTATCTCCTTTAAGCAGAAAATCAGGGCATTTGGCAGCATGTAATGCAACTGGATTTCTAATAATGCTTCTTTGTGACAAGAAAAATTACAAAAACAAAATCTTCAGTAACAGACAGAATTTGAATAACTGAAGAATATGTTTGATATTGTTTAAGGTCAACTGTTTACAGCAATAAACCTTATACTATGTCACTGTGGACGGACTTTTCACTTTGTAGCAAACACATTTACTGTAGAGTACACAGAATTCATTCAAAATTAGTGAAATGTATTTATATTATATTCAAGTTACAAACGTAAATACATACCTTTTTGTAAAAGTATTAAACTTGACCCAAAACAATAAACAGAAAAAAATGATTAAAATAGGTTTCCTCTCCTCAAAACCCCCCCCCAAAAAATCAAGAGTTGAACCAGCAGGTAGTTTAAGTCCACAAATCCCATAGAAAATATCAAATCTACACACACAAGAAAAGCCAGAAAACTCCAGTATCCAGCGCTACGTGTTGTAGGTCTTTCATCTCCTTTAGCCTCCTTGACTATAAGTACCCGGCTTCAGTGACAGGGATACTGTAAAACAATAAATACCACAGCATTGTATGTTAATATTCTAACGCCCTGTACCCGTCTGAAGCTAAAAAGAAGCAGGAGGGGCGTGAAAGACACAAAGACAATGTAAGCTAACCCTTTACTGGTATCCCATCATCTCCAGTTTCAGGTGGAGCTCTCAGAAGGTGCGGTCCAGCTCATCCCTGCACACAGTCGCTGAGAGAGGCGAGGCTGTGGCTTAGGTTCTCTGTGTGTCCGTGTTTGTGCATTGGAATCTCCCGCAGAGAGCTGCTCCAAATTAGAAGGTTCTGAGGCAATGGTTCTTACAGAAATCAATCTGGTGACTGGCATGTACAGAATAGAGTTTATTTGCACACAAAAAAGTATGTGCCTCGTAAAAGTCTTAATGCTCCTTTAACTTTTTTTTTATATATATTCTGCAACAAACTTCAATGTATTCAATTAGGAATTTACACAGACCGACACAAAGTACTGCATAACTGTGGTTTTGTTGATATTTTTTACAATTAGAAACCTGCATTTGTGTTCAGCGTTCTCTAAATCAATACTGTAGAACCCACTTTCACAGCAACTCCAGCTGCAAGCCTTTAGAAGTGTGTGTTTTTTAACCCTGCAACTCCTCAAGGCACACTGTGCTGCATGTTTTAGATGTGTCCTTGCTTCAGCATGCCTGGTTTCAATTGACCACTGATTAACAGTCTGAATCAAGTGTGATAATACAGGGAAACATCTAAAACATGCAGGGCAGTGTTCCTTGAGGACCAGGGTTGGGAAACACGGATGTAGAGCATAAAAGTTTGAACTCTTAACAGATTTTCTAACATGATTTTCCTGTATTTAGTTATGCATCCATCTTCCATCTTTTTTTTGTTGGTTTTATTTTGGGGGGAGGGGGGCATGGGCAGAGTTTAATTTCTGCAGCAAAACATGTTTTGGATGTCAACCAAAAGGTTTGGTTTTGATCTCATTTGACCAGAGCACGTTCCAAAATATTATTTTTTTTGTGTCCCCTACATAGGGTTTGGCAAATTTGCCAAACAGCACTTAATTTGGCTTTCGTTCAACAGTGGCTTTCTTTTTACCACTCTTCCATAAAAGCTAGATTTGTGGAGTGATCTCTGCAGCTCCTCCAGTGATTCTGTTTTTCTTGATCTTCATGATGGAGCCTTCATAGGACAGCTGGATTTATCCTGACTGTACATTACACACATGTGGATTCTGTTAATTAGCTGACTTGTAAAGGCAGCTGGATGGAATTTATTCAAGGGGTAGTAGCATTGTAAAGAGAGTAAATGCAAATCTACACTCCTTTTCATCTTTTTGATAAAATACTTACTTTTTTTACTTTGTGTTGGTCTATTATATAAAATCCCAATAAAACGTACCACTGTAACAAAATGTGGAAAAGGTACATGAATAGTATTGCAAAATACTAAATAGAATGCTGTTCTGAGTAAGGCAAGGCAAGGCAATTTTATTTGTATAGCACACTTTCAACACCAGGGTAATTCAGGGTGCTTTACATGATTTGGTGATTTAAAAAACAAAACAAAACAAAAAAAACACATAGAATATAACTTTGGAAATTAAAAGTAAAAGAAACACACATTACACGTGATACACAATAAAGCAAGAGAAAGATCAGAAAAGCAAGAGAGCATAAACACATTTCATACATATGACATCAAGCATTTACTCAAAGGCAATTCTAAACAAATGGGTTTTTAGTCTCGATTTAAAGCAGTTCAGAGTTTCAGCAGCTCTACACTCGTCAGGAAGTCTGTTCCAGATAAGGGGAGGATAGAAAGTGAAAGCTGCTTCTCCATGTTTAGTTCTGAGTCTAGGGATGTTTAGTAGGCTAGAGTTGGAGGACCTGAGTGGTCTTGGTGGTTGGTACTTTGACAACAGGTCTTCAACATATTTTGGTGCTAAGCCATGTAATGATTTATAAACTAGTAGGAGTATTTTGAAGTCTATTCTCTTAGCTACAGGGAGCCAGTGTAAGGACTTTAGAATTGGGGTGATGTGCTCTACTTTCCTGGTTCTAGTGAGGACGCGAGCCGCAGCGTTCTGGATCAGCTGCAGCTGTCTTATTGACTTTTTAGGCAGACCTGTGAAGATGCTGTTGCAGAAATCAATCCGACAAAAGATAAACACATGGATTAGTTTTTCTAGGTCCTGTTGCAACATCAGTCGTTTAATCCTAGAAATGTACTTCAGGTGATAGAAGGCTGACCTTGTTATTGCCTTTATGTGACCCTGGAGGTTCAGGTCTGAGTCCATTACTAAACCTAGGTTTCGAGCCTGATCAGTAGTTTCTAGCTGTATTAACTGAAGCTGTGTGCTGACTCTTGATCGTTCCTCCTTGGGTCCAAAAATAATTACTTCAGTTTTGTTTCTATTCAGCTGGAGAAAGTTATGGCACATCCATCCATTTATTTGGTCAATGCATTGATTTAGGGTTTGAATGGGTTCAGAGTCACCTGGTGACATTGTAATGTAGAGCTGAGTTTCATCCGCGTAGTTATGGTTACTAATGTTATTGGTTGCTATAATCTTGCCTAGTGGGAGCATGTAGATATTAAATAAGAGGGGCCCCAGGATGGAGCCCTGGGGGACCCCACATGTGATTTCTGTTCGTTCTGATGAAAAGTTTCCTATTGAAACATAGAAGTCCCTGTTCTTTAGGTAAGACTCGAACCAGCCAAGTAGTGTACCAGAGAGTCCGACCCAGCTCTCCAGTCGTTCCAATAAAATATCATGATCAACAGTGTCAAATGGTGCACTGAGGTCCAACAGAACCAGCACTGTGGTTCTACCACAGTCTGTATTTATGCGGATGTCATTGAATACTTTGACGAGGGCAGTCTCGGTGCTGTGGTGAGCACGGAAACCAGACTGAAAAACATCAAAACGGTTTGTCATTGTTAGTAAGCTATTTAACTGCTGAAACACAGCTTTTTCAATAATCTTACTGATGAATGGAAGATTAGAGATTGGCCTGTAGTTCTGCATTAACGTGTTGTCCAGATTTTTCTTCTTTAGCAGTGGTTTAATAACTGCTGTTAAAAGCCTGAGGGAAGACACCTGATAGCAGGGATGAGTTCACTATTTGAACAAGATCAGAACCAATAACAGAACTTTCTTTAGAAAAGCTGTGGGTAGGATATCAAGACAGCAGGAGGAGGAGCTTAATTGGATAATGATTTTTTCAAGGCTGTTCTGGTTTAATTCGTGGAATTCAGACATTTTCTCTACATTGTTGTTGATTGGGGATGGCACTGGTTGTGGGTTCGATATTGAGGTACAGCTTGACCGTCTTATTGTTAGAATCTTTTCAGTGATAAAGCTGGCAAATTAATTGCAGGCCCTGGTAGAGTTTAGTTCAGGGGCTACTGTCACTAAAGGATTATTTAGTCTTTCCACTGTTGCAAATAGAGTCTGTGCATTATTAATGTTTCTGTTGATGATTTCAGAAAATAACGATTCCCTAGCATCTTTTTTATAGTTAGCTGACATCTATTCAGTCTCTCTTTGTAGATCTCACAATGAACCTGGAGTTGAGTTTTCCGCCATTTTCTCTCGGCTCATCGACACTCTCTTCTTTCACTACATACCAGTGGATTACTTGTCCACGGAGACTTCTTTCTACCTGAGACTACTTTCACTTTAGTAGGAGCAATGGAATCCATGATGTCTGAGATTTTCGCAAGGAAATTATCTACCAGCTTATTTACTGAGATTGAGTTGGGAGATGAAGGGGATGTGGTGGAAGGGTAAATACGTTTAAAGGTTTCTACTGAACTGTCCCGGGCGAGTTCTGGGGGACAGTAGGGGGTAGATTTACTGCCCGGTTCCCTCAAATATCTGTACTCTAAGTTTAGGTGTTAATTGTGTCCCAAATTTGATTTGCTCGTTCAGTCTGTCTGTAAAATTTCTAAATGGAGACTCATTTGATGTGGCTGAGTCACAGGAAGATGAAGACTTAATCTCTGATGGTCCTTTATCTGTTCGGTCTTGTGGTGTCATCATGACTTGGTGTTTTTGTTCTCTGATATCCATGGGCGCCTCAAGGTCAGCTTTTGGGAAAAAGTATTTTGCTTTCTGATTTTGATAAGAAAAATTGTTTGCTGCTAACAGCCTTACTCCGGCCTTGTTAAGATAACGTTGGCCTGCTTTGAACAGATGATTAGCACTTCCAAATACTTTGAAATTATTAATAAATGTGTACGACTTCTCAGCTGATTGTTTCTTCAACCATTTATGGAGCATGCGGAGTCTGCTAAACCTTTCATCATTCCCTTCAGGGACTGGTCCGCTGATGAGGATGTTTACGTTAAGTCCATCAAGTCTCTGTAGGAGATCAGAAAAGTCTCTCTTCAGAATCTCTGATTGTCTCATTGCAATATCTGCTGATCCAGCGTGAATGACAAGTTTTACCAAAGTAGGATGTTGGTCCAAGATGTTCTGGATTTTTTCTGATATTTCTGTCATTGTATTTTTGTAGTAGCTATAAACTCTGGAGTTCTTGCTACAAAAAGCCTCAATTCCATTAATTGATCCGTCTTGTATGATAACAATCTTTGCTGGGGGCGCTCTTACTTTGTTATGTGTCCGTTTGATGCGGCTGGGTTTCTCCTGGTGGCTTTGACTGGTCCCGGGGGCTGCATCATCTTTCGGGGAACTCAAGGCTGCGAATCTGTTTTTCAGCGGGATTCCAGGTGGAGAAATATCTCTTGTTTCTGGCTGAAACCTCTTTTGTTTACTTTTAGCAGAAGCGGCAGGTCTGGGTTCAGACCTTTCTCTGTGCTGGAGTTTCTTTTGTTTTTTCTTCCTCGGAGAACAGCCTGGGGTTGATGATTCCGTGCGTTTTAAAGCTGGCCAGTCTTTATTAGAGTGCGGAGTTCTGCCAGTAAGACGTCTTTTTGCTGATGGAGTTGCATTGTCCTGTGTTTTCTCTGTGACACGGTTAGACCGATGTAACACCGGGCTGATAGGCTGTTCCCTGTGTGTATTCAACGGTAAAGTTGTGTCATTTCCATAATCAGCGTGGAGATCAAAATTAATTTCCAGATGACGTAGCTTCATTTCAATGCCCTCTATTCTGTGGAGCAGTTTTTCAAAATCCTCAGCTGAGCAAAAAGCCATGTTGATAAGTCCATAAAAAGTAATCCAAGAAGAGATCCGGTCCAATACAGTAACTCCAGGGGCTGGGTAGATAAAGTAACTAAGAAAAGGTTAAGAAAAGAAAGCAAAAGAAAAGAAAACAAGAAAAGCAAACAGAAAATAAAATAAAGTGAACAGATCTGGAGAGAGACAGAGAGCAGCTGCTCCTCATTCAACAGTCAGCACTTCCACGGAGTAATAGTTTATTTGACAGAAACATTCTATGGGCAAACATTATTGGGCCTGATTTATCAATATTCAAAATAAAGACCGCAAAATTGCGTGCGCCGCAAAAAAAAAGAAAAAGAAAACCAAATGTGCGAAAGGCGTGTTCCTAATTTGCGGGTGATCTATTCAATTCAATTCAATTCAATTCAGTTTATTTATATAGCGCCAATTCACAACAGATGTCATCTCAAGGCACTTAACAAGAAGTCATTTCAATACAATTATACAAACATTCCAATCAGTTAAAAAGTTTCCTATTTAAGGAATCCCAGCAGATTGCGTCAGTCATTGGCGTGAGGTTGGGCAGATTTCCAACCACAGCAATCCTTCAGCAATCCCTCATAATGAGCAAGCATGTAGCGACAGTGGAGAGGAAAAACTCCCCTTTAACAGGAAGAAACCTCCAACAGAACCAGGCTCAGTAGGAGCGGCCATCTGCCACGACCGTCTGGGGGTTTGAGAAGACAGAGCAGAACACAGAAGGAACAGAAGATCCGATATAAGAGAACTTTCTATGTTACAGAAAGTAAAAAGTTGATAACAGGACACAGTGGATGTTCAATTACTGAGAGGATCATCCCAGTCAATGACCCCCGTCCAACAGGGCATTGCAGCCAAGCAGGATACCAGACCAGGTGTATCTTCGATGGGGAGAAAAACACTGAGAGAAAACAAAGTTAACAGTCGAAATAACAGAATGTACTGTAATACAACTGGAGAGTCGTAGGAGAAAAGGAAGTAGCAGAGTATAGAATATTGGTAAGTCTGTCCTCCAGCAGTCTAAGCCTATAGCAGCATAACTACAGAGATAGCTCAGGATGACCTAAGCCACTCTAACTACAAGCTTTATCAAAAAGGAAAGTTTTAAGCCTGGCCTTAAAAGTAAACAGAGTGTCTGCCTCACGGACTAAAGCTGGGAGCTGGTTCCACAGGAGAGCAGCCTGATAACTAAAAGATCTGCCTCCCATTCTACTTTTAGAGATCCTAGGAACTACAAGTAAACCTGCAGTCTGAGAGCAAAGTGCTCTTTTAGGAACATATGGAACAATTAGATCTCTGATGTATGATGGAGCTTGATTATTAAGGGCTTTGTATGTAAGAAGAAGGATCTTAAATTCTATTCTGGATTTAACAGGGAGCCAATGAAGGGAAGCTAAAACAGGAGAAATGTGATCTCTCTTTTTAATATTCATCAGAACTCTTGCTGCCGCATTTTGGATCAACTGAAGGCTTTTAATGGCATTTTGTGGACTACCTGATAGTAAAGAATTACAGTAGTCCAGCCTTGAGGTAACAAATGCATGGACTAGTTTCTCAGCATCACTCCTGGACAGGATGTTTCTAATTTTAGCAATATTCCGGAGGTGAAAGAAAGAAATCCTAGAAACCTGTTTAATATGGGATTTAAATGTCAAGTCTTGGTCAAAAATAACGCCGAGGTTCTTTACGTTATTACTGGGGGACAATTTAATGCCATCCAGATGAAGTGATTGACTAATCAGTTTCTGTTTAAGGACTTCTGGTCCAAAGACAGCAACTTCTGTCTTGTCAGAATTTAAAAGCAAAAAGTTTAGGGTCATCCATGCTTTTATGTCTTCCAGACATGCCTGTAATCTACCTAACTGACTGGGTTCATCAGGATTTATGGATAAATATAGTTGTGTATCATCGGCATAGCTGTGGAAATTTATCCCATGCTGTCTAATGATTCTACCAATTGGAAGCATATATATGGTGAAAAGAATTGGTCCAAGGACAGAACCCTGTGGAACTCCACAAGTAACCCTTGAGAGTGAAGATGATTTATCATTTAGATGAACAAACTGGAATCTATCAGACAAATATGATTTAAACCAGCCTAGTGCTGTTCCTTTGATCCCTGCAACATGTTCAAGCCTTTCTAAGAGAATATTATGATCGACTGTGTCAAAAGCAGCACTGAGATCTAACAAAACCAGAACAGACACCAGTCCATTATCTGAGGCCATGAGAATATCATTAGTAACCTTCACCAGTGCTGTTTCAGTGCTATGATGAGCTCTAAAACCTGACTGAAACTCTTCAAACAGCTCGTTACTGTTTAGATGTTCACAGACTTGATTAGCAACTATTTTCTCAAGGACTTTGGATAAGAAAGGAAGGTTAGATATAGGTCTGTAATTCACTAAGTCATCTTGATCAAGGGAAGGTTTCTTGAGTAAAGGTTTAATTACAACTATTTTAAATTCCTGTGGTACGTATCCGTTTACTAAGGATAGATTCATCATATCCAAAATGGGGCCAGGAACCAAATGGAACACTTCTTTAAATAATTTGGTTGAGATTGGGTCCAAAATACAAGTTGAAGATTTAGATGAGGCTAATATTTTTGATAATTCTGAAAGCTCGACTGAATCAAAACAGCGTAAGCAATACTGAGGTTCTACAGTTCTTTCCGATACTGACTCATTTACTGAGGAAGAAGTAATCATGTTTGGGAGGATGCCAATGATTTTATTTTTAATAAAATTTATTTTATTTATGAAGAATCTCATAAAATCATCACTGCTAAGAGCTGGGGGAATAGTTTGCTCAACAGAGCTATGACTCTGTGTAAGTTTGGCAACTGTACTAAAAAGAAACCTAGGATTGTTTTTATTCGCCTCTATTAATGATGAAAAATATGCTGTTCTAGCTTGTCGAAGGGTCTTTTTATACAGCAGTAGACTGTTATTCCAGGTTAAATAGGAATCCTCTAGATGTGTAAAGCGCCATTTTCTCTCCAACTTCCTAGTATTCTGCTTTAAAGTACGCAACTCTGCGTTAAACCAAGGAGTCAGCCTCCTATGGCTAGCCACTTTCTTTTTTAATGGGGCTACACTATCTAATGCCAAACGCAATGAGGACGTAACGCTGTGAACCAGACCATCAATTTCTGAAGGGTTAGAGATAGAATTGCTGCCATCCACTGTGTTACTCTGAGACACTGAGGAAAGTAAGAATGGTACAGATTCTTTAAAAATTGTTACAGCATTGTCTGATAAAGTTCTACTATAATGAAATTTTCTTTCAGATTTAAGATGGTCAGTTAAAGTAAATTCAAAAGTTATCAAGAAGTGGTCAGACAGGACCGGGTTATGTGGGTGGACTGTTATTTCCTCACACTCAATACCGTATGTCAGTACAAGGTCCAAAGTGTGTTTACCTGAGTGGGTCGATCCCTGTACTTTTTGAGTAAAGCCAATTGAGTCTAAAATAGCATTAAAGGCTGCATTTAGGCTATCACTTTCAGTATCCACATGAATATTGAAGTCCCCCACTATAATAACCCTATCAGTATTTAATACTATATCAGATAAAAAATGTGAGATCTGATCCAAGAATTGAGAGTAAGGGCCTGGTGGACGATACAAAACCACAAACAAAAATGGTCTTAATGTTTTGCAACTTGGATGAGGAAAATTAAGGGTTAGATGCTCAAAAGAACTGTAGCTATCAATTGGTCTGGGACTAATTAGTAAATCAGAACGGAAAATGGCTGCAACTCCTCCTCCTCGCCCAGTATTTCTAGGAATGTGAAAATTTAAATGACTGGAAGGAGTTGACTCATTTATACTGACATAATCCTCCTGCTGCAACCAGGTTTCTGTGAGACAAAGGAAATCAATGTGATTATCACAAATCAAGTCATTTACTATCAAAGTCTTTGAGGAGAGAGATCGTATGTTTAATAAACCACATTTAATAGATTTATTTTTCTGTTCAGTCAAAGTTGTATTTATTTTTATGAGATTTCCATAATTTGCTTTTGTTGGCTTAACTTTTAATCCATTTAATTTTGGCCGTGGGCAAGACACTGTTTCTATAGGGTAATGGGTAGGTAACAGTACAGAAGCAGCAGAGAGGTGGGTTAAACTACGACTCTGCTTCCTGGTCTGGACCCTGGGTTGTCAGTGTTTTGGAGGATTAATAAATTCGGCCATATTCCTAGAAAGAAGAGCTGCTCCATCCAAAGTGGGATGTATGCCGTCTCTCCGGATCAGACCAGGTTTTCCCCAAAAAGTTCTCCAGTTATCAATGTAGCCCACATCGTTTGCAGGACACCACCTAGACAACCATTGATGGAATGACAGCATGCGGCTAAACATGTCGTCACTGGTCCGATCTACTGCTACAAAGGGCAGTATTCAAATGAGGACTTTGCGTCTGCTGCTGCTGTGTGTGTGTGCCAGCCTTTCTGTCCCATGCACTGCGCCACAGCCAGAGAGAGGAGGAATAGGCGCAGTGGATTCATGATCTGTCTTTGGCTAAAAAATAGGGAGGGAGGGTGTGTCGACATAGTCTGTCGTTCAAGTCCATGGCTGTAAGAGTGTTAATTGTTAGGTTAGAATGTGTGTGATTATGTTTCATTTGTCGGTAATAGACTTGTGTTGTATTGGTGCAAAGTTGAAACATGCCTTTCAGAGACAGTACAAATAGGCGCTAAAACAGCCGGCGCAAAACGTTTCTTGTTTGATAAATCACACTGCGCGGCGCGCCGACTTATTAATATTTGCGCCCTCTGTCAGAAACGCCTGTATTAAATATTCATTAAGGGCAAAAGCGGTAAATGGATTGCGCGCATCTTGCTGCGTATTTAACAGCCGTCGTCCTAATCTGCACCTGCTTACTAAATCACCTGCTGTTTAATTTTTGCGCTGCTGTGAGGTTTGCGCACGTTTTAAGAAGCGCAAACCTTTGATAAATCAGGGCCATGTCTTTTTAAAGGCTAAACATACGAATGCGCCTAACATAGGAAGCAATAAAAAAAGCAAAGAAATGCTTGAACACAAGAAAATACAAGAAAAAAACAAATACAGGTGAAACTCGAGAAATTAGAATATAGTACTAAAGTTCATTGATTTCAGTAATTCAGCTTAAAAGGTGAAACTAATATTTGATTTAGACTCATTACATGTAACTCAAGATATTTCAATCCTTTATTTGTTATAATTTTGATGATTATGACTTACAGCTTATGAAATCCCCATATTCAAAATTAGATTAGAAAATTAGAATATTACATCAAATCAATAAAACAAGGATTTTAAACAGAAAAGTCAGACCTCTGAAAAGTATAGTCATGCAGGTGTACTCAGTACTTGGTGGTTCAGTTATGAGGGATGAAACACATCCTTGAGATTCAGGTGGAGCTTTTCTGCCCCACTGCAGGGCAGAAAAGCCCAAGATGCTATAATAGCAGCCTTTAGCTCGTCTACATTGTCTGGTCTCATGTCTCTCATCTTTCTCTTGACAATGCCCCATAGATTCTCTATGGGATTCCTTAAATAGGAAACTTTTTAACTTATTGGAATGTTTGTATAAATGTATTGAAATGACTTCTTGTTAAGTGCCTTGAGATGACATCTGTTGTGAATTTAGCGCTATATAAACAAACTGAATTGAATTGAAAATGAAGTCAGCATCTCCTTAAAGCTCTAGTGCAGAAGGAAGCATGAAGTGCTACAAAATGTCCTGGTAGATGGCTACATCGACCCTGGACTTAATAAAGCTCAGTGGAACAACATTAGCAGATGACATGACTCCCCATATCAACACAGACTGTGGAAACTTCACACTGGACTTCAAGCATCTTGGATTGTGTGCCTCTCCATTCTTCCTCCAGACTCTGGGACCTTGTTTTCTAAATGAGATGCAGAATTTGCTGTTCTTCTTTTCTTTAGCCCAGGTAAGACACTTCTGACATTGTTTGTTGTTCAGGAGCAGCTTGAGCAGAGGAATATGACATTTGAAGCTCATGTCCAGGATCCGTCTGTGTGTGGTGGCTCTTGATGCATTAAATGCATCCTCAGTCCACTCCTAGTGAAGGTCCCAAACACTTTTGAACGGCCTTTTCCTGACAATCATTTCCAGGCTGCGCTCATCCCTGCTGCTTGTGCACCTTTTTTCTTCCACATTTTCCCCTTCCACATAACTTTCTTTACATAACTAACTTCCAACTTCTAATTTGCAATTACCTTTTGAGGCTTTCCCTCCTTATGGAGGGTGTCAATGATCGTCTCATGCACAACTGCAGCAGGTCAGCAGTCTTCCTCACCATTGTGATTCCTATTGAACCAGATATCATTTAAAAGCCCAGGAATCTTTTTTAGGTGTTTTGGCTTAATTAGCTGATTGGAGTGTGACACTTTGAGCTTAAAATATTGAACCTTTTCACAATATTCTAATTTTCTCAGATTTAGAATTTGGGGTTGTCATAAGCTGCATCATCAAAATTATAACAAATAAAGGCTTGAAATATCTTGCTTTGCACGTAATGAGTCCATGCCATTTATTAGTTTCACCTTTTAAGTTGAATTATTGAAATAAATGAACTTTTGCATGATATTCTAATTTTTCGAGTTTCACCTATTCCAAACACAGTACTTAGCACTTTACGTTGTGATTCCTGATGAGTAAGCCTCCAACGCCCCTCTGACTCAAGCAGCAATCTCATATCATTTGCCTCCAAAGACTAATCCTTCCTGAGCTGTGAAGGACATTTTCTGGCTGTTTACAGCCTTTTTCAGGGTCCCTGCTTGTGCTGTCCCATGAATCAGTCACAGACAGAACATGGAGATTCTGATACTCTGAATTCCTTCACGAAACATGAAGGAAAGGGTTTGGAAAACAGATCACCATGGAACCAAAGCTGCACACGTGTTACTACGGAAACCTTACACTATAACTAGCTTTGTTGTAAATATGCAGACACTGGCACATGCAAAATCATAAGCCGTTATTAATATCTGCTATTTGTTATCATTATCTAATAAATAAACATGGGTGACATAAATATTATTTATGGAAGCATTATTAAATGACGGATTAGGTGACAAAATACACGTTTACTTTTTCAACCAAATCTCACCAGAGAGTACTAAATCCACTTGTATTTAGTCCAGTGTACAGGTTAGCATTAGGATTCGGACATATATGTATTTTACAACATAGAAAAAAGACAAAAAAAAACAACAATTTAAATTGTTATTATTATTATTAAAAGTTATGTTTAAAAAAACAATAAAGGCTGTTCGCCCCCAAACATCATAGAGTAAAAGCTAATCAACAGTGCTCCTTTTCCCCATGCTTGAAGATGCTAATTAGAGTATAAAGACACCATCTAATAAAATCTCTTCTGTCTTAGAGAAAAGGACATGACCAGGGCCTTTCTAAAGTTTTCATACACCTTTAACTTATTCACCTTTTGTCTTGTTATATTCAAAAATTTCCATGCATATTATGGGTATTTTAAGTGAGAGATCAACATACAGTAGCACTCAATTGTGATTTGGAAGGAAAACGAAATAAGGTTTTCAAAATGTCTCAAAAGTGTCAAGTGGCATTTATAAACTCAGCAAAAAAAGAAACGTCCCTTTTTCAGGACTGTATTTCAACAATAATGTTGTAAAAATCCAAATAACTTTACAGCTCTGCATTGTAAAGGGTTTAAACAATGTTTTCCATGCATGTTCAATTAACCATAATCAATTAATTAACATGCACCTGTGGAATGGTCGTTAAGACCTTAACAGCTTACAGAAAGTAGGCATTTAAGGTCACAGTTCTAAAAACGCAGGACACTAAAGAGACTTGTCTACCGTCTGTGAAAAACACCCAAAGAAAGAGGCCCAGAGTCCCTGCTCATCTGCGTGAACGTGCATTAGGCATGCTGCAAGGAGGCATGAGGATTGCTGACATGGCTAGGGCAATAAATTGTCATGTCCGCACTGTGAGACGCCTAAGACAGCGCTACAGGGAGACAGGAAGGACAGCTGATCATCCTCGCAGTGGAAGACCACGTGTAACAACACCTGCACAGGATCAGTACATCCGAATATCACACCTGCGTGACAGGTACAGGATGGCCACAACAACTGCCCGAGTCACACCAGGAACACACAATCCCTCCATCAGTGCTCAGACTGTCCGCAATAGGCCGAGAGAGGCTGGACTGAGGGCTTGTAGGCCTGTTGTAAGGCAGGTCCTTACCAGACATCACCAGCAACAACGCCGCCTATGGGCACAAACCCACATTCGCTGGACCAGACAGGAGTGGCAAAAAGTGCTCTTCACTGATGAGTCATGGTTTTGTCTCACCAGGGGTGATGGACGGATTCGTGTTTATCATCGAGGAATGAGCGTTACACCGAGGCCTGTACCCTGGAGTGGGATCGATTTGGAGGCGGGGGGTCCGTCATGGTCTGGGGCGATATATCACATCACCATCGGACTGAGCTTGTTGTCATTGCAGGCAATCTCAATGCCTTGCGGTACAGGGATGACATTCTTCTCCCTCATGTGGTACCCTTTATGCATGCTCATCCGGACATGATCTTCCAGCAGGACAATGCCACCAGCCATACTGCTCGTTCTGTGCGTGAGTTTCTGCATGACAGCAACGTCAGTGTTCTGCCATGGCCAGCGAAGAGCCCGGATCTCAATCCCATTGAGCACGTCTGGGACCTTTTGGATCGCAAGGTGAGGGCTAGGGCCATTCCCCCCAGAAATGTCCAGGAACTTGCAAGTGCCTTGGTGGAAGAGTGGGGTAACATCTCACAGCAAGAACTGACAAATCTGGTCCAGTCCATGAGGAGGAGATGAACTAAAGTACTTCAAGCAGCTGGTGGCCACACCAGATACTGACTGGTACTTTTGATTTTGAGCCTCCCTTCATTTAAGGACACATTATTCTATTTCTGTTAGTCACATGTTTGTGAAACATTTTTAGTTTATGTCTTATGGTGTTGACTCTTTTAGTGTTCATACAAATATTTACACACATTAAGTTTACTGAAAGTAAAAACTGTTGAAAGTAAGAGGACGTTTATTCTTTTGCTGAGTATATTAAGTTCCCTTTACTCTAAACCCCCTAAATAGAACGATTACTCCCAGTCTGCCTGTGTCACACTTTATAATGCATATATTTTTCCTGAATAACTCTAAATCAAATTTTTATAATAATTTCTGAGGGTTGGTAGCAAGAAGCTCATGAGTTCGAATACCAGCCTGGGGTCTTTCAGCATGGAGTTTGCATGTTCTTCCCATGCATGCATGGGTTCTCTCTTGCTACTCCGCCGTCCAAAAACAATTGTTAGGTTTAATAGATCAATCTAAATTGTCCTTATGTATTTGAAATATTTTGAATAATAATATGGTTGGAATAATAACTATCACGTGTAGATTTTTTTCTGTGTTTTGATAGTGTATAAACCCTTGAAGGATTTTTTGAACATTTAACCTTGATAAAGGTAGTTGAGGGTTTTCATAGATCCGTTGCTAACACATTAAAGTGAATGTCTCTTGAGATATGTCTCATTCCATATTCTCCATTGGAGGAATAACCTGGGACATCGCAGGAAGTTCCAGGAAGTCAGTGGGACTTTAATTATTGATTATACAATGGCATAATACAATATACTACTACTATGCACTGCATATTGCATACACAACTTTTTGTTTTATTGTTAACTCAAAGAACCAGTATTAACTTTAGTTATTTATGTCTTATTATTCCAAACAGAGAAATGTCAAATCCATGCAACAAAATGTGCTTCTATAGGGTAGAAATTGGTGAGTAAGGTCAGTTCCACCTTTATCCAATTTAGCTCACTGTAAAAAAATATACACATTTATATGTCAGATAAATATCAACCTAATGGCATGAAGATAGTGCAAAGAAATGTATTCATTTTTTCATTGGTGTCAATCTACTGTAGAAGTTCTCTAGAGATGTTTTGAAGAGACTTGCTAAAACCAGTTGTTGCTATTATCTTTTTACATCTACAGTATAACCATTGCTAATTTTTTTTATATTTTTAATCCGCGTTTTTAGGAACCACTGTGGAAAAGCTAAAGATCCACATGTGGCTCTAGAGCTGCAGGTTCCAGCCCCTGGATCTGAACTGACAAACTGGACAAGTAGACAATCATTTGGAGAAGCAGCCAAGCGGTCTACTGTAGCTCTGGAGGAGCTGTAGAGATTTACAGATCAGTTGGGAGAATCTGTTTACAAGGCAGCTAGTAGTGGTGCACTCCAAATATTTGTATTTTGAGGGACAAGAACTCCAGTTTTTAGACCAAAACTTAACTTTTGCCCCCCATCATCCTGAACACCCCTACCCCCCACTGTCAAATGTGGTGGTGGCAGTATTTCGTACTGTGGGTTCAGGTAACTGCGCTGGTCTCCTCCACAGAAAAAAGGGAAACAAAGCTCCAGTGGCAAACAAAAGGCGTGAAGAAACAAAAAGTTCAAGAAAGATTTGTTCCTCTCTTTTCTGTTTAATTCCTGGGGAATAAACCCACAATGTAATCAATGGGCTAGTCCCCACTGGGATTTCTGCCGTTTCGGAAGGCATTAGTTTTACGACCCTGATATTTTGGTGAAGTCACCTATTGTACTTAGTTTTGGTGTCTATTTTCAAGAACCTCGTTTGGTGTAGATTAGTGCGGTAAATTCACGGATCACCTGTACATTTATCTCATGGTGTAAAGTTCTCACCAAGTTATGTCTTAAGACATATTTTTGACCCCATTTGAGGTTTGAAATTGACACAAACAAGGACAGTGCGAGATCCGGACACTTTTGTCTTGTGCAATTATTCGAATTGGGTCATGAAGACAGGTAGTGTTCCATGTCCCGCAGGTGGGGAAAAGTATGATGGACCTCAAAAGAGTGAGATACTCGCAAATAATTGAGAACTAATACCATCGTTCCCATATTATATCAAGGTTCTGAATTAGTGATTCATAAAAATGACTTACAAACTCAGTCTAACACATTTGTTTAAAACATTTTGATAACAAATAACTTCCTGGATATTACATAACTGTAGACTCTAAAGGGCACTTACCGAATAAAACTCCATTTCCTCCTTTGAGGGCCACCTCCCACACAGAAGTACAAAATAGTGTCAGTAATTGACAGGATAGGTTGACATAAAAAAAAATAGGGAGACTCAAATGTCTAGAGAATAAAAGGCAGTAAGATAGCACCATACCTGCCTCTGGTCATTTCTGTGAATAAAGCTATTCAGAGAAGTCTACTCGATAAGTTGTTTCAGTACAAATTACCCAAAGTACCATATTGTGTAGATTTAAGGGTCACATTAAAAAGAAGTTCCCATCAGCTATAATGGAATAAAAGGTGTATGTCATGCAACTAAAAAATAGCAAATGACCGTGTCAACAAAACACTGTAAAACACATAGGACGGAAACCAGATACTTTACTCACTGACTTATGGACTAAACTTCCAGCTTTAGGTCAGTTGGATTACCCAAACTAGTGGTTACCAACCTGGAGTCCAGGGGTGAGGGTAGGGGTGGCCCTAGAGATCACAGGGGTTTCAGAATTACGTCTGTGCTGAGGTTATTTGTAAATGTTACATTTAGGCTATAAAATCCAAAAGACAAAAAGAAAATTGTGTAAATAGCCTATTCTTGTAAAACAAGAATAAGAACAAAAACCTACAAATCCTGTTTAATTTTTGCAAGTAAAAGTTTATGATTAATTGCTTTTAATGCATGTAGGAGTTGGGGATGGGGGGGTACCAGCTTCCCTTGGACACGATAAAGGAAAAAGACTGGGAACCACCTAAACGATTTATGTTTGCTAAATGTCAGACAGAGAGAACCGTTTTCAACAAATGTTCTATTACTTTCTTCAAAGAAGTTAAAAGATTGCCTTTAAAAAGATGTGGAATGGGGAAGATGATGATGTCATGGATCTGTAATCTTTAGATAGGTTCATTCTCAACATGTTCGTTAAACTGAAACACACTTGGGGTCATATTTCAAGGCAACAACTCAAATACACAGCTTCCTTGTGTGACACAAGTCTGGATCATTTCAGGATGCAATTTCCAGTGCCTGAAGTGTCATGTTAATCTATTCAAGCAGGTACATGCAAGTATAAACACTATGGCAATGCTTAGCCATCGTATCGCTTTGAAATAAAGTGAGTTTTGTGTCACATATATGGATGTGTTTTGGTGCAAAAAAAATTTATGTGTCAACCATAGAATAAAAGCACAAGACTTTATTAAGACCTGAAGAGCTGTGTAACTGCTTGGACTTAAAGGCCACTCAGAGAGGACTCCGAAAGGGAGTCAGGAAGTCCACAAAATGCAATTAAAAGCCTTCAGTTGATCCAAAAATGCGGCAGACAGACATCTGATGAACATTAAAAAGAAAGATTCCATTTTCCCTGTTTTAGCTCCATCATACGTCGGAGACCTGATTGTTCCATATGTTCCTAACAGAGCAGTTCGTTACCATGGCCTATTCGCACCAGCCTCGTTTAGTTCCCTTAAGAAACACAAAAAATTCTTCCTCCCTTGGTCCAGACCTTCTGTGCGAATACAACCCAGCAAACTCTGGTGCACGTCAAATAAGCAAACTGAGACCCAGCTGAAGAGGTGGTCCCTGGCGTAGAGCAAATCAGGTGTGAAAGCGACCAAACTTTATCCCACCCAGTAAACAAACAAAAAAAAAAACTACCTTTTTAGTCTTGGCAGGCACCCATCCTTGTGGTGCATTATGAGAAGTAATTGTTTTTTATTTATTTTTGTGTTTTTTGTGTCTGCTGCCTTAACATGTGAATGTCCCCACTGTGAAATCAATACAGTCTATTCATATTTATAACGTTATGTTAATTCTACACATCCATCTATCTGCATCCTATCGTACACCTCGTGTTGCATCAAGCGGTCCTGACTATCAAGCATTTCTGTTAAGATCTGTAGCTGTATCAGAGGTCGCGCTACAATCTTTTGTTGTAGGTCACTTTGACTGACTGGGTCAAGAAAATCTGGTCATAATCAATTTTTATGTCATTTTTGAAATGATAACATTTTCAGTGGTTCATTTTCATTTATTTTATTTTATATTAAATCCGAACAAACTGATCAGAGAATCCACATCGTGCCACCACAGATGGGGCAGATTAATAAGCCACGTTTATAATGAACATTTTACCTGCTTTGGCCTGAATGCTCTCAAGGAGCTGAACAGCTCCGCCTTTGCGTAATGGAGGCTGAAGTGCCACTTCAGCCTTAGTTTTGAAATTAGGGACCATTTATCCAATTCAAGTGATCAGAATACGGCAAAACTCTGAACAAGGGGCTTTTTTTGTTTGCTTCAGAGGGAGAAAACTCCCCTGGATGCGCTCTTTTTGTATCAGTAGTTAAACTGCAGTGATCTGTCACAGTCTGTGTCCAGTGTTTTGCCACCTATGCAGCCATAGATACGCCCCCAAAGCCTCAGTATCTTCAACGTGCTGTCAGCTTGCGGTTAGCAAGATGCATTGAGTACAGTGTCCATGTCTGAGATGATGCTCAAATGCTCTCTTTTTGACTGATTTGGTTATCTGTACTCTGTGCGTAAAGTTGAAAATGTCCACGCATTTGCATAAAGTGGTCAGTGGTTTGAATACTAATCTGTCAAAATGAGCGACACCCGTGAGATTTTTTCATCACAGTTTAAATAGGCTACAGAAAATATTTGGTTAAGGCCCTTTGTATTAACCATAACGCCTGTTGACCTAGTTTAACATTGCTTCCTGGTTTAACCCCGCTTACACTTTAACTTTCCAATGATGAAAGACCTTAGCACAGGTGTCTTTTTGTTACTGGTGCAGATAAGCGATATCATATTATACCCATTCTGAAGCTGTCAAACTGATTGCCAGTTCATTTCATATGTTTAAAGTCCTCTTGTTTTTAAATCATTTACTGGTCTTGCTGCTCCCCATCTGTCTGAATTATTCATCCATACCATCCGTCCAGTGCTCTCAGGTCCGCCGATCAACTTCTCCTGTGTGTCCCAAAATTTGCTGCGAAAGAGCCTTTGCAGTGTTCGCCCCTAGATTATGGAATGAGCTCCCCCTTGAGATTAAGCAGTTGTCATCAATCAATGTCTTTAAAAGTCTTAAAGACATGTGATTTTAGCTTAGCTTTTACCAGGCCCTAACACTTGGTTGTTTATGGTGTTTTGCTCATCTTCGAATGTGAATTCTGACAGATCATGTGTTTGTCACGCTGCCCTATTCATGCCTCATTGTCTTCATCTGTCTGTCTCATCAACCACACCTGATCCTACTCACCTCCTGCCTTTAAGACCCATCACTTCCTTTCACTCCGGGCCGGATCATTAGTAATTGTCTCCATCTCCATGGTGTGTCGTCTTCCTGCTGTCTTCCGTCCCTGCCCGATGTCCAGTATCTCCGTTCCTGCCGTCTTCACCACCATCATCATCACCTCCTCCTGTAATAAACATCCTGCACCTTCCTTCAGCGAGTGCGTTTGGGTCCATACTCCACACACCTCCTGACAGTGTTGTTGTCATGGCTTTAAATATAGGACCCAAATGCAGCAAGGTTCAAATTAAAGGGTTTAATGGTAACAAAACAAAGAACTTACAGTAACTCGGGAGGGTCAAAAATGGAGGAACAGGAACCAGACGGGAGACAGGGAAGGTATGAAGCAGACAGGGAAATAAGACGACAGACCAGCAAGTAGTGACTGAATGAGAGCAGAATATATACTGGGGAGGAAACGAGGAAGTGAGAGGAGACCAATGACCAATTAGAGGAATCAGATGCAGGTGAGAGGGAGAGAGCAGGTGGAAACAATCACCTGGGACGAGGTAGAATGGGTAGGGAGACAGAAAACTCTTAAGAAACTAGAAACTAAAGATAATAAGTCTAGGAAGGAAACACTAGAGAGCAGAAGAAAGAAAGAAATTAGGAAACTATCTAGAGGGAATGAACTAAGGAAACAAATGAGGACACAGACAAAAGGTGAAAACATCTAAGAGTAAGAAGATACAGAAACAAGGAAGTGTCCGAATAAACTAATAATTCAATTCAATTCAGTTTATTTATTTAGCGCCAATTCACAACAGATGTCATCTCAAGGCACTTAACAAGAAGTCATTTCAATACAATTATACAAACATTCCAATCAGTTAAAAAGTTTCCTATTTAAGGAATCCCAGCAGATTGCGTCAGTCATTGGCGTGAGGTTGGGCCCCGTTGATGCAGACTTTCCAACCACAGCAATCCTTCAGCAATCCCTCATACTGAGCAAGCATGTAGCGACGGTGGAGAGGAAAAACTCCCCTTTAACAGGAAGAAACCTCCAACAGAACCAGGCTCAGTAGGAGCGGCCATCTGCCACGACCGTCTGGGGGTTTGAGAAGACAGAGCAGAGACACAGAAGGAACAGAAGATCCGATATAAGAGAACTTTCTATGTTACAGAAAGTAAAAAGTTGATAACAGGACACGGTGGATCTTCAGTTACTGGGAGGATCATCCCAGTCGATGCCCCCCGTCCAACAGGGCATTGCAGCCAAGCAGGATACCAGACCAGGTATATCTTCTATGGAGAGAAAAACACTGAGAGAAAACAAAGTTAACAGTCGAAATAACAGAATGTACTGTAATACAACTGGAGAGTAGTAGGAGAAAAGGAAGTAGCAGAGTGAAGAAAATTGGTAAGTCTGTCCTCCAGTAGTCTAACCCTATAGCAGCATAACTACAGAGATAGCTCAGAATGACCTAAGCCACTCTAACTATAAGCTTTATCAAAAAGGAAAGTTTTAAGCCTGGCCTTAAAAGTAAACAGAGTGTCTGCCTCACGGACTAAAGCTGGGAGCTGGTTCCACAGGAGAGGAGCCTGATAACTAAAAGATCTGCCTCCCATTCTACTTTTAGAAATCCTAGGAACTACAAGTAAACCTGCAGTCTGAGAGCAAAGTGCTCTGTTAGGAACATATGGAACAATTAGATCTCTGATGTATGATGGAGCTTGATTATTAAGGGCTTTGTATGTAAGAAGAAGGATCTTAAATTCTATTCTGGATTTAACAGGGAGCCAATGAAGGGAAGCTAAAGCAGGAGAAATGTGATGTGTCTTTTTAATATTCATCAGAACTCTTGCTGCCGCATTTTGGATCAACTGAAGGCTTTTAATGGCATTTTGTGGACTACCTGATAGTAAAGAATTACAGTAGTCCAGCCTTGAGGTAACAAATGCATGGACTAGTTTCTCAGCATCACTCTTGGACAGGATGTTTCTCATTTTAGCAATATTCCGGAGGTGAAAGAAAGTAATCCTAGAAACCTGTTTAATATGGGATTTAAATGTCAAGTCTCGGTCAAAAATAACGCCGAGGTTCTTTACGTTATTACTGGGGGCCATTTTAATGCCATCCAGGTGAAGTGATTGACTAATCAGTTTCTGTTTAAGAACTTCTGGTCCAAAGACAGCAAGTTCTGTTTTGTCAGAATTTAAAAGCAAAAAGTTTAGGGTCATCCATGTTTTTATGTCTTCCAGACATGCCTGTAATCTACCTAACTGACTGGGTTCATCAGGACAAGGAATAACCTAACATGATAAAACTAGATAAGGAAAAGAACTAAGTTTAAACACAAACAGGAGGGACGAAACAAGAGAGCAGCTTGGGGTACAGAGGGAAAGGACATGAAGTGGAAGGAAAAACTCAAAATACCCACAGAACCTGACAGTTGTGTACCATATCATGGCGAAGTCTGCTTATGTCCCCTTTGCATTCAGGTCCTTCTGATCAACAAAACATGGCAGTTGGATAATCTGAAACATAAGAGTGACAAAAACAAAAACAAAAAATGTAAAGGGGGAAAAACATTTTCACAACACAGTATATTTCAGAAGAAATCAAATGAATCTGGTTACTGATAGTTACATTTAGAACTGAAACTTGTGTAAACATACTGACGCGTGACAGGGTATTGTTGATGTTTTCACACAGAAATGTGACCTGGTCATGGGTATTTTCTTATGTTAGTGCAATAGATTGTGGCTGCTTGTGTGTTGTCAGGGATGAGTTTAGGACTAGCCTCAAAATAATATTCAACTGGCAAAAGAATATCAAAGCAGATGCAGCAGCAGGAATCTGGATTAATGGCTGGCTGTCCTTTTTGGCTCCCTTCCAACATTGTGCCACACGTGAGCCCACAGAGATGGGAATCGGAGAGTGAGCAGCCAGCCCAAGGACACTGAGTGATAACTCTGGCTTGTATGCTGATGCTCCCTTGTTTTATATATAACTCCTATACTGTCCCAGTGAACACAGCATGGTTGAGACACTCTAAACTGCTGCAGGTTCATTTTAAGCCAATAAAGGAAAGAAAAAGAGTGCTGTGAAAATAAAAAGTTGATGAATTTTACTGATACAAGTGCCACATGGGAGTCAGATGGGCTATGCAGGATTTAGACATGATATTGAAATGGTATGCACATACTTTGGAGGATTTACAGATTTCTGTATATTTCCCAAATAATTACCTTTCAGGAAGCATCTCATCAAGGTCATATGGATCTTATTAAATTGCATATTCTAGAAGATTATGTCTTCATAAAAGAGGTCAAGTTTCTCTTTTCAAGTTTTTTTACGGCAATGTTTTGGATCTGAATAGAAGGTAAAAAGATGGTCAAATACAGCAGTGTGATACCCATTTCCTTTTCCTTTGGTTAAGGTTTGTCTGTGCTGTCATTATGTTCCTTTGCTTCACTTTTTTTCTCACACTTCGAACATTTAACACATTTTGGTGCAATTTGTCATTCCTATTTAGGGCCGTGACAAAAAACAAATTATGTTAAATAAACATTTAGGTATGTGATTATTTATACATTTGTAATGAATACATTACATAAATACATATCATCTATGGTTATATTTAGATGCGGATAGTAACTAGTTGCATTTACACAATTTAATTTGCTTGAGTAACTTTTTGAAAAAAACTTACTTTTAGAAGTAGTTTTGCTCACACCTACAGTTTATGTTGAAGTGGGACCTCTTGTTTGTACATAAACTTCATGATTTTAATGTTATTTCCAATCTGCTGAGCCTGTTGTGCCACTTACCATGGTCTAACATATAACTACTGTAAGTACTGGTTCCATTAATTTTATTTTGAAAAAAGGTTGTTTTGAAAAAGTGTTTCTTTTACTGGAATTTGTTGTTTTGCAATTATGTCATGTATTTGTATTTATTTTAGTCTTTAGACTCTGCACATAACTTTATATTTCTGTCAAACTATATCATTTTTATATATTAAATCATATGTTATATTCCCGCTCTGCCTCTTGCCCGATGATTGCTGGAGATAGGCACCAGTCTCCACGCAACCCTGTGATGGATGGATGGATGGATGGATGGATGGATGGATGGATGGATGGATGGATGGATGGATGGATGGATGGATGGATGGATGGATGGATGCAATGATCTCAAAACAACTCCTCAGTTCTTGAGCAGTCTTTTTACCAAATACTTTTTTACTCTTACTAGAATTATTATTTTTTTTGATTACTACTTTGTACTTTTACTTCATTAAAAATGTGTTTAAGTACTGCTACTTTCACTTGAGTACAATTTTTGGCTACTCTACTCAACTCTGATTATATTCATAACTACATGATTTATTTTAAGATTTAATTGACTATTTAACTGAAATATTAAACGTTGAAATAAATTATCAATTGTAAAAAAAAAATCACATTGCCTGTGTTATGGTCAAGCATCGTTAATCAAACAGACCCTAACCTCTGATTGGTTAATCTGCACAGCAACTGGCCATTGGGTTTTTAGAGTAGGTCTGATGGACTCAATAAATTCATGATGTGCTTCAATAGAACAATGAAGTAACTAAATAAAATAAATACTGCAAATATACTTTTGTAACTTTTTATTAAATGATTCAAACATTTTAATATTAATAGATAAATACATCCATGTGTGTTATGCTTGAATTTCCACTTTAATTAAAATATTCACATATACAAAGATTTATGGAATTACGTATTTATGGATTCAGTTACAGTTCTCAATAAATTTAAATAATGGAAAAACTAAAATAAGGATTATTCAAAAATGATTTTAAAACTTCTTACAAATTTCCAATTCAACCCCATTTACTTGGATATCCCTAAATAAAATGCATTAGGATCTTTTTTAGAAATGACCTAATTAGTAAATGGAGATCATATATTTGTAATCTGATGTAAATACAATTGTTCTATGAACGTTTCTATTATCTAATCAGAGACTTGCCTGAACATTTGCAGGACTTTTTTTTTTTACATTAGCTGTTATTTGTATGAATTAATCTGATTGATTAGTAAAGTAAGTAAGTAAAACTTTATTTATAGCACCTTTCAAGATAAAAATCACAAAGTGCTTTACAATAAAACACAACACAGGATACAGAAAAACAAATAAAACTATTCAAAGGCAAGTTTAAAAAGTTGCGTTTTTAGCTGCTTTTTAAAAGAGATCACAGAGTCCAAAGATCTCAGGCTGAGAGGAAGGGAGTTCAACAAGGAGGGGGCCGCTGCTGCAAAGGCTCTGTCACCTTTTGTTTTCACCTGAGTTTTCTTTGTAACCAGCAGACCCTGATCACTGGATCTCAGGGACCTGCTGGGAATATATGCCTGCAGAAGCTCTCGATATAAAATTAGGCTTGATCGTTCAGAGCTCTATATGTTAAAACCAGAATTTGAAAATGTACTCTGTAGTGAATGGGGAGCCAGTGTAGCTGGCTTAATAAAGGGGTGATGTGTGAATATTTAGGTGTCCTAGTGATTAACCTTGCAGCAGCATTCTGGACAACCTGCAAACGTTCCAGGGATTTTTTACTTAGACAGGTAAAAACAGTACAGTAATCGAGACGTGATGAGATGAAGGTATGAATGATCATCTCCATCTCAGATCGTGACACAATTGGACTCAGCTTCGCGATTTTTTTCAAATGATAAAAACAAGAACGAACCAATCGTTTAACATGAGACAACGCAGGGTCTAGAGTTACCCCGAGGTTCCTCTCTGAGGGCTTAATAAACGAGGCAAGTGGGCCGAGACTCTCTATTATATCTGGCACAAACCAGAACTTCAGTTTTTGAGTCATTTAGTTGAAGAAAGTTATCATTCAGCCAACTCCTGACAGAATCCAAACACTGAAGCAAGATCTGTACCTCAAAAACATCCCGGGGTTTAAAAGAAATATTTAGCTGAATATCATCAGCATAGCAATGATAAGAAATATTATTAAAAGAGCCTAGAATATGGTACAGAGGGAGGGATATAAAATAATAAGGGCCCCAAAACAGATCCTTGTGGCACACCAAAAGCAGGTGGAGAAGAAGAGGAGGACTTGAATTTAGCGACAGCAACAGAAAAAGATCTTCCTGATACATAAGAGGAAAACCAATTCAGTGCAGAACTTGATACCCCAACCCAGTTATTTAACCTGTCAAGCAGGACACGATTATTGACAGTGTCAAAAGCTGAGGTCAAGTCCAGCAACAAAAACACTGAACAATGTCCTGCATCACTCTGCATCAGGATGTCATAAGTGACCTTAAGAAGAGCGGTCTCAGTGGAATGAGCCCTGCGGAAACCGGACAGGAAATGGTCTAGAATGCAATGTTTATCTAAAGCAGCCCAAAGTTGCTTGGCAACAACTTTTTCTAAAATCTTAGAAATAAATGGTAGGTAGGAGATGTGTCTGTAGCTGCTGAAAAGGTTGTTTTTTTTTAAAGTGGATGGATAACAGCATTCTTAAAGTACTTGGGGACATGACCAGACAGCAGGGAGTTAATAATTGTAAGAACACAGGGACCAATAGACTGGAAGACATCTTTCATCCATCCATCCATTTTCTAATGCAGGGTTGCGGGGGGCTGGTACCTATCTCCAGCGGTCAAGGGGCAAGAGGCAGGGTACACCCTGGACAGGTCGCCAGTCCATCGCAGCAACACATCGCAACACAGAGACATAGAGGAGGGCAAGGGCAATTTTAGAGAATCCAATTCAATTTTGGACTGTGGGAGGGAGCCGGAGTACCCGGAAAGAACATGTACATGGAGAACATGCAAACTCCATAGGAAAGACCACAGGCTGGGATTCGAACCCAGGACCTTCTTGCTGCAAGGCAACAGTGCTACCAACTGCGCCACTGTGCAGCCCAAGACATCTTACAATTCAATTCAATTCAATTCAGTTTATTTATATAGCGCCAATTCACGACAGATGTCATCTCAAGGCACTTAACAAGGAGTCATTTCAATACATTTATACAAACATTCCAATCAGTTAAAAAGTTTCCTATTTAAGGAATCCCAGAAGACTGCGTCAGTCATTGGCGTGAGGTTGGGCCCCGTTGATGCAGACTTTCCAACCACAGCAATCCTTCAGCAATCCTTCATACTGAGCAAGCAGGTAGCGACGTTGGAGAGGAAAAACTCCCCTTTAACAGGAAAAAACCTCCAACAGAACCAGGCTCAGTAGAAGCGGCCATCTGCCACGACCGTCTGGGGGTTTGAGAAGAAAGAGCAGAAACACAGAAGGAACAGAAGATCTGATATAAGAGAACTTTCTATGTTACAGAAAGTAAAAAGTTGATAACAGAACACAGTGGATGTTCAGTTACTGGGAGCATCATCCCAGTCGATGCCCCCCGTCCAACAGGGCATTGCAGCCAAGCAGGATACCAGACCAGGTATATCTTCTATGGAGAGAAAACAAAGTAACAGTCGAAATAACAGCAAATAATACAACTGGAGAGTAGTAGTAGAGAAAAGTAGAAGTGAAGAAAATTGGTAAGTCTGTCCTCCAGCGGTCTAAGCCTATAGCAGCATAACTACAGAGCTAGCTCAGAATGACCTAAGCCACTCTAACTATAAGCTTGATCAAAAAGGAAAGTTTTAAGCCTGACCTTAAAAGTAAACAGAGTGTCTGCCTCACGGACTAAAGCTGGGAGCTGGTTCCACAGGAGAGGAGCCTTATAACTAAAAGATCTGCCTCCCGTTCTACTCCTAGAAATCCTAGGAACTACAAGTAAACCTGCAGTCTGAGAGCCAAGTGCTCTGTTGGGAACATATGAAACAATTAGATCTCTGATGTATGATGGAGCTTGATTATTAAGGGCTTTGTATGTAAGAAGAAGGATCTTAAATTCTATTCTGGATTTAACAGGGAGCCAATGAAGGGAAGCTAAAGCAGGAGAAATGTGATGTTTCTTTTTAATATTCATCAGAACTCTTGCTGCCGCATTTTGGATCAACTGAAGGCTTTTAATGGCATTTTGTGGACTACCTGATAGTGAAGAATTACAGTAGTCCAGCCTTGAGGTAACAAATGCATGGACTGGTTTCTCAGCATCACTCCTGGACAGGATGTTTCTAATTTTAGCAATATTCCGGCGGTGAAAGAAGGAAATCCTAGAAACCTGTTTGATATGGGATTTAAATGTCAAGTCGTGGTCAAAAATAACACCGAGGTTCTTTACGTTATTACTGGGGTTACTGGGTTTTTATGTCTTCCAGACATGCCTGTAATCTACCTAACTGACTGGGTTCATCAGCATTTATGGATAAATATAGTTCTGTATCATCGGCATAGCTGTGGAAATTTATCCCATCCTGTCTAATGATTCTACCAATTGGGAGCATATAAATTATATGGTGAAAAGAATTGGTCCAAGCACAGAACCCTGTGGAACTCCACAAGTAACCCTTGAGAGTGAAGATCGATCATTTAGATGAACGAACTGGAATCTGTCAGACAAATATGATTTAAACCAGCCTAGTGCTGTTCCTTTGATCCCTGAAACATGTTCAAGCCTTTCTAAGAGAATATTATGATCGACTGTGTCAAAAGCAGCACTGAGATCTAACAAAACCAGAACAGACACCAGTCCAGAATCTGAGGCCATGAGAATATCATTAGTAACCTTCACCAGTGCTGTTTCAGTGCTATGATGCAGGGCCGGCCCGTGGCATTGGCAGTATAGGCAAATGTTAAAGGCGCCATATAACCTAGGGGCACCCAACACTGTAACAAGAGGAGCAATAATAGCATTCAGATGACATTGAGTTTCTCTTAGAAAATTGTAAACCAGTGCGACCAGGGGGTATTTGCTGGGATCACACATACACTTAGCTCACGGTGCAGAACAAAACATGAAGCGCCGCAAAGCAGGATGGGAAACCACCTCCACCTATCAGACTTCTTTTACCCGCCATTCGGTTTTCGTTTTTATTTCTTTCAAAAAAGTTAATATGTCAAAGCGTCCCAAATTATCTGGTGCCCAGGGGAGGAAAAAATTGAAAAGAAGAGGAGAAAAAACGCGACAAAGACAAAGGTAATGTTACAGTAAAGATGATGTTAATGATATCATTTTGATGTTACAGAACGATGATCAATAATGTATTGTATAATCTATAAATAGCCAGCGCTATTTGCTAGTTCTAACCAAAATATTAACAGTCAATGGTTCTAACAGATAAGCCTAGCGCGATTATTATGGAAAATAGTAATATGAGTACCTTCCTCTGACAAATGTGTAAATATTAGATCTAATCAGCAGGTGTATTAATGTTAATTTCATTGGCATCATTATCTCACTTTTTCCCAGCTTGTAATAATCAATCAAAATACCATTAATAATCATAATAATAATTCCATAGTTGTAACGCCAGCTGTTAACTGTGTTACAGCTCATATTGTCTATAAAGTGTGTTTATCACGTTAAACTTTACACCTGTGTTAAAGTGCACATCATTAATGTTAGAGCATAACTTAGCATTCCCACATGCAATATTATACTGCAGTTTACTGATTCTTTTGCTTTCTGCTAATTAGAATTTCATTGTAATGACAATAATATTTAAATTATTACTAATATGAATTACTAATATAATTTGTATCTGAAAAAATATATTGTATATTATACACTATGGTCTACATCATGAATTTATCTCTAGGTTTCTCGTTTATATTTTTTATTTTATTGTATTTTTTAAATCATGTGTTTATTACCAGACTGGTGTCACATACTCCTCTTCTGTCTTCAGATGCGCTGCTGAGATTTCTCAGTCCCACCCTTGCCAATCCCTCTGTTGCCTCCACCTCAGCAGCACAACCTATCAGGTATGCAGCAGCATCAAGCGGACCTTCTGTTGCTCCAATAGACCTAGCTGACTGGCTTTGAATGTGCAATTGTTGTATTTAAATAAAAGAATGTCTAAAACAAAGCTATTAAGTTTCTCGTGAGTATATGTACACTAGCAGTGCAAGTACTGTACTGCGATGGAAGGGGGCGCCACTTAAAATCTTGCCTAGGTCACCAAACTGGTTAGGGCCGGGCCTGCTATGATGAGCTCTAAAACCTGACTGAAACTCTTCAAACAGCTCGTTATTGTTTAGATGCTCACAGACTTGATTAGCAACAATTTTCTCAAGGATTTTGGATAAGGAAGGAAGGTTAGATATAGGTCTGTAATTCACTAAGTCATCTTGATAGGGGGAAGGTTTCTTGAGTAAAGGTTTAATTACAGCAATTTTTGAACAGGGATGTAGGTAACACATCAAGAGAACAGGAGGATGCCTTCATGGAGCCAACTAATCTGACCAGCTCTGATAGAGAAACAGCTGAAAAATGTTCCAGTATCACGGGCCGAGGTGGACTAGGAACAGATGGAGACACAGCTGAGGGATGCAAACGACTTCTCACAGTTCTGATCAACCCCATTTCAGAGCCCCATTTTCTAGTTTTGTGAAACTTTCATTGCCATGAACTCTTTTGGCTATTGATTTAGTATACTTTTTTTATTACAATATGCTGTGATGAGTTTCGTGTTTGCCACTCCAACAGAATGACGACAAGCGGGAAAAATTCTTAAAGTTACAAAGAGCTTACACATGCCCACGCCAACATCTTGTCTTTCATTGATATTATATGGACATGAACAGCATAAAAAAATTATGCCGACAAAAGTCTGAGTTTATATTGCAATTCACAGGAGGATTAGATTCCCCTGAATGGGTTGTTTTTACATAGGACATTGTGGCTTGTCACAATATATAAAGGCACAGGTGTCAAGTAACTCGCCCCAGTCTCCATCCATCCATCCATCCATCCATCCATCCATTTTCTGTACCCGTCCATCCTGTGCAGGGTTGCGGGGGTGCTGGTGCCTATCTCCAGCAGTCACAGGGCAAGAGGCCAGTTTTAACTTTTATTACTTATTATTGAACCTATTTATCTTACTTTCCACCTTTCCAACTTTCTGCACCCCCCAGCTGTGTGTTACTTTTTACGCTGTTGTAACTAGTGAATTTCTCCATTGTGAGATCCACAAAGTTTTATCTTATCTTATCTTATCTTATCTTATCTTATCTTATCTTATCTTATCTTATCTTATCTTATCTTATCTTATCTTATCTTATCTTATCTTAAATTTATCTTATCTTATCTTATCTAATCGCAACACATAGACACACAGGACAAACAACCATGCACGCACACACTCATACCTAAGGGTAATTTAGAGAGACCAATTCACCTAACAGTCATGTTTTTTGGACTGTGGGAGGAAGCTGGAGTACCCGGAGAGAACCCACACATGCACGGGGAGAACATGCAAACCCCATGCAGAAAGACCCCAGGCTGGGATATGAACCAGGCCCTCATTGCTGCAAGGCAACAGTTTCTTTTAAAGGTAAAAGTTTGGATAGCTTTTATAGGAAACCATACTGTAGACGGGGTCTAGTTAGGTTTTTTGAGTATTTAAAAAGAATTTTCTGCATTATTATTATATTTATAACACTACTAATTTTATTATTGTTATTATTATTATTATTGTTACATATATTTTGTTCATATTTTTTTACCTCTAACTGCAGAATGTAGCCACTAGTGGTCACCCAAGTCCCATTTACTGAGGTTAAGCGCTGTGACTGCGTTGCATTCAAGTACTGTCAGTAATACTGTTATATAATTAACGTAAACTACTGGATTGCTTCTGCTAAACACAAATGCATTAATTATTTTTTTTTAAGTTCTAGTCTTAGAAAGGGAAATTACATGTAATGGTATAAATACCCTTTGAGAAAGATATAATCAAAATGTGGACATTTGGATAAAGTTATACCAAATACTATTTAAAATCTTCATTACGAGGGGGAATAAAATCCTTAATCTATCTCCAAGTTCCTGTTTTGTTGTTGTAGCAATGAAAGTCGATTTTAAATTGACGAAAATGTTAGGGAACGGGGGTGCATTGGAATCGTCATGCAACGTTTCGAAGTAGACATGAAAGCAGCACTGGTGCTGGCCGACAGGATGACGGTGGATGGGGAGAGTGTGTGGGACAGTGGCAGATAAACAAACACCTGACTGCATGACTCTATGGACCTTTAAATACTAATGTTGAAATGCAGAGAGGTAGTGCATGGCTTTTTTATTTATTTATTTCTTCTGTCGACATAAGAGCCGTGGTTAAAAGAAGATGTGCCCATTGGTGAAAAGTTCAGTATAATAGTAGTGTCCGCTACGAGGTGAGTTTCAAATAAGTTCTAGCTAGAAAACTCAACGGGAAGCTAGCTAACTGTTGCTAATGGGACATGAAAGCATTTAGCTGAGCCAACTATAAAATACCGCTTACGTTACTTTATTTACCTGCGTACCAATAAACCATTAAGCTAACTGAACAAACGCCACTGCGTGGTATAGCAGAGTTAAGCTCGTTAATTAGCTTGCGTTAGCGAAGTCTCCCTCTGTGGAGGATAAATCATCCAGCAGCATCCACCGAAGCATCACTAGCACCATGTATTGTTTGGGTAAAGGAAAGTTCGCCTGCTAACTTATTGCTTCGACAGAAAATACACTTTGTGCGCTCATCTGCTACTCATTTGGATATGTTTGAATAAAACAAACACAGTAGATACCACAGTCCAGTTATAGGAAACATGACTTCACCAAAGACGATGTAAACAAAACATGGTCTTTTTTTTCCTGCCAGTTTAGAAAGAATAGTAGTTTACACTTGATGCAATTTCTTGGAAAAAGAAAGACCCGCCTGGGCTGAGAAATTCCTTTAAGGTGAAGGAGAAATTATTGAATAGAACTATGTCACAATATTAAAAATAATAGTTTTTCCTTAACTTGAGTACTCCGTAAGCTAATGTGTTGTGTGACAGAGCCTGTACTAAACCACACAAACAAACCAAAAACGAACATTAAGCAATTCTTTTTTTGGGGGGGAATTGCTGCAAAAAATATAACTATAATTATTACAGTTATATTGATGTGCATTTATAACATCACTGATTAATCTCCATCTTGAATATGTAGACTAAAGAGTCAATATCACCATAAGGTACCTTTGAGGCTTCCCCATTGCCCCACCAAAAAGTTCAGATTTTCCATCAAACTTCATATTTACTGTATTAAGCAGATGTCAAACTGTTACAAATGCATGTTGGTCAAGCTCCCACACTTTTTATAGATTAACTGCAAGCAAACAAAGTACATGCAGACGGCAGAAAATGTCCACCCTGTCAGGGACACATTCATAGTAGCGCAAGTACATTGTAATTACATAGTGATTATAACATTTGCTTTTTTTGAAAGCTTTTAAGTCCCTTTTCAACAATATGTTTCAGTTATTGTGATAAGTGTTTGGATAATAGTTTAATTTTTGCAAACTTTTTGTCTTTCCACAATATCTGTGCGAGTTACACTTTCTTTTCTAAATGATATCTAACAACAAAGATATCTGGTCAAACTTTCATAAAATACTATTTGGCTTTCAGTTGTTTATAAAAGAATCACACAAAAGGTTCTTCTAACTTGTGAAAGTATTTTATTTATTTTCATAAAACATGAAAATGACAGGGTGGAGAAAGAAATAACAGTGTGGACCTTAGACATGACAGGGTGGACACGTAGTGAAACATTACTGAACAGTTCATAAATGAAGATGGAGTTCCCAGTGGAACTTGTTTATGCCGTTGCAGTGCATACACTTAACTTTCACACTGTGCCCTTTTACATCCATGATGATACCCGGGTTAGTGCTGTCATGAGATAAATTAATTATGATCTGTAATTAATTTATCTAATTAATCTCTTTTTTAATCTCACCTAATAATTGCTGAGAAAAGCCCTAATTTTGAGGTGTTTTCTTTTAAATTCATTACATTATTGTGGTAGAACACAAGTTTGATACATGTAATTAAAAAAAGTGGCTTTATGAAGTCATTTATTGTATCTAACAGACTTGAACAGATGCAGTCCCAGCCATTTACATTCTGCTGTTTTTGTGACTATAGTCCCAAGGGGCGTCTGTACCTACTGCTTCGAGCTGCGTGATTCATTAGCGTTGCGGTCGCAGTGGTAAATATCTTCTCTGAGTCCAACTGTGTTAAGGGTTAAAACATGTAATATGCGAATCATCGGTGCAGACTGGGTGGAGCTGCTGTGAGCTCTGAGACAGGAGAGCGCCCCGCTGCTCGTGAGAAGAGTAACAACGTTACAAGCTTCACCCAAAAGTTTCTAATAACCCCATAAACAGTTGCTAGATTTGCCGCTAGTGGGTTTATATTTTTTAGAAAGAATCGCTGGAGGCGTCGAAAAACTCGCCAAATATAGCAAAGTTGGCAACATTGTCGGCAACTCACCGTTCCTTCTCCCACCACGACGGAAGCCAGTCATCTTCTGATAAATTTACAGCCAACCGATGTCCACTTTAGGGTGTGGTTAACCCCGAACAACTCAGGCACAAGAAGCCCAGTGCATAAAACGAGTTTTATTTAAAGGGAACTCACATGCAGAAACTGTAAAATTAAAGATTAAAAATCAGATTAATGCGATTAAAAAAATATAGCGCACTAAATATGGCTGTAATTAATTGATCTTAATTAACGCGATAATTTGACAGCCCTAACCCGGGTATGCTTCATTGTCATTATTAACGATACACCACCCTCCAATGTGCTTCACTTCAATCATCATGGGTTATCTGGTGTCTTTCCACTTGCTGCAAACTCATCAGGTGAAATGGGGTCAGCTAGAGGGACCTCTTGAAGGTTAAAGCAGGGGCAGTCCAAAATACCTTCCTCCCTTTTACACAGACATGTCTCGGTATTTCATTTGGGCGGGTGTCAGGCTGATAGCTTGGTGGATTTTCATGGTGCCTTTTACAGCAGCTATTGCAGGTACCTATAGAGAGGGGGTGGGGAATTCAAAATGAATACATGTTACTTAACGGGATAGTTCAACATTCTACTGAATGTTTTATATTCTACTGAAACATCAATATAAAATATAACTGGAGATGAACATCTGTAGATTAACTAAAACTTCTGAGAAGGGGACATTGTCCTGTAAATGGAGCAGAAGGCCTATGGGGCAGAGATGGAATTGTGGCTTCAACAAGTCATCTCCATGCTGTGTATTTGTTCTGTTCAGCAACTAAACTGGGTTCATTCACTGTGCTGATTGGAATCACCTGGTTTAGTTGCTGAGAATAACGAATACACCGCTTGTTGATGACTTGTTTAAGTCACAATTCCATCTCTACTATTGGGATGCATTGGATAACAAACTATAGCTTTTACCTTATTCTTTGAATCAATATCCTCCTCCGGGATGAAGAACAGCTTGACAGATGTGTCCATGCTTTTCAGCTTGTCATACAAGGTCTGGGCATCAGGAATGATATCACCAAAAAGTCCCCTCTTACTATCCACTGACTATAACATGTACTGTTATAAAATGCATATAGTAGCTGTTTTAATATATGTAACATTATCAGAATATGGACTAAACTATGCATATGTTGTTCCTTTCATTAACCATGTCCACCCTGTCGTGGGAGGCTTGCTGACAGGGTGGACAATGACAGGGTGGTTGTTTTGGCTAATGTTAGCATTTAATGACCACATGGTGGACCTTAAGTTAGCAATATGATTCAGTTAGCAAGCTGACTGTACACTGTTTAACAGATATATTTCAAATTTCTGATGGTTTATATATTAATTGATATTTCACTACGACAGAGTGGACATGTTTAGCTTGACAGCACCCAACTGCATACATATTTTGATGAAAAATAGGAAATATAAGTGTAAATACTTACTTTGCAACTATCCACCGTATCAGCTTCAATGAGAGAAAGATAAAATAGTGGTAGTGATGTCACAGAAAATATCAGAGGGTTTCTTAAAGGGCTGGTTATCCCATAATGACAGGGTGGACAGTGATTTCAGGGACACGCACAAAATGTTTAATATGATTATGAAAATAGAACAAATATGATCAAAAGGACTTTTTATTTTATTTTATACAAGTTGTTGTGGAATATAAAACCATGTAAAAAGAATTATGATTTAATATTATTTAACCTCTTATTTCACACACTATAGTTAACCGAGCAGTTTGTGGGACATGCCAAAATCATGTACATCCAATTAGAAAAATGTTTATAAAATGAAAAAAAACATATTATAAGAGACTTATCATTGTGCCAATCTGTGTGTAAATATTTATAATTTATAATATTTATAATAAGGCCCCAGACTTTCATCATTCTGCTACATTTTTGTGATAATTGAGTGATTCTGATGAGGACACCAAAAGGCACTTTATGGTGATATTGACTCTAAAGCAACACATTTTAAATAAAACTCTACTCTTTTGAAGTGAATAACTTGTTGCTTGGAAAATTATAACTTTTGATTCCATTTTGCCCATAATAATGTGGCACTGAAAATATAATAGGCGGATATTAGCTGATTTATAGATTTGAGGTTGCAGGCCCGCAGTTGACTGCTTGTCGGGGTTGCTGGTTGTAGTTTGTCAACAGATGTTTTCAAATAGCATTACTTTAATAAGAGCGAGACCACCTGGATTTTTCAACAAAAAAAGCCTGTGTCTAGGTTAGCTGTAGTAATCCCTCTCAGACAACACCAGTCCTAACTGCCTCCAGGATAGGGAGTAATGGGCGGTGCATGTATTTTTTAGCAACTTTTAATATTTCTTTATACAGTGGATTCCCTGTATCCGCCACGATTAGGGACCACAACTGCCCACAAAAAGTCAAAACCCGTAAATATCGGATACCCAGTCAATCAGTGGTAAACAAAATGAATGGTACTCCTGGATTGGCTGCTTTGCTAACTGCAGCCAGTGGCGTGTCAAGTAACATTATATACTGTAGAGTTAATTCGGCTTTTTTAAAATTTCAAATGTTTTAGATATGCTCTATGGAAGAAAATCAGCGAATGGGTTGATTTCTTCCGTGAATGCTTTGAAAATACGTCGGAGACGGAAAAAATGCGCAAACAGGTGAATCCCCAAATCCGAAAACACGCAGTTGCCATTGTTTAGCCAGCTGACTGGCAGTGTGCTGCAAAAGGTGGGGCTGTCACTCCTGTCACTCCGGCTGTTTCTCCTTAAAAAGATCTACTTCCTTTGAAACACTGTGACATCAGTCAGGTAAAAAAAAAAGGCTCCTCAAGGCAAGCGGCCCTGCATGTTTTAGATGTTTCCCTGCCTTAACACACCTGATTAAGATGATTACAGTTCAGTAAAAGCCTGTCAATCGGGCATCAATTGAATTCGGGTGTGCTCAAGCAGAGGAACATCTAAAACATGCAGGGCACCGTGCCTTGAGGACCTGCCCTAATTAACAGAAAAATGTCTGCTATGGGAGAAAATCATCGTTTTTAAAGCAATCATCACCATCTTACACAATCTGCAATTTCCTGTTAAATGATGGTAAGATCAAGGGAAATAAGGATTCGTAACTCGTTTTCAGAGGAGCTTGTCATCTCAGAGCAGGAGTTTATGCAGCCTTTTCTTGTGTGACATTGATTTGTGTTTATTCTTGCATGTTTTCTCAACGATTTTCATAAATCGCCACAGCATGGAGCAATGCCTGAACTGTCTTGTCCCATCGCAATTCTAACACTTTTCATTTGTTTTCTTTTGCAAATGAATCTTCATCCCTTTTCCATTTCTCTCACACCCTCTGCAGTCTCATCTTTCAAGCGGTCCAATGTTAAAAAAAAATGCATGCTGCATGTCTGCTAACCGTCTGGGCCGTCACTCACCTGCTCCTCTTTCCACTGTTGATGCATGCCCTCCTGTAATAAAACTCAAAAACTGCTCGTCGCTGCTCGCATGTTGTGCTGTGAATGAGGCGGCATGAGAGAGGACAAGGGTAACCCTCTGACGCTGTCGTCCAAGAGGTCACGCCAGAACCAGACGGACTACAGACGAGAGCTGGAGAGGCTGCAAGCTGACTTGGAGGCAGAGAAGATCCAAACCCTGTGGGCCTGCGGGCGGCTTGGCGTGGAGCTCCGGTGCCTACGAAAAGAGGCAGAACGGGAACATAGGAGCGCTGTGAGGGAGCTGGCAGCCAGGCATTGCCAAAGTAGACATCTTCTGGCTAAAGAGGGACATATTAAAAACAGAGGGCAACTCAATAAGGTGCAGTCCACAGGGGAAGCGGGCTTTTATCTCGGCAGTGGACAGTCAAGGCTGGAGCAGTTGCTGCTCACGGTGTATGAGGAGATAAAAGGGAAGCAGGCGAGTTATAAATCTCATCATGGACGAGAATTTGAGCTAGAAAAGGCCATCTTCCTCTGCCGCCTTCTGGAGGCCCATGGGAGGCTGTTGCAGGGTACTGGAAGGTTAGCACCACCCATCTACATAGCAGACCGTTTCTCAAAGAAGCCGGTCTGGGATGAAGGCTCCGATCCCTGTCGGACGACACCACTACCAAGCTGCTCCATAGCCCAGCTGAGGACATCTCAGAGAGATTTGTCCTCATACAGCAGGAGGTCTAAACGTGATCAGAAGAAGCAGTTTTCAAGCCGCGGCTTACAGACTGGTGGGTCATGCACCTCTACTGCAGTCAGGGGTGCGTGCCAGATTTGCCACCCCCTCAACACCATCCATGCTGTTCAGGATAACCATCCATCCCAGTGTGCCGAGTCCTCTTCATCGGGCGAGTCACCATCGACCAAACGCACAAAAAGAAACATGGAGGTGAGTTCATGGACCTTTCTACATTGACCTGCTGTTTCATTTAGATACACTAAGCCTGATCCACACAGACACAACACTTACAGGTGAAACTTGAAAAATTTGAATATTGTGTAAAAGTTCATTTATTTCAGCAATTCAACTTAAAAGGTGAAACAATATATGATATACACCTTAGCAACCTTGGGATCTTTCAGAGTGCAGCACCTCAGCGCCCACACGCTTGTTTTTATGCTCAAACGCCGAAGAGGCATATAACTACAAAAATGGGCCCAAAGAAGGTACTGACAGTAGAAGATGGTGATGACATTAAAAAAATCGCCGGAATTCATGTCGTCGGAGATTTCTACTGTGAAAGTGCAGCAGAAAGCGATCCTGGGCCTGGGGGAGGAAGTGAAGGCGACCTGAAACTGAGAACCTTCACCTATACAGACTATAAACCATCAGACTCCCTGAGTCATCTAGACCCAGAGAACAACTTTTTCTTTCACAGCTGCGACAGGCGTCAGTTCTTCACAGAGGAGGAGTACAATCAAACTTTCAACAGTGACAGTAAATTATCTATAATTCATTTCAACATTAGAAGCATGTATGCTAATTTTGACAACATAAAGGACTATTTAAAGTTATTTACAAATCAGTTTAGAATAATTGCTATATCTGAAACATGGATCTGCACTGATAAAGGAATGGACTTTGAATTAGATGGATATGAAGCTAACAATTTAAACAGAAACAAGAGTGGTGGTGGAGTGGCGCTGTATGTGGATAAAAGCTTAAACTCTAAAGTTATTCACAATATGACAACTGTGATTGATAACCATTTTGAATGTTTAACAATTGAAATCTCTAAGGAAAAAAAGAAAAATATAACAATTAGTTGTGTTTATAGAGCCACAGGCTCTAATATAGTTGTTTTTAAGGATTGGCTGGAAGAGGCTTATTCAAAAACTAATCAGAAAATTGTTTATATTTGTGGGGATTTCAACATTAACCTGCTCAAACCAAAGAAGCATAGCATGACAGAAGAATTTATCAGCACAATGTACAGCATGAGCTTATATCCCAAAATTAGAAAAAACCTACCAGAATTAAGCCATACTGTGCTACTTTAATTGACAATATATTTACTAACGACATCAAAAATAATACAAGAAGTGGATTATTAATCAATGGTATCAGTGACCATCTGCCAGTCTGTAGTTTATGATGACTATCAGAGATACCAGCAAAAGGAAAATTTTAATTATAAACAAATGAAGTCACAGGAAACTATGAGAGCTCTGAGGGATGATCTCGGGGAACAAAACTGGGACATGGTCTTCAGAGAAACTGATGCTGACAAGGCATATGATCAATATTTAACAATATTTAACACATTATACAATCAGAATTGTCCAGTTATTCCGTTGAATGTAAAGCAAAAACACACAGATCAACCTTGGATTAGTAAAGGATTACACAATGCTTGTAAAAAGAAAAATAATTTGTATAAAGATTTTTTATAGCAAAGAACCAAAGAGGCAGAATCCAAATATAAAAAATGCAAAAATAGGTTAACAAATATTATAAGAAAAGTAGGAAGGAATACTATAGTAAGATGATAGCTAAGTATAAAAATAATATAAAAGGAATATGGGATACACTGAACAATATTATTAAAATCAGTCCAGACAGCATAATTATCCAGAATACTTTTTTTATAATAATAGTAAGATAGAAAATATGAGGGATATAGTCAATGGATTAAAAAAATTTTTTGTTAATATTGGGCCGAACCTGGCAAAACAAATACCTGATGCTTCGTCAGTGGAAATCAGTAATAATATTGAGCAAAATCCCAGTTCTATGTTTCTCACAGCAGTGGAAGAAATGGAGATCATAGATCTAGTAAATAAATGTGAAAGTAAAACATCAACTGATTATAATGATATCGATGGCAAAACAGTGAAAAATGTTATTGGGGGGATTGTAAAACCACTTACTTATATCTGTAATTTATCATTTCAAACCGGAACATTTCCAAACCAGATGAAAATAGCTAAAGTGGTGCCACTGTTTAAGACTGGAGATAAACACATTTTCACGAATTACAGGCCTGTCTCATTACTTCCACAACTCTCCAAAATCCTAGAAAAATTGTTTACTAAAAGACTGGATTTATTTTTAGATAAATATATGATACTAACAGAAAGTCAGGATGGCTTTAGAGCCAATATATCAACATCACTAGCATTAATGGATTCTGTTGAGGAAATTACAAACGCAATAGATCAGAAACATTTTGCTGTTGGAATTTTTCTGGATCTTCAGAAGGCCTTCGACACAATTGATCATAACACATTAATCAATAAATTGGAACGGTATGGGATCAGGGTGATTGTTTTGCAGTGGATAAAAAGCTATTTGAGTCACAGGAAGCAATTTGTGAAGATGGGACAGTTTTCGTCATCATACTTGGACATTGCTTGTGGTGTACCACAGGGTTCAGTATTGGGTCCAAAGTTATTTCTTTTGTATATTAATAATATCTGTAAGGTTTCAAAAATATTAAAGTTTGTGATGTTTGCCGATGACACAAACATTTTTTGTTCAGGGAAAAAATTAAATGAGTTAATGGAAATAGTTTTTGCAGAAATGTCTAAAGTGAAAAAATGGTTTGATAAAAATAAATTATCATTGAATTTAAGTAAAACTAAATTCATGTTATTTGGAAATAATAAAGTAAATACACAAATTGTGATGGATATTGATGATGTACAGTGGCTTGCAAAAGTATTCGGCCCCCTTGAACTTTTCCACATTTTGTCACATTACAGCCACAAACATGAATGAATTTTATTGAAATTCCACGTGAAAGACCAATACAAAGTGGTGTACACGTGAGAAATGGAACGAAAATCATACATGATTCCAAACATTTTTTACAAATAAATAACTGAAAAGTGGGGTGTGTGTAATTATTCAGCCCCCTGAGACAATACTTTGCAGAACCACCTTTTGCTGCAATTCCAGCTGCCAGTCTTTTAGGGTATGTCTCTACCAGCTTTGCACATCTAGAGACTGAAATTCTTGCCCATTCTTCTTTGCAAAATAGCTCCAGCTCAGTCAGATTAGATGGACAGCGTTTGTGAACAGCAGCTTTCCGATCTTGCCACAGATTCTCGATTGGATTTCGATCTGGACTTTGACTGGGCCATTCTAACACATGGATATGTTTTGTTTTAAACCATTCCATTGTTGCCCTGGGTTTATGTTTAGGGTCGTTGTCCTGCTGGAAGGTGAACCTCCGCCCCAGTCTCAAGTCTTTTGCAGACTCCAAGAGGTTTTCTTCCAAGATTGCCCTGTATTTGGCTCCATCCATCTTCCCATCAACTCTGACCAGCTTCCCTGTCCCTGCTGAAGAGAAGCACCCCCAGAGCATGATGCTGCCACCACCACATTTGACAGTGGGGATGGTGTGTTCAGAGTGATGTGCAGTGTTAGTTTTCCGCCACACATAGCGTTTTGCATTTTGGCCAAAAAGTTCCTTTTTGGATTCATCTGACCAGAGCACCTTCTTCCACATGTTTGCTGTGTCCCCCACATGGCTTGTAGCAAACTGCAAACGAGACTTCTTATGGTTTTCTTTTAACAATGGCTTTCTTCTTGCCACTCTTCCATAAAGACCAACTTTGTGCAGTGCACAACTAATTGTTGTCCTATGGACAGATTCCCCCACCTGAGCTGTAGATCTCTGCAGCTCGTCCAGAGTCACCATGGGCCTCTTGGCTGCATTTCTGATCAGCGCTCTCCTTGTTCTGCCTGTGAGTTTAGGTGGACGGCCTTGTCTTGGTAGGTTTACAGTTGTGCCATACTCCTTCCATTTCTGAATGATCACTTGAACAGCGCTCCGTGGGATGTTCAAGGCTTGGGAAATCTTTTTGTAGCCTAAGCCTGCTTTAAATTTCTCAATAACTTGATCCCTGACCTGTCTGGTGTGTTCTTTGGATTTCATGGTGTTGTTGCTCCCAACATTCTCTTAGACAACCTCTGAGGCCGTCACAGGGCAGCTGTATTTGTACTGACATTAGATTACACACAGGTGCACTCTATTTAGTCATTAGCACTCTATGGACAACTGACTGCACTCAGACCAAAGGGGGCTGAATAATTATGCACACCCCACTTTTCAGTTATTGATTTGTAAAAAAAAAAAATGGAATCATGTATGATTTTCGTTCCACTTCTCACGTGTACACCACTTTGTATTGGTCTTTCACGTGGAATTCCAATAAAATTCATTCATCTTTGTGGCTGTAATGTGACAAAATGTGGAAAAGTTCAAGGGGGCCGAATACTTTTACAAGCCACTGTACTTATTGAAAGAGTGAATCATTATATATTTCTGGGTGTCACAATGAACGATAAAATAAGTTGGAAACAACACATAAAATACATTCACAACAAAACTGTAAGAAGTATTTCCATATTAAACAAAGTAAAACATTTCCTGGATCACAACATACTTCACATGTTATATTGTGCACTGGTGCAACCATATCGGAATTATTGTGCAGAGGTTTGGGGCAACACTTATAAAACTACATTATCACCAATAACATTATTACAGAAGAAAGCCATTAGGATCATTAATAAAGCTGGTTATAGAGATCACACTAACAACCTGTTTTTGAAATCATGAGTACTAAAGTTTGCTGACATAGTTCAATTTTTGACATTACAAATAATTCATAAAGCTACTAACAAACTACTCCCAAGTAATATACAAAAACATTTCTCATATAGAGACAAACAATATAATCTGAGGGAAGAATGGAATTTAAAATACCCATCTGTGCGAACAACAGTAAAAAGTCTGTGCATTTCTGTTTGTGGAGTAAAATTATGGAATGGATTAAATAATGAATTAAAGCAATGTCCAAGTATGAACCAGTTCAGAGAGTGGTATATAAATATGGTTTTCATGAGGTATAGGGAGGAAGAGGGATACTAACTGGACGAGATCCAATGATTGGTGTGGGGGTGTTAATATATTTGTATATATAAGTGTATATAGTATAAAAGATAATGGGGTATGTTTGTAATTGTGTGTAGTGGTGAATGTTGATTGCTGTGGGTAAATGGGAAAAGGGATGCTGAAATATTCTGTATGTAAAGGCGTAAATGGGACATTTGATCAAAGACAATTTTAGAGAATACCATGGCGAACTGATGTAAATGACACCGTTCCTTTTGATTTTTGAGTAAACGGGAAAAGGGGCAGGAAACTAAAAAAGCGTATTCTTTTCCCTGCGCCCTTTGAACTTATCAATCAATTTATTTTATTTTATTTTGCCGAAATTATGTTATGATAAATATGTTCAAATATGTTCAAATAAATAAATCATTCAATTCAATTCAATTCAATATAGACTCATTATACGCACAGCAAGATATTTCAAAATATCAGAAAATTAGAGTATTGCATGAAGTCAATAGAACAAGGATTAAATAGAGAAATGTCAGACCTCTGAAAAGTATAATGATGCATATGTACTCATTACTTGGTTTGGGCCCCTTTTGCATCAATTACTGCCTCAATGCGGCGTGGCATGGATGCTATCAGCCTGTGGCACTGCTGAGGTGTTGTGGAAGACCAGGATGCTTCAATAGCAGCCTTCAGCTCTTCTACATTGTCTGGTCTCATGTCTCTCGTTCTCTTGGCAATGCCCAATAAATTATCTGTGGGGTTCAGGTCAAGCAGGTTTGCTGTTTATTCAAGCACAGTAATCCAAGGGTATTGAACCAGGTTTTGGTACTTTTGGCAGTGTGGGTAGGTTCCAAGTTCTGCTGGAAAAATGAAGTCAGCACCTCCATAAAGCTCTAGTGCAGAAGGAAGCATGAAGTGCTCCAAAATGTCTTGGTAGATGGCTGCGTTGACCCTCGACTTAATAAAGCTCAGTGGACCAACAGCAACAGATGACATGACACCCCATATCAACACAGACTGTGGAAACTTCACACTGGACTTCAAGCATCTTGGATTGTGTGCCTCTCCATTCTTCCTCCAGACTCTGTGACCTTGGTTTCCAAATGAGATGCAGAATTTGCTGTTCTTTTTTTCTTTAGCCCAGGTAAAACACTTTTGACATTGTTTGTTGTTCAGGAGCGGCTTGACAAGAGGAATACGACATTTGAAGCTCATGTCCAGGATCCGTCTATGTGTGGGGGGTCTTCATGCACTAGCTCCAGCATTAGTCCACTCCATGTGAAGGTCCCCAACACTTTAGAATGACCTTTTCCAGTCAATCCTCTCCAGGCTGCGCTCATTCCTGCTGCTTGTGCACCTTTTTTGTCCACACTTTTTCCTTCCACATAACTTTCTATTAATGTGCTTTCACACAGCACTTTGGGAACATTCAACTTTTTTTGGAATTACCTTTTAAGGCGTTCCCTCCTTATGGAGGGCGTCAATGATGGTTTTATGCAAAACTGTCTGGTCAGCAGTCTTCCTTATGATTTCGATTCATACTGAACCAGACTGAGAGACCATTTATAGGCTCAGGAACCTTAAAGCCTAAAATATTGAACCTTTTCACAATATTCTAATTTTTCTAATTTTGAGTTTGGGTTTTTTATAAGATGTAGGCCTATGCCATAATAATCATCAAAATTATAACACATAAAGGCTTGGATTTTAACCGAGATGTGGGTCTGTGGATTTAGTAAAATAATTTGCATATATGTGCATCATCCATGTGGAAATCCTTACATATCTATTGTTGAGGTGAAAACAAAGGAAGGAACCTGTAATAAGCATAAAAAATAGCTTGTTTAGAGTTTTGCTGTGTTGATTTTGTGGTTCCTGGAGTACAGACTGACAACAATGGCGAGCTTGTGTCTTAACAGGAATGTGTATGTCTCTCCACAATCTGATGGTAATTTGGTGAAAAGGGACCAAAAATCAATCAGTTGAAAGCATTCTCAGGCCACTAAAATAAATGTTTTAAACAGAAAACTGAAAGATATATTCCTTGTGCCGTTTTTCATTTTTATCTTCTCAATAATATATTAATCATCCATCCATCCATCCTCTCCTCTTCCGCTTATCTGGGATCGGGTTGCGGGACAGCAGCTTAAGCAGAGAGACCCAGACTTCCCTTTCCCCAGCCACTTGGTCCAGCCCCTCTGGGATAAGCCCAAGACGTTCCCAGGCCAGCCAGAAACATAGTCCCTCCAGCGTGTCCTGGGTCTACGTCTGGGTCTCCTCCTGGTGGGACGTGCCCGGAACACCTCACCAGGGAGGCATCCAGATGCCCGAGCCACCTCAACTGGCTCTTCTGGATGTGGAGGAGCAGCGGCACTACTCTGAGCCCCTCCCGGATGACCAAGCTTCTCACTCTTATCGCTTAAGGGTGAGCCCAGACAACCTGAGGAGGAAACTCATCTCAGGCGATTGTATCCATGATCTCGTTCCTCTGGTTACTACCCAGAGCTTTGACCATAGATGAGGGTAGGAACATAGATCCAACGTTAAATCAAGAGCTTTGCCTTTCGACTGATCTCTCTTTCCTCACCCCAACAGAGCAGTACAGCGCCCAGACACAGCTCCAACTTGCTTATCAATCACTTGCTCCATTATTCCTTCATTCGTAAATAAGACCCTCAGGTACTTAAAGTCCTCCTCTTGGGACAGAACCTCGTCCATGACCCGGAGAAGCCTCTCTACCCTTTTCTGACTCAAGACCATGGTCTCAGATTTGGAATCGCTGATTTTCATTCCGGCCACTTCACACTTCGTTGTGAACTGCTCCAGTGAAAGCTGTAGATCACTTTCTGATGAAGCCAACAGGACCACATCATCTGCAAAAAGTAGAGACCTGATTCTTAGGCCACCAAAACAGATCTCCTCAACACCTTGGCTGCGCCTAGAAATCCTCTCCATAAAAGTTATTTACGGTGACAAAGGGCAACCATGGCGGAGTCCAATCGTCATTGGAAACGAGTCCGACTTACTGCCAGCAGTGCAAACCAAGCTCTGACACCGGTCATACAGCGACCTAACAGTCTGTATCAAGAGGCCTGGTACCCCATATTTCCAGGGTAGCCCACATGTAGACTAGTTGGGTGAACTCCCATGCACTCTCCAGGACCCTGATTAGGGTGAAGAGCTGGTCCAGTGCTCCATGGCCAGGATGAAAAACGCATTGTTCCTCCTGAATCCGAGATGCGACTTCCCATCAGACCCTCCTCTCCAGAACCCCTGAACAGAGCTTACCAGGGAGGCTCAGAAGTGTGATTCCCCTTGTAGTTGGAACACACTCTTTAGCCCTCCTTTTTAAATAAGGGGACCACCAGCCCAGTCTGTCAATCCAAGGGAACTGCAAACATGCAATATTTTCTTATTATAAATAACGTCTCATTTTTGCATAAACCAATATTTTTGAAGGTTGAATTTTTTTTTTTTTGTCTACGCTTTGCAACAAGAGCAGGACATGAGTGCCTGGTGTATGTAGCCAAGTTTAATCAACAGGGAGCGGGGCATGTTTGAGGTTTAGAAACCATAAAACGGGAAGTGCTTTGTATTGTATCTGACAAGTAATTATTTTTAGATAACTTTCATTGGTCTGTGAAAAAAAATAAAAAATAAAACCGTTCATCTACATCAGCCACATGAGCTTGTAGGTCTTGACTTTTGACATCGGGCCAAACAAAAACACTCAGAGGGCCGCAAATAGCCCCTGGCTGTACTTTGGACACCACAGATTTAAACACTATGGCTACTGTGTTCAGCTTTGTCTTCAATGATTATTTATTGTGGACTTGAGGTAGATTTTGTGGCTCTTTTGTGATAAACTGTTGTTTTCTACCATCTTTACACTGATTGGGATGGACAGTGTTTGTGTTAATGCTACTTATTTAAATACTCAGAGATCAGATGAAGGTAGACAAAGGTATTTCAAGTGTTAATTACTTTTCAAAGGTTTTCATACGCTTTGAATTTTTCACATTTTGTCACATTACTATAACACTGCTCAAAAAATAAAGGGAACACTTAAACAACACAATGTAGCTCCAAGTCAATCACACTTCGGTATATAGTATATTTGGACGCGCGTCAAGCCAGAAATACACAACTTGTGGAAGGAGCTAGTGCCAAATGGTTCAAGACAGGAGCTGTCGAGCGTTGGAAGAGAGAGTCTCCATTCTCTATTTACTGTGGAGAGTACCCTGCGCAGGTTCGCAGGGTCAGTAACGTGAAAACTTTCAAAAGTGAATTGAACTTACCAGGTCGCTCTGTCTCCTCCCTTATATTCCTCTAAGTGAGGTCCTTTTTATTCCTGTCTCTGTAAGGCAAGGCAAGGCAATTTTATTTGTTTAGCACACTTTCAACAACAAGGTGATTCAAGGTGCTGTAGAGAAAGCAACTGGTGTCTTATAGCTCCGGGTGATAACCCACGGTCGTTATCATTATTTCCTCTATGTTAAATGAAGAATTTTGCCGGACCTGACCCCTTGAACTGGGTCACAGCATCACGTGACACCACGTCACCAGGCTCCTGATTGGTTGACGCGACTCGAATTGACGCAGAAGTTAAAATTTTTCAATTTCAGCGGCAGACGCAAAAACGCGTCACGCGCGAATGCACAAAATGCACCACATAATTTGACTTGCATTCGCCCGAATTTCACGCTCCAATGAGGCAGAAATGCGTAATCTGAATGATATAGCCCTGACATGCGTCAGCGCGCTTCTGCGTTGACTTTACATGTAACCCTGACGCCCTTGACGCTTCAAACGCCTTCGGTATGAACGCACCCTTGGGGCAACAACCCAGCAGCAGGACTTCTACCTCCGCCTTTGTGCAAGGAGGAACTGGAGGAGCACTGCCAGAGCCCTGCAAACTGACCTCCAGCAGGCCACAGATGTGCATGTGTCTGCTCAGACGGTCAGGAACAGACTCCATGAGGGTGGTATGAGGGCCCGATGTCCACAGGTGGGGGTTGTGCTTACAGCCCAACACCATGCAGGACATTTGGCATTTGCCAGAGAACACTAAGATTGGCAAATCCGCCACTGGCACCCTTTGCTTTTCACAGATGAAAGCAGGTTCACACTGAGCACATGTGACAGACCTGAGTCTGGAGACGCTGTGGAGAACGTTCTGCTGCCTGCAACATCCTCCAGCACGACCAGTTAGCAGTGGGTCAGTAATGGTGTGGGGTGGGGTGGCATTTCTTTGGGTGGCAGCACAGCCCTCCATGTGCTCGCCAGAGGTAGCCTGTCATTAGATACCGAGATGAGATACCGAGTTGAGATCCTCTGACCCCTTGTTAGACTATATGCTGATGTGGTTGGCCCTGGGTTCCTCCTAATGCAAGACAATGCTGGACATCATGTGGCTGGAGTGTGTCAGCAGTTCCTGCAAGAGGAAGGCATTGATGATATGGACTGGCCCACCTGTTCCCCAAACCGGAATCTAATTGAGTACATCTGGGACGTCATGTCTCGCTCCATCCACCAACGCCACGTTGCACCACAGACTGTCCAGGAGTTGGCGGATGCTTTGGTCCAGGTTTGGGAGGAGATCCATACCATACCATACCAGTTTATTTATGAAGCACTTTAAAGATGGCATTACAATCAACCAGAGCACTGTACATGAAAACATCAATAAAATAAATACAATCATAGGAAAGCATTAAAAATACAAAGAGCTAAAACAGACAAGGAGCAAGGCAAAAACAAATGATACTAGCACACAGTTTGAAAAAAGAACTTTGCAAACATAACATTTGACTTGTTTTAAGGACATAACATCAAAGTTGGATCAGTTTTTCCTCTTTAATTTTGAGTGTGACTCCAAAGCTAGACCTCCATGGGTTGATAAATTTGATTTCCATTGATAATTTTTGTGTGATTTGGTTGTCAGCACATTCAACTACGTAAAGAACAAAGTATTTAATAGGAATATTTCATTCATTCAGATCTAGGATGTGTTATTTTAGTGTTTACTTAATTTTTTGAGCAGTGTACAAACTTTAGTGTATTTTATTGGGATTTTAAATGATAGAACAACCTAAATTAGTGAACAACTGCTGAACATATAGTTTTATATGGTGAAACTGATTTAAAGCAGTTGGTTGGATGGTGCTGTGGGGAGTATTGGGGACTGACTATAAATGTATGAATAAATAAAAATCACATATAATTTACCTTCCACTTCATAATTATGGATCCCTTTGTGTGAATCTGCTCACATGAAGTGCAAATAAAAGACGAAGTTCGTGGTTGTAACACCTTAGCAAGGCACTGTATTTACATTTTTAGTCTCAACTTTTTATTTATTTTCATGAATTCATAAATTCATTTCATTGACAGGTCTAAAATAATTTCATTCAACTGGAAGATGTCTGATGTAGGAATTTGTAAATCCTGTAACCATGTGCAGAGAGCAGGGGCATGGGTGGAAGGTTTATGAGACTGTTTGAGTGGCAGAAGTGGGCCAACGTGCTTTGGATTAGGTTTGGAAAGGTGAAAATTCAGCATGTCAGTAAAGCCATAACCCATTTCCATCCATTTTCTTCCGCTTATCCGGGGTCGGGTCGCGGGGGCAGCAGCTTAAGCAAAGAGACTCAGACTTCCCTCTCCCCAGCCACTTGTTCCAGCTCCTCGAGAAGAATCCCAAGGCGTTCCCAGGTCAGCCGAGAAACATAGTCCCTCCAGCGTGTCCTGGTTTTCTTTTAAAAAACAAAAATGCATAAGCATTTAACTGAACAGCCACTTTCATTTGCAGTGTTTTGATTGGCTCATTACAAAGAAATGTAAATAACAAATATAACAGTACAGTTTTTTTGTCTCATGTGACATGAACATGAAATTTCCTGTCTGTATTTGCCTTATTGGTTTGTCGAGGAGGCTTTGTGAAGATGGGTTTGAGTGACAGGAGATCAATGCCACTGATCATGACGCGTCTGAATGTAGTTTCTTTCTGTCCGTCTATGCAGCATCTGTGGAAAATGCTGACTAGAGTCCTTTCTGTTTTATGTATTAACTAGTACGGGCAGTCCATAACCTGACAATTGTTTTTTCAGATATAATCGGGCTTGTGTGCTGCTGCAGTTAATCCTAGAAAGTGTTAATCTGCTGCTGTATGTGCTGTTACCAGACAGGCTGTAAATTTAAGCTATAAAAAAGCAGAAGAGGAGCAGAAAGTGTTTTTTCACCATAGGGATATAAAACCACTTTATTGTGGGTTAACTATTATGAATAATGTAAAAGTGAGGAGCAAAGAAAAGCATTCTCAGAGCAAAACAAAGGACTTTTGTATCGTGTTCTGAGTTTATTTAGACTTTAACTTTCTGCTCCACCTTTTCATAATTCTTTACATTTCTGCCTTATCAGTCATCTAATCTCATAAGCTTTGTTGTCTTTAATAGTTATTGGATGCTCTTTTTTTTCCAATAGAATGTTAATCTCGATGCCACATTACTTTGAATGAACATATACGTTTTCTGTTTTTTTTAAACACACTGCAGTTAACAACCTGTTACATGAGAAGTGACAACTCGGGAATAAAAGGTTTTATCTGTAGTAATGATCTGTAGAATAACTCAAAACCGATGTATTGGTGGTAGAAATATTGCAAGCAAGTTGTGTTTATCATTATTGCTGCATCTTAGTGGATTTTCTTAGCTTCTTGGTATCGTATATAATATAATAGAAAATAATAGAGTACAAATATCCTTCAATGTCCCACAGTAGGGAAATTCAGACGTACCCGCATACATCCATCCATCCATTAGTACTTCCATCTATCCATCCATCCAGCGATTTGTCTGTCCATCTACTCAACTACCTATCCATCAAATAATCCATCCATCCGTGTTTCTGTTCAATTTATTCATCACTAATAGAAGGCAACATTTTTTTTAGTTAATAAACAACATAGAACTCAGAGTTTACTAAGGTATTGGATTATGACATAGGGTTTCAAGTAGATGTGATTGTGATTGGATTTTATAGCTATGTTTCAAGGAATAAATCACCATACTCACTTAGTTTTAATCTGCTGGAATAGCTGAAATAATTCCCCTGAAACTAGATGTCTAAATAGCCAAGTGGTTACTGTCATTTCAACACTGAGTTGTGGCATCCCTACAAACATTCCCATGTGGACATTTTAGGATTTTGCAGGAAACTGTGAGTTCCATCAGTGGATCGGAGTCATTTTATTTCTTTTTTTAGAACTGAAGTGAAGAGCTGCGGTAAAATATCACTTTAGACAGGGCACACTCGTTCGTTTGCCTGCCTCCCTCTGTTGCAGTGCCCGCTGCCTTTTCAACAATCAGTAGGCAGCCACCATCATTCCAGCGTCATCTCCATGGAAACGAGCTGTAGCTGCTGTGATGATTGGGTCCCATCTCAAAGCCTGCCTTTTTGTGATAGGATGAGGGGGTAGCAGTACTCCCTGCCCCCCTCCTCCCGTCGACACTTGCCGTCTTAGACACACTCATTTTTCCCCTCATCCTCCGTCCTTACCTTTATTGCGTCGCAAACAAGATGGGATTAAGCAGCCCTGTCGGGTCTTGTCGAATTCGGATTACAATGCTTTGTGACACGGCGGCATCAGTGACGACAGCGCAGAGGAGTCATCGTGCCACCCACATCCCAGCCTCTCTTGCAAGAATGGAGACCGGAATGGAGACCTGTTAGTTAGACTGTTTTCATAGTTTTCCCATGCAAATCTATTTGTTTTTTGATTCGGGCTTGCATGTGCTGTTTTCAAAATTATGCGCGATTAAAAAGCGCCCCTGTGTGTTTTCCTCTTTCTGTCCCTGCTGAACCTTCGAGATGACAGAGAAGAGCAACGAGGAGAGATGAAACAAGCCTTGGTTGTGCCATGAGCGGGACACAGTTTCGTCACAAATGTTTGAAAAAATATGCAAAAACATTGGTACAGCGCCATGGCAATTAGTTGCTAAGCTTTCAAGAGCCAAGATGAGGAATATGGAACTGAATGTCTTCATTTTGGAGAACGTCACTGCATGGATGTGGCTTACGGCTCCTGGTTCAGTTGGAACTGCTTTTAATCAGGTTCCTACAACCGCCACTACGTACATTCATTAATGCATTTATGAGACATCTTGTTTAGTGTATGAAAACCATTCCAGGAAATGTACTGATCTTGATTTTAGACATTTTACCTTCGCTGTGAAAAATCCTCTTCTTCTGAACTTCATCAGAACCGAACGAAAGGGATTTTTGTCGATCTGAAGTGAGCATGTAGGGAATGGGTCGGATTTGGCTCCGGACCACCTTTGGTCACACAGGCTCCCTCCTGCTGCTTCTTGCTTAAATATGCTTAAATAAAGGGATGTATGACCTGTGCACTCGTCCTGAGCAGCCCGAACCTGCACCGACACGCACAGAGATGGAGAGCCCCGAAGAGACACAAGCTCTCGGGTGCCAGGCCGTTGAACAGGAGCAAAGAGAGTCTCGGGAGCAGGAGGATAAGAAACGAGGGCTTTTGGACAAGGACATCCCAACTACTGCTCATTTAAAGAAGTCGCTGTTAGGAAAGAGACACCACTCACTTTATGCAAACCTCCACGGATTTGAAATGGAAGGACTACGAAAGGTAAGCAACATGTTTTAACTCAATTAGCGACGGGGGAGTTTATCTCTTATATTACAGCGACACATTTAGAATCACAAACTATCATGTCCGCCAATTGTTGGCACTCTAAATATAATCCAAATCGCTGCATCTTATAGGAATTTGCATCCAGGAAGCCTTTGTATGAAGTTTCAGATAGGATACACTGAATTAGTGAGAGCAGCAACATATCTGGAGCAGGGCTGTGCTTGGCACGATTTATTCTGGTTGAAGATGACCTGGTAACTATTTTCACTCCTATGGGTGCCCTCCAAGAAAGAGAAAGACAAGCTTACTTGTGAAGTTGGGAAAAAAATTTATGTTAATACTATATGATCTTTTATCATAGATTGACAGTTCTTCCAATTCTAGCCTTAGAAGAATCCAATAAAAACTGTTGAATTATTTTCATATAATTTGCCTAATAGGTGATCTCAATGAGTCATACTGAGCAATTTGCAGTGCCTTGCAAAAGTATTCATAGAACATTTTAACTTTGAACTCAAGGTTTATTTATAAAAATTTGTTCTGAAACCATGCATCAGATTCTTTATTGGATTTAGTTCTGGACTTTGACTGGACCATTCTCACATGACTATGCTTTGATTTAAACCATTCCATTGTAGCTCTGGTGCAGGGGTCGCAACAATCAAATATTTTCCATATTTGATTTACGCACAGAGTACAGGTAACTGAATCTATAAAAAAATAAAAAGATTCCGTTGAGACCGTCTGAGTATCATCTCAGACCTGGACACCGTACTCAATGCATTTTGCTAACCGGAAGCTGACAGCACGTTGAAGTTTTAAAGATGGTTTTGGAACGCGCCGCTTCCAAGGGCCCAGTGTTGTGCCAAACCACCGGTGCATTCTGCGGGATTTTTCCTCCCGCTTAAACGATAGGTTACGGGTCAGGAAATAGCTCGTTCAGAGAGTCTTTCCAACTTCTAATCACTTTAGTTGGAGAAATGTTCCCTTATTTCAGAACTTCAGCTGAAGTGGCGCTTAATTCCAGTCTCCAGTGTGGCAGCAGAGTGCAAATTCAGCCTCCAGAGGAACATCTAAACCCCCATGAGAAATCATCTGTCCGAGGCAAAAGTGTAACAAGTGCAATCGTTTTGATTTTATGTTTTTCTCTGTTCGGCTTGTTCGGATTGAATATGATTTAAAATGAATTTTTAAAAAATACTGTTAAAGTCAACATTTGAAAAATTGCCGCGTAAAAATAGTTTAAGGCCTGATTCTTTTGACCCCGTCGGTCAAAATGACTGAAAACAAAAATATCTAGCATGACCTCTGCTGTGGTTGCATGTTCAGGGCCATCCTGCGGGAAGGTAGACCTCCACCCCAGTCCCAAATCTTTTGTCTCATCTAACTGGCTTACTTCCAGAATTTCTGTGTTTAGCTTCATCCATCTTTCCATCATCACAGAGCAGCTTTCATATCGATGCTGAAGAAAATCATGCCCACAGCATGATACTGCAATCAAAATGTTTCACCTCAGAGATTGTGTTTGATATGTAGACTACAGTCTCTCAGAGCTGCTTCTAACACACGTTTGTTCTGTCTACTATAGGCTTTTGGCAAACTTTAAGCATGACTTCCTATGGCACACTATACCCTTCAGATTTTTGTTTGACATTTTTTATTTTTTTGTTGAGAACCCTTTCCTTCCTCTCCTCACATCTGCACCACTTTGTGTTGGTCTGGGATATTAAATCCCTCCCAAAACATTGAAGTTTGTGGTTGTAATGAGGCAAAATTGGTATGAATACTTTCTGCATGGCATTCAAAATCAGCCATGTGGAGTACATTTTGATATTTTTTCTTTGTTTTCCACTTTCAGTGTCAGACGATTTTATTGTATCCCTAGGTCTTGACAAGATTTCCTCATCAAGCTAGTAGTCAGAGTGCAATATTCCCTCCTGTGTTCCCCCACCGCCATCGCTTTATTACCCTATCAACGTAATCGCAGCTAAACAAAAGCTCCCTAATAAACCCCTCAGTGTACAACCTGAAAGTAAATGTGTGGCCGCAGCCGGTGAGATGAAGCATTAAATGACACATTAGGGAAGATTGTTTGGTCATTTCACAGCAAGGGTCTGCAATTTGTTTGCTCCTCAGCAGGAGGTTGTCACATTTGGATGACTATTTAGGATTAGCTGTGAATTTAACACAAAGGGCCTTTCCTTGCTACTATTTCTACCTAAAATGGAGTTAATAATGAGCAATAATGTAAGTAAAAGCGATGGTGTTACATACAAGAACTTGTCTATCTAGTGCACAGAACACTTTGTGCTAAACAACCTCAGGTCCAACCACATGTTTTAGAAAAATGTGAGAACTCTTTCCTATTTCGTTTAATACTTGAAAAGCAATGTCTTGTACTAGATAAACAATGAAGCATATCTGTTTTGACGTTGCTCACTAAAGATAATCATTCCTGGATGTAGCACATCATGTGCAAAGATGCACATAATGTGCTATACATGTGCATCACTAAACATGAACAGTCCTTACTGCCTGTCAGGTTGTCTGTCTGCTCTAATTGTTAACCCTTATGGTGCTTTGCACCATAAGGGTTCCTTACTGCTCGTTGTATTTTGCACAGTGGGAGTTTTATTTGGAAAGTTGTTTCTCCAACCTGTGGTTTTCTACCTGTTGACCTAGGCCAATTGTTCAACCCAGTCCTCTGTAATGACTGTGCTGAGGAGGTTTTCTTCCTTTTTTTCTTTTTTACTGCTATCTCAACACGGATAATGGTTTCTAAAGAAAATGAAAATTCTCCATCTTACCGTTCCTATGGTTTAAACTCCTAAGATGCCATGGTGATAGGATAAGTGGCCAAGTTAACCCCCCTGCATTCGCACGGTTGCGGTTGTATAAGCCTGGAGCAGTACCATCGCGTCAGTCTACGGCCAGTGCACAGCCCGTAAGTAAAACTCTATTGTCAACTCAAGAAAAGGCTATGTTATACAGGTTTAATGCACTCGCTAACCTAGCAGGTTTTATTTTAATTTGGACAATGCTAGCGCTCGCTGTGAACAGCTGTTGCCAAGCTGTCATGTTATGGAAGAAACCGACGCAAACAGGGCTGGATTATGTTAGCATAGGCCCCTGGGCACAAAATGTTTAAAGGGCCCCCTCGCCTATACCTGAAGAAGCCATTTCTGCCGCGATTCCAGAAGATATAAAACAAAGTTCCTCTAGCCTACTTGTTGCTCCGGGTGAAGGAATAGCCATGCTCTCATATGTTAGCCAATCGGAGTCAAGCAGCTTAGCTCATTGAATATTAATGAGAACTGGCGCAAATCGAGCTGAGTCTTCCTGCAGGCTTTAATGCTAGAAGCTAGAATGGCTTGAAACAAGGTAACCAAGGCATTTTTTCCACAAATAAATGTTACAGAGTCAATGGTAAACTTCAGAAATGACCACAAAAGTGAAATAAGTGTGGCAGGGCACCTTTAAATATTATAAAAGTATTGGTCTTATTCTTGACTTTACATTATGTAGATACATATAAGCTGAGAAAACAAATTGAAGCCTGTTCTTGTTTACATGCAAGGTTTGTAAAAAAAAAAAAAAAAACTTTCATTATATCCACTTCTGTCACTTCTGGTGTCCCGCAGGGTCCCATATTACGTCCAGTGCTCGTTTTTATATTTATAGTCACTGGGGCTGCAAATCATACCATGCATTTTCATTGCTTTGCAGATTATATGGAGGTTTACCTACCCTTACAAAAGTAAAAAAAAATCTGAGTAAAAAAATCCTGGATGAACAGAATGTTTTTTTAAATATCATTGTTTGAGCATATGGGCAGTGGTCGTCTCTCAGTTATTCTGTTAAGAACCCTGCTGTGACCTTTGACAGTCACTTTACCTTTTACCAACTAAAGCTACCAGTCATCAGAAATGGCTATGTCGCTCAATGGTAGAATGTTATCCACGCTTTTATATAATCAAAACTGGATCACGGTTCTTCATTATTATTTCATGATTGGAAATTGAGAGAAGTGTTCTTTTTTTAAGATGAATACTGTGCAATTCCTTCCTTGTGGACAGAAAGCCAAACTAAATCTGCATGCCTGTTTGTTGTTATCTGTGGCTCTAAGGCCAGTAAATACAAGCCATCACCTTGTCAACATCTCTTAGCCCTGTTCTGACTGACGCAGCAAAACTGATGTTCAGCAAAAAATCTGTAAAGCTGTGTCAGATCATCCTTGTTCTGTAAGAATGAGAAACTGTCTTGACAGCTATTTTAGATAATTTCTCTGCATAATCAAGTACTGCAGGGGAAAGTGAAGTGGTAGAGGAAGAATGTGGGCTCCTCTGGCATGGTTTGCTGTTCTTAAATATGTTCTACCATAAAAAGGGGGGTGATTAATTTAATTTAAGTCCACTTAAGGAGATGTGTTTGAAACGTATTAGCCACGGACATCTATCCGTTTTGGACACGCTTAAGTGCGTATTGAACAGATTGTCATGCCCCTTAAACTGTGATGCTGATTTGTTGTGAAGAAATCATTCCAGAGTTTTTGTTCAGGAAAATCACAATATATTCATTTAACAATCATAGGACACAGGAAAAAAAGCAACAACTCACACATTAAAAACTGGAGAAGATGTAGGTTTTTTTTTTAGGATTACCTTTAAAGTCTTGAATAATTTTGTGGCTGGTCCAGAAAAGGTTAACATCTATACAAGATCAATCCCTGTTTCTGATCTTTGCTAAGTGGTCTCATATTGTATGTGTTGGTGGGCACACTTCCGTGTGTGTGTGTTCTATTGGCTAGCCATGTTATATGGTGTAAATAATTGATTGGGGAGTGCAAACAGAATCTCTAGGGTAATGGTTCCTCTCCATAGCCCAGCTGAAACATGCCCGAGTGTCTGGCTGCCGTCTGGCTGCAATGAGGCGCGGAGTCTTTCTGAAACGGAGGTTACAAACGTTACTCAGCTGTCGCTTTTCCTTACACTGTACCTTTCTTCTGCTGGTTATCACTTCTACACTGTAAAACATGTTAAATCCTATTAGTCGTTTTGGTTCAGTGTATCGGTAAAAACAATGACAACAGTGTCCTATAAACAGCTTAGACTGAAGCCTAAGAAATGGCGCTTTTTTAAATATAAGAATAAACCAAATTTTTTTTAAATTATCTCAGTTGATATTAAATTTTTGCAAGTTGATTAGGGCTCTTTTTTGTTGGGGGGTCTTTGGAAAACAAAGCAATGTTAATATCAAGAATGTAAAGAATGGTCACTTTATTTTAGCTTAGAAGTAATGCTAGCGTTGCCAGTAATTAATAAGTACACACAGGTTTTGATATTTACTACTTTCATCCAATAAAGCAAGATTAAACTAAATTATTTTAGCAACATAAGAAAAAACCAGACAGAAAATTATTTTTAGATCTGCCTGCTAAAGAAGATTGACTCACCTTGGCATGTCAAATGCTTGAAGTGGAACACATAGCAGGATAGTCTCGTTTTACAAATTCAGCTTATACCTATTTGAACACTTGGGGACAGTCATAAGCTGTATAAAACATTGAACTTTCAGCCCAAGATGGTCAGGCAATCACCAAATATGAAATAAGAAGAAACTAACAAAATTACATCACAAATGATTTGCTCTGTCCTGATGCAGTAGCAGAATGTACATTTAAAATATTTTATCCTACTACACAATGCAACATATGCAACGAGGGCCCATCATAAATGATCCACATGTTGCACGTATGGGACAGCATGTTGATGTTCCTGATCGTCTTCTACAAATTCCACTTCATCTGTTCACATCTAGACCCAAATAAAAAAATATTTTCATATGAAAACAATTTGGATATAAAAGAAGTGGCTGATGAGCCATATCCCCAGAGCTCTGTGCTCTCTGTGACATTTGCACGTGATTGTGTCCTCCTCTCAGGCTGCTGCCAAGGTTAAACTGATGTTTGTGTTTTGCTCATGAGTGTAATTACCGTTCGACCGCAGTAAGAAAGAGATGGTCATCTTGTTGAGTTTCACCAGTTGCTTTCCACTTCACGTTCTTGCAGTTGGTATTAAATTATTTATTTTTCATATTAAAAGTTTAAAGATCAGGATACTGTATCGCTCCAACCTATCTGAGATAGTTTGCATGCAGAGTCAAGAGTTGCAGTTTTTTTTTTTTTTTTTTTTTCAAACATTGCAGTTCAAAGAATTACTGCTGAGCCTCAGTTCCTGTTCTGAGGAACGATGTAAGGCTGTAAGCACTAAATGTGAAGGAAGGCCCCGTCAATATTTTTGTTGCACTGTTAATAGGGAGAACACAGTGCACCATGCAGGTTTATTTGCTGGGAACCCCCCCGATGGGATTTTTCTAAGCTCTTGGTGAAATGATGCTGAGCATAGGAAGCCGAAGTGATGACACTAATTGATAAGGAACCACCTTCTTTTATTTTTTTCTTTTAATTACTGATTGTACTTCTCAACTCAACTGACTTTTGACATTAACCAGCATAATTTATTTTTAGAAAAAAATTTCCTCCACAATTGAAATGACCCTTGTGGTCTGTTTCAAATGAGCCCCCACCCCCCACATTCTTCTAACAAAAATAGTGTCGAAGTTGTGGATCATCCTTAAGATGTATTGAAAAAGTGTGCTGGCTCCACACATAAGACAAACAGATCTGTCTTTTATCTTTGTGAACACATATTCTGCTTTCCCCCTACCCAGAAAGCGTTGGCTTTCCACCTTTTATTTGGCTGTTTTTGGAGGGGTGGAATGATGCAACTGGTAGTACCATAAGGTTTGCTAATGAATGGCAACAAAGAAGATGGGTTGTGGGTCCTCATTGAAATGCAGATACACCCGTGGAGCATTGTGGGATTTGTAATATTAGATGTGCATTTGCTGTCTATTGGTAGGCCAGCTCTAATAGACATTTGGAATTATCTTGCAGGCCACATTTGTTACATGTGGTTTAGACCCTCTTGGACCAATGTAGGACAATGTTGACACTGGGAAGAACGTTTCACATTTAATGACCACATCTACTTCACATGTTGTTGAAAAAACCAAGACTAATACGACATTAAAATGGCGTTTCAACATGAAACCTGGCATATCCACACCTGTTAACACAGACAGTTATAGATTTCGTTCTTTCATTTATTCAATAAATTTGCTGTGGTCTGTAGTATGAATTAATGCCTTGTGAGTGGTTTTCTTTGTAAAAAAATGCTCTCACGCTCCTGTTTCAGGAGCTAAAAGTTTGTTGGAGGAGTAAGTGGGTGAAAACGACAGGATTACGAGTCTAAGACATTAATATTCATGGAATGCAAACGTCTCGCCTCTGATTGGCTAACAGCAACGAAATTCTAACACTGCCTTTAAACAAATAACTAACTTAGCTTTGTACTTCACTGCTGTGTTCCAAACACAAATTCTAACCATTTATTCTTCAGCTCTACTTTCTTGGGTAAAAAAAATGCAACCTTGATGTGTTATCTCCACAAATAACACAAGCTCGAATGTGTTCCGCCACGTTATGGATTTGCTAACAGTCAGTTTCTACTTGCAGAGATGCGCTCTGCTCTCTCCTGGTTGCAAAATCAATACAGTCTTCCCGTTGGCGGTCGCATGCCAAGGTGAGCAAGACCATGAATACAAATTTTTTCTGTGACTTAGAAGACACTGGCTGTTTTGAACTCGCTCGTTTTCCTGTCTATTTCCTTTCTGTGGCTAATGCAGGCAAGTGTTTTTTTCTCCATAGAAGATATACCTTGTGTGGTATCCTGCTTAGCTACAATGCCCTGTTGGACAGGGGGCATCGACTGGGATGGTGCTCCCAGTAACTAAACATCCACCGTGTCATGTTATTAACTTTTTACTTTCTGTAACATAGAAAGTACTCTTATATCAGTTATTTTGTTCCTTCTGTGTTTCTGCTCTTGTCTTCTCAAACCCCCAGACGGTCGTGGCAGATGGCCGCTCCTACTGAGCCTGGTCATGCTGGAGGTTTCTTCCTGTTAAAGGGGAGTTTTTCCTCTCCATCGTCGCTACATGCTTGCTCAGTATGAGGGATTGCTGAAGGATTGCTGTGGTTGGAAAGTCTGCATCAACGGGGCCCAACCTCACTCCAATGACTGACACAATCTGCTGGGATTCCTTAAATAGGAAACTTTTTAACTGATTGGAATGTTTGTATAAATGTATTGAAATGACTTCTTGTTAAGTGCCGTGAGATGACATCTGTTGTGAATCGGCACTATATAAATAAACTGAATTGAAAAAACTGAATTGAATGGGGGTTGAAGAAAATTTTCACTTGCAGCATGCATATACAACTCAGAGAGAACGACAGTATTTCAAAAAGAACAAGTATTACACAGTTTCTCAGTGAACGAGACATTTATGTTAACCATGGGGCATTTACCGTTCTCAAGGTACAGTATACCTAGGTTTAAAAAAAGACGATGATCACAAAGTCATACCTAGTTTGGCCTTAGATGTGTTTGTTTATTGTGATACTGAATGCTAACCTTTTGTTGTGTTTCCTAGAGATATTGTGGTGAATTATAAAAAGCACATTACAGAGTTTAAGTTAGAGGGAGAGATAGTATTAATCATTTTAAAAACTAAATATCATCCGATCCCTGTTTGATGGTAAATATGCTAGGATTCGCAAGCACTTATCTGAGTCACACTTTTCTTTTTTGTGATGATCAAAGGGAATAAAGTCGATTCTGTAAAGCTGTTTTTCCATACCCCAAAAAATGCAGTCGCTGCTTTTGTGTGTTCTCCAGCACTTATGCATATGTAATTTTCTTAAACAAATCAAGATTTATTTTCTTGGGATGCTTATGCAGGGTTAGTGTAAGCTAAGTCATCTCTGCTACATTGTGTCATGTGTTTATGACCCTTCCATCTCTTCTCTTGTCTCTTTCAACAGCTCGGGCGTGTTGTACACTTTCAGCACTTTATTAGGCTCTTGGAGGTTCAGGAGATTGTGGCATTTTAATGTGTTGATTGCGAGATGAAGGGGAAGACATGGCTAAGTGGGTTTTAATTACTTTGCTGAAGAGGCACTGTTATAATTGCTTTGCGATGGGAAGCCCAAGAAGGCTGTAAGACCGTTACACTCACCAGAAAACTAGATTACATTGATGTACATTAAAAGCTGAACTGGCATGTTGGACATGGGGATTTACAGAATATTCTCTAAATCACATAATTTAGATGTTTTGTTGCTGTGTGCATCTTATATACTCTTGTTTTTGGGAGAAGAAAACTACATTTCAATACGCAAAGTTCAGTTCTCTATGACTTGAATCTGAGGACTTTTATTTGATGGTTGGAAGGAGGAGGTAGGTTGGAGGTAGAATGCCTGGGGGGGAGTAATGGGGACTCCCATGTTGGCTCTTTGTTCTCTCCATATGAGAAACCCCCTAATCTGTCAGCGTCAACTACCCCGCGGAGATGAGATGTAATAAATGCGAAGGGGGGGATTTAAGAGGACACTTAAGAGGGATTCCTCATGACTTATATATGAGCATTGGGAGGGATCTGATAGTAATGAAACAGACCACAAACAGCTTTGTGGTTATTTTCTCTCTATTCTTTTTTTGGGGGGTTTTCTCGTCGGAGTTGATCTTCCCGTAGCTTTTTTCGCCATCTGTAATTCTTATTGTTTGTGTTTTGAATGAGTGTTGTTGCTATGGTGGTAGTATCATAAAAAGACTCAGACGTGGTGTTTTTAAAAATCTATGGAAATTATCTGTCCTTTAAACTGTCCTGTGTTTTCTCTAATTTGACCAATTAATGCACAAATCAACAACACTGTGTTAAGCAACAAATGTAAGTAATAAGACAAAACAATATTTGTAAAGAATCTGATTTTTATGTCTTGTCAATGAAACTGATTTAGAAAGCCACAAAGAGATCTGACTAAAACGTAATATGTGGCACTACTTTACCCTGCGACTGCGTGGTTACCGCTTAATAACTACAGCGGATTTTAATTTCTTGCTGCTTCAGCTAACATGTCTAACAAAGAAGCATACATGGCAATGCATGAGTGCTTATTTTCCTGTCTGTGTCTTTTGTCTTGTTGCCAGACTCCTTAGAGGGTTCTGGTGGGGGGATTTCTAGCTGTCAGCTAAAAATGCTGATGTTAGCATTTCTGCAAAGCAATGAATCTCCATATCCCATGCAAAAGCTTTTTGTAGATCCAAAGCCAATGGACAATCTGGAAATGTACCCTTGAATATGCAAGAAAGTATCACTGAAAATGAAACAACTCCTCCTTCTATGTTTGGCTTTGCCTAAAGTAAAACAAAAATTAGATTAAATATTAACTTCCACGTCTTTTAATATGTTACTGGTATACCTATTACAGAGAATTAATAAAATTATTAAATTGTCTTTTTAATAATAAGTGCTGAACTGATGAGCACCATTATTTGTTGTTTATTATTATTCTAACTCTTTGATTAATTAATGAGATCTGAATTTATGTTTTTAATCTGAATTTCTGGTGCCGTTTATAAATGGAGATTTAGAATTTTTACAGACGAATTGAAGGTCTTAAATCTAATATTGGATATAATGGATATCCGCCTGCTTTTTTCTTTAGTTCTTTATAGCAAACATGAAACAGGGGCTTTCCAGAAATTCCTAAAGCTGTATTGAGTGAGAATTTTAAAGGCATATAAAATAGTTTATAGACTCATTGAAATTGAAGAGCTCTATGATTGTTCTCATAACAAAGCTTTATTGTCTCAACGAATAGCTCAGATGTTGTAAATGTTTTCCTACACCATTAAGCACTATATCGATAAATAGAAATCTATTAAGGCAAGGTGATGACAGATAACAGCTCATTGTGACTCTAGCTCTTTATTACTGCATTGTGAAATATACTTGAATTTCATTTTGGTGTAAACATGAACCAAAAATGCATGAGTTAAAGTGAAACTTTTCCTCTTTTCTCATGTTATTATTAGTGTTGTCAAACGATAAAAAATTTTAAACTAATGAATCACAGGATAACAATGAATGCAAATTTGTAAATATGAGTGGAAAAACTTCAATTTTCATTGCGAAGAAAGTACAAATCCGGATGCCGTTGCTCTCTTTTTTTATAAGAAATACAGGAAAGATCCATGGCACTTTTGTTTTGAACTCCACAATCACATTTACATGTGGCCCTTTTAACTTATTCATCTTTTAGCTAGCTGCTAAGGGAAACTAACTGGTGTACCTTTTCTGAATATAAAGTTGGCCTTTTCTTATTAATATTGGACAACCCTGAGCATCCTCTTTATGGGACTATCCTACGACAACCGGGTTTTCAGTCAGAAGCTTCTTCAGTTTTCTGCTACACAGAATGCTACAATAGATCCTTCCTGCCAACATCCATCCCTAGTTTGAGCTACATTACAACAACACTTGTTTTCCCTCTAGTATTATAAAAAAAAATTGTAATTGAATTGCATTCTTCTGAACAATAGAAGGCTTATTTGCTTATCAACATGAGCAAAATGGTGTGGAACTGAACCTTTACATAACTCCAGTACCCACTGTTATTTGTGGTTATCTTGCAGCTGCAGTGTTGGTTAGCTATGTTAGCCTGTTTTTTAGCCAAGGCTTACCTGATGTGAAGTTCAAATTCAATTCAATTCAAAAATACTTTATTGATCCCAGAGGGAAATTAAGTGTTGGTATAGCTCATATAATTAATTCTTTAAGGAGTTGTTGTAGATGATGATGGCTGTGGGCAGGAAGGACTTCCTGTAGCGGTCTGTACTGAGCAAAACTGAAGAAGCCTCCGACTGAAGACGCTCTGTTGTTGTATGACTGTCTCATGAAGAGGATGCTCAGGGTTGTCCATAATTTTTTTTATTTTATGAAGAATCCTTCTTTGCATTATCATCTCCAGATGTTCCACAGTTGTCCTAAGAACAGAACCAGCCTTCTTTATCAGGTTGTTTAGCCTATTTAAATCCCTGGTTCTGATGCTGCTACCCCAACAGATAACGGCTGAAGAGATTACATTCTCCACAACAGACTTGTAGAAGATCTCCAGCATCTTGCTGCAAACCTTGAAGGACCTAAGCTTCCTCAAGAAGTACAGTCTGCTCTGTCCCTTCTTGTAGACGGTTTCACTGTTGCACTTTCAGTCCAGTCTGTTGTCAAGGTGAACTCCGAGGTATTTATACTCCTCAACCACCTCCACTTCTTCTCACATGATGGAAACAGTGTTTGACTTATCCCTGTTTCTTCTGAAATCTACAATCATCTCCTTTGTTTTGTTCACATTCAAGGTGAGACGATTGTTTCCACACCATGTCACAAAGCGGTCCACCAGCTCTCTGTATTCAGCTTCTTGTCCATCTCTGATACACCCAACAATTGCAGAGTCAGTGCCAACAGGAGTCTCTCCAGGACCTTCATGATGTGGGATGTCAGGGCAACGGGTCTATAGTCATTGATGACTGATGCGTGAGTTCTTTTGGGTACTGGAACTAGGCAGGATGTCTTCCACAACACTGGAACCTTCTCCTGAGTTAGGCTAAGGTTGAAGAGGTGCTGCAGAATCCCACAGAGCTGCTCAGCACAGGCCTTCAGGACTCTGGGGCTGACACCATCTGGACCTGCAGCCTTGTTCCGGTTCAGTTTCTCCAGCTGCCTCTTCACCTGACTTTTGGAGACAGACAAGTGGGAGGGGGAGCGAAAGGGGGTAGCAGCATTTCATGAAGAGTCAATGGTTGATGTGAAGGATAAAACATCCGAGGTGAAACAGGGAAGCTGTTGATCAGAGGAGAGTGGGATGTCTGTTTGGCTGGAAACAGGAGAGGGGGATGCTGAGCTAGTTCCTCAACTGAACCTGTTGAAGAATATGTTCTGTTCAGTTCTTTTCAGTTCATTGGCTCTGTCCAGACTTCCATCTATCCAATCCTTCCTGTCCTTAAAACTTGTGATCTTTCTCATTCCTGACCAGACATCTCTGATATTGTTCCTCTGTAGTTTGTTCTCCAGCTTCTTCCTGTATGCCTCCTTGCTGTCTCTGATCTTGACCTTAAGTTGCTTCTGTATACTCCTCAGTAATTCCCTGTCTCCCTCCCTGAAGGCTCTTTTTTTCTTGTTTAGCAGTTCCTTCAGGTCACTGGTGATCCAGGGTTTGTTATTAGGGAAGGATCTCACTGTTCTGGTGGGGATGATGTTGTCCACACAGAAGTTTATATAGTCAGTCACACACTCAGTCATGGCATTGATGTCCTCTCCATGTGCTTGGCAAAGAGTCATCCAGTCTGTGGTTGCAAAACAACCCTGCAGGGCTTCTTCAGCTTCCTGTGACCATTTTCTCACAGTTTGTTTTGTCACAGGTTGCCTCTGAACAAGTGGTTTATATTCTGAACAGAGAAAAACAAGATTGTGATCTGATTGCCCCAGAGGAGGTCTTGGTTTGGACATGTATGCCTCCTTTACATTTGCATAAAACAAATCCAAGGTCTTGTTTTCTCTTGTCGAGCAGCTGACAAACTGTTGAAATGTTGGAAGTGTAGTAGAGTAGCTGTGTCTGTAGCTTAGCAACAACGGAACTGATGACATCACATGCATTGTCTGCAACAGCTGAAGGTGGAATGTAAACAACTGCCAAAATTACACTGGTGAACTCTCTTGGTAAATAATATGGCCGAAAACTTACTGCCAAGATTTCGACATCTGGGCTGCAGAGACGACACTTCACAATAACATGTCCTGGATGACACCATCTGTTGTTGACAAGCACTGCTACTCCACCACCTTTTCTTTTTCTGCTCGTCTTCAGATCTCTGTCTGCTCGTACAGTCAGGAAGCCTGGCAGACAGACATTGGAGTCGGGGATATGATCCAGCAGCCACGTCTCAGTAAAACACATAACACTGCATTCACGGTACTCTGGCAGAGTCCTTGTAAGGGCTTGGAGTTCATCCATCTTGTTAGCCAGTAATCTTCAAGGTCAAGATCAGAGACAGCAAGGAGGCATACAGGAAGATGCTGGAGAACAAACTACAGAGGAACAATATCCGAGATGTCTGGTCAGGAATGAGAAAGATCACAGGTTTTAAGGACAGGAAGGATTGGATAGATGGAAGTCTGGACAGAGCCAATGAACTGAACACATTCTTCAACAGGTTCAGTTCAGGAACTAGCTCAGCATCCCCCTCTCCTGTTCCCAGCCAAACAGACATCCCACCCTTCTCTGACCAACAGCTTTCCTGTTACACCTCGGATGTTTTATCCTTCACCTCAGCCATGGACTCTTCTAATTCCACAAGTTTGACTTCAACCAAGTCAGGAAATGCTGCTACCCCCTTTACCTCCCCCTCCCACTTGTCTGTCTCCAAAAGTCAGGTGAAGAGGCAGCTGGAGAAACTGAACCGGAACAAGGCTGCAGGTCCAGATGGTGTCAGCCCCAGAGTCCTGAAGGCCTGTGCAGAGCAGCTCTGTGGGATTCTGCAGCACCTCTTCAACCTTAGCCTAACTCAGGAGAAGGTTCTAGTGTTGTGGAAGACATCCTGCCTTGTTCCAGTACCCAAAAGAACTCACCCATCAGTCATCAATGACTATAGACCCGTTGGCCTGACATCCCACATCATGAAGGTCCTGGAGAGACTCCTGTTGGCACCCCTGAGTAAGCAAACAAGAACGTATCAGGACCCACTGCAGTTCGCTTATCGCTGTGGAGTTGGAGTTGAAGATGCCATCATCCACCTGCTTCAACCAACCCACTGTCATCTGGACAAAGCAGGCAGCACTGTGAGGATCATGTTCTTTGATTTCTCTAGTGCATTTAACACAATTCAGCCTGATTTGCTTTGTCAGAAACTCCTGAAGACACAGGTGGAGCCCTCAACAATCGCCTGGATCAATGACTACCTGACCAACAGACCAGAATTTGTGAGACTGAAGAATTGTGTGTCAAACCAGGTGGTCAGCAGCACAGGAGCACCACAGGGGACCGTACTCTCACCATTCCTTTTTACTCTGTACACCTCAGACTTCCAGTACAAATCAGAGACCTGTCATCTGCAGAAATACTCAGATGACTCTGCAATTGTCGGGTGTATCAGAGATGGACAAGAAGCTGAATACAGAGAGCTGGTGGACCGCTTTGTGACATGGTGTGGAAACAATCGTCTCACCTTGAATGTGAACAAAACAAAGGAGATGATTGTAGATTTCAGAAGAAACAGGGATAAGTCAAACACTGTTTCCATCATGGGAGAAGAAGTGGAGGTGGTTGAGGAATATAAATACCTCGGAGTTCACCTTGACAACAGACTGGACTGGCGGCGCAACAGTGAAGCCATCTACAAGAAGGGACAGAGCAGACTGTACTTCTTGAGGAAGCTTAGGTCCTTCAAGGTTTGCAGCAAGATGCTGCAGATCTTCTACAAGTCTGTTGTGGAGAGTGTAATCTCTTCAGCCGTCATCTGTTGGGGTAGCAGCATCAGAGCCAGGGATTTAAATAGGCTAAACAACCTGATAAAGAAGGCTGGTTCTGTTCTTGGGACAACTGTGGAACATCTGGAGATGATAATGCAAAGAAGGATTCTTCATAAAATCAAAAAAATTATGGACAACCCTGAGCATCCTCTTCATGAGACAGTCATACAACAACAGAGCGTCTTCAGTCGGAGGCTTCTTCAGTTTCGCTGGAATACAGACCGCTACAGGAAATCCTTCCTGCCCACAGCCATCATTATCTACAACAACTCCTTAAAGAATTAATTATATGAGCTATACCAACACTTAATTTCCCTCTGGGATCAATAAAGTATTTTTGAATTGAGTTTAATTGAATCTTACGTTGCCCTTTATGATCGATGGAAGAGATGGCTTGAACTTTCTCTGTCTCCTTTTCGCTCCTGCTCTGCATCCATGTCTCCTCCTTATCAACTCATCAGGGATTTGTGGCTTCAGTTGAGGTATTATTTCAGCTTTTGCGATGTTAATCAGCTGCTCCCGGCTGTAAACCACATAGTTGCCATGGTTACGCATCATAACAAATTGTCAGAAAGGAAAATTTACAGCAAAAATCCTTCCAGCTTCACAGCACCAAAGACTAGAAAGTATTCTGGTCAAAAAATGCAATCTTCTTTAAGAAAAAGAGGAACCAATGTACAAAAAACCAAAACTTAATATGTAGCCAACAGAGCCACTCCAACGTGCAGCCACCCAGAGCAGCGCAATTCTAGAATTCCTGCAGATTGTTGCATTTTTAATCATCTGCTCGTTCCAATCGCTTTAACACCTGATGGCGTCTCTTTCTGCAAACGCGCAGTAGAGCAGGGAGTAACGTACGATCAATCAATGAATCCCTCTATCTGGCGTGCGACAGAGAAAATACGTTCTCCTGAGACCGTGAATGCAGTTCGGGTCTGCCATGCTGTTTACGTGAGGAGCACTGAATGCAGCGCAGGCTGAATTGTAGGATACACAGGGTGGGTCATTCCGTGCATGCGTTAATTTGCGTAAATAAAATGAATCCCGTTAATTCTACAAGTTAATCGAAGTCAAAGGCGTTACCTTTGACAGCCGTAGTTATTATTAATATCCCTACCCTATTATACATTACTTTTATAACACCTTTAAAAAAAACACATGGTCAACCAAAGTGCTGCACAGCAAACACATAAACAGTAAAGTAGCAACAATAATTACGGTTGATAAATAACAATAAAAATAACATAACAGCAATGTCACTTCCCGCCTAAATTAAAAGCCAGTGAATAAAAGTGAGTTTTTAACTTAGACATCAAAACTGCCACTGAGGAAGACTGCCTAATGAATAATGGAAGACCATTCCAAAGCTTCGGTGCCACCACTGAGAAGGCTCTCCATTGCAAGGCAGTTATTTTCCTCATTACACTGTTTTGTATGCGCCTTGCATTTGTATAGCACAGGGAGACACGCTGCCTGAGGTGAATAACGGCCAAGCATCTGCGACTAAGCCAGGGTTGGCATGGATTTTTAGAACATGTTGAGAAATTACATGTGATGATCATTGTAATTTTTGGATGCAGTATATATTCTCCATAAGCAGCGGCATTGCTACTGAATGTATGCAAGTGTTATTAAAATATTGCAGCACAGATCCCACAGCATTACTTGATCTCATCTCTATGCAGGTACTCTGTCTGCACTGAGGAAATGTGACTACATTTCAACCTACTTTGATCAATTCAGCAAAAATGTATTTGACCAGTTGGCGGCGTCACAATGCATTGAACTTTCCTGTAGTATTAGGTATGTCATAAATATAGTTTTGATGGCTATGTTTCTCAACTTTTCTTCATTTAATTTTTTTTCTATGAGCACGGTGCACTCTGCCACACATTAGTCGGGACTGGGACGTATGAAGGAAATTTCCTTTGCGGTTCATCCGTAAAGCTACACTTGGGCTGATGTCTTGTAAACATGAGCTGCGCTGCAGCTCGGGGAGGACGTACCGGACAGCAGGTGAAAAGTGGACATGACCGGGGGAAAAGGAATGATGCTGCTGTCATAATACACAACAACATAGACACTCCTTTCACGACTAAACTGCAAAATATTTGCTGTATTTTGTACATTTCTCTCCGCATCGCTGAAACACTAGAAGCAGCCATACTGTTTCCGGCTGTCTGTCCCCTAAAAATGTCAGAGCAGCAGGGCGGACTTTTATGTTTTTCTCATTTAATTATTATAAAAAATAATCAACTTTGAACATTTTTGAATCACTATCGATTTGGCACATTTCACATTAGAAATAATCGATTTATCGTGAATCAGCACACCACTAGTCTTTGGTCAGTGGTATTATAGTAAAAGTAGCGTAACCCATGACACATTTAAACACGGAATTTACACAATTTATCTTTATAATTAGGGAAGGTGCATCAGAGTTGACACGCCTACTACAAAGACTTAACAGACTTTGATCATTTTTTTCCCATTTAAACCCACATAGAACATTATTTTCAATACGTCAACATGCATGGAACGATAGGTAAAAGTGATACAGCAGCTTAACATTGTTATGGCAACAAATTAGACTTCAGAGAGACAGATGAATACATATAAAACATTTAAAAGCTTACACTTCTCATCTGATTTTTAAGGGTTTTCCGGCAGATATGGTTGTCACTGGTGTCAAAGAGGGCTGCATGTTCTGAGTGTGTATTGTGCAGTGAGGCTTGTGTGCATTGCTACTTCAGGCAGACTCAAACAATACAGACTGCTTTTGCCGCCATGCTTCCAGCTCAGACTGTCCTGGCAGACGTTTGTGGAGAGACCCCTGCCCTCCTGCTACTAGGTTACATCTGCCCAGCTTTACTGAGCCAGGGCCATGTTAAAAATTTTTTACAAAAAAGCAGCACGGCTGTGAGAGAGAATTGGCTGAATACTAATATGTAAACTGGCCTTGGACAGACCTCACCACCTGCAGCCCTTTTCCTCCTACAGCTCCTGCATCTGTGAAGCAGCATTATAACCTGCCTAGGGAAAGCCCCGGGGGTATTTCAGTATGATTCGCAGGGAACAGAAAATCGATGTGGACGGACTCCAAAATCATTTGAATCAGAAAAGAGAGAGGAAAGGTATTTTAGCTCAACTTCCTCAAAATGGATAGAAAACTCCACTATCTGTTGGAAAATTAAACTTAAACAATCATTTTTTTTGATAATTCTGTTTGGTAATCAGCAAATCTATTGGCTAAAATTGAGTGTGGTTTTATATCTATTGTAATTATGTGTTGATGCTTTGCTGGGTTGCTTTTACACCTTGTCAGACAAGAAGGAGTTAAAGGGACCGCTTGATTTGATCCATTTACAACAACAGTATTTATTCACAAGTGTCTGAATAAAATATGTCAATGTCATAGCTTGAATATTATCAGCAGATCAACAGTTACTGCTTGTCACCTGTTTAAATTGCTTAGTTACTTAGCAACTTTTAACACTTCCAGTTTAGACTGCCTAACACCAAGTTAGCATTGGAGTTGTGAAATAAAATAAAATATATTGAGTTAACACTCTTTTTTTTGTCTTTGTCGATGTTAAATTTAGCTAAAGAAATATGAACTTAATGTGTCTCTGTGACAGCACTGGTTCATCCGTTGTATTTTCTGTTTGGTAATCAAGTATTAGTAATATAGTTTAATCTTTAATTTAGTAGTGTCTGTCTATGTGTATGATGTTGCTATTTAGGTGATAAATGAACTCAGTACAGTGGAATAAGCATTATTTCTGTGTCCCTGAAAAATGCATGGGTCATCAGCCAAGCAAATAGTCCTAACATAAGGTGCTGCTTGTTGGGTTTTTATTTATTTATAGGCTTTAGAATGTTGTGTGTAGTTTCTTCTTGTGCACCCAATAGATCACTCTAATGATATACTGAATATCTGGGCATATATCAACAGCTTTTCTTTTTTTTTCTCTCTGTTTAGATTTATTTTACTATATGACTTTTAAAACTTTTCCATGTGCTTAATAGTGTGGTCAAAACAAACGCAAAGAATCTTTTAATGTCTGTTAGAATACATTCCGCAGCATCCAGAGTGAAGTTGTTTTTTGGGGGCTTTTTTGTGTATTCCAAGATTAGCAGGAGGATCTGTGACTCTGAACTGTCCTTTTTTTATATATATATCCCACGGTTTTTTCCCATTATTGATCACCCCAGTGCTCCTACCTTAGTCCTGGGGTTCCTCTCTCCTTCTGCCAGTCCCGGGAGGGCCCCGCACTGAAACCCAAGCCTCCTTCATCCTTGGGCAGTGAGCAGGCCCTTTTTTTCACCTGATGGGGCGGGGTTTCCCCAGCTGGATGTAGCACATGGAAGGATCACTTTATTCCAGCCAGATCCTCCCCAACCCTTCAGGCGCCCCGGCCGGCCAGGAGGAGGCAGTATATAGTCCCAGGACTAGTGCATGTTTTTGTGGGGGTAGCTCACATTAGCTGCTCAAGGGAACAGAGGGAGAACATGCAAACTCCACACAGAAAGGCCCTTTCGCCAACCCCACCCAGGGTGTGGGTGCCGATGGTGCAGGGGAACAAACACACCCTCAACACCCACAGTATCCCGGGCGGTAATCGAACCCTGGACCTTCTAGCTGTGAGGTGAGCTGAACTACCAGCTACGCCACTGTGCACCCTGAACTGTCCTTAAAGTGTTGTTTATGGCTACTACAGTATTTACAGTTTTTCTGTAAAACTCTCTGTTTCCCTAGGTAATCTACATCAGCTCACAACCACTAAAAACTACCATACAGAGAACAGAAATGGTTACATGGAATAAATTTAAAGTTCATTTTGCTTTAAAAAAAATCAAATCTGCAAATAGGAACAGAGATATATAAGATGTCATTTTCCTGCAGTATTCTTCAAGGATGTACACACCAGATGACAATGAGTGCAAAATCAAGCCATGCCAAATATGTCAGGGTCTTTATTTTTTTTAACAAAGTGAGTGAAATATGTTTATTCTCATATGTGAACCAAGCTTTGCCCAGAGAGAGCACTGAAGTGCAAGAGTAAACCTGCTGACCTTGTGTCTGTATTGATTTTAAAGATTTTTCCTTTGTCTATAATGACAAGCGGGAAACAAGCCTTTGCTGTGGCTGCACACTGTTTACAACTAATTCAGACCATATGGGAAATTAACTAATACTTGCTCTTGTTTTGGGAAACTGCATCTAGATTTTTCCCTAACAAAAAAGTCAAACATTAACTAGATGCTAGAGGTTTACTTTTGGAGGGTGTATTCACACCAGCCCTGTTTAGTCCGCTTTGATCGAACTCTTAATTCGTTCGGCCAGAAAGTCCGGTTCGTTTGGGGAGGTGTGAATGCTCTACCGAACTCTGACGTGGACCAAAAAAGAAAATTCTGTCTAAAAACCTAGGTCTCTGTTTGGTTGAAGTTAACTCTGGTGCGGTTAGATCGCTTACGTGAAGGCCAAGCAGGCCGGGATGGCGCTCCAGAAGCAGGAAGTGGACTCTAGTGCAGAGCACTCTGGGTAAATAAAACAAAAACAACTGCACAACAACTCTATCTCGTTCTCTGCTCATTCTGAGCCCATTCCTACAATGCCTGGCACATTTGCGAGTTTTAAAATTCGTTTAAAAACATATTTGTTTACTTTAGCTTTTAATGTCTCGACTCTTAGCTTTTATTCTAGGGGTTTGTCTGTTATTTGTGCAGTCACAATGCCTAGTTTTGCTGTGCTTTTGGCCATATTTATTAGGGTTGTGCCGATGGACAATGTCATCGTCCATCGTGATGGCTGACCGACATCACGATGGAGAGCCACCATCGTGAAGCCACGCCCCCCACCCTGTCAGACACACTAATCCTATAGTCTCTTCTATAGTTGAACTAAAATCTTTGCAGGGACTGCTGTGTAAACATTGAGAATATAGGTTAACTATTCAATTCAATTCAATTCAGTTTATTTATATAGCGCCAATTCACAACAGATGTCATCTCAAGGCACTTAACAAGAAGTCATTTCAATACATTTATACAAACATTCCAATCAGTTAAAAAGTTTCCTATTTAAGGAATCCCAGCAGATTGCATCAGTCATTGGCGTGAGGTTGGGCCCCGTTGATGCAGACTTTCCAACCACAGCAATCCTTCAGCAATCCCTCATACTGAGCAAGCATGTAGCGACGGTGGAGAGGAAAAACTCCCCTTTAACAGGAAGAAACCTCCAACAGAACCAGGCTCAGTAGGAGCGGCCATCTGCCACGACCGTCTGGGGGTTTGAGAAGACAGAGCAGAAACACAGAAGGAACAGAAGATCTGATATAAGAGAACTTTGCTAATGCGTATGTGTTGCACAGTGGGAAATATTTGTATATTTTTGTATTTATTTTGCATGGTTGGTTTGTTTGTGTGGATTTGGTGTGTTTTGTTTGCATTTGTTTTCCGTCTGTGAAGCTCCGAGAGAAAAACTGAACTTATCTGGATGAGCCAGGGGGAGGACCGCAGCAATCAGCTGCTTTGTTACAGGTGCGCAAAAAGTTGTGTACAAAAACTTGTTGGGGTGCACATGAAAGGAGCTGAGGCAGGACAGCAAAACCCACTGGCCGGAACACCGCGAGCGATGACTTGCGCACTAGCAAAACTTATATATATATCCAATCTAGCAAAACTGCGAGCGGCAGACAGGCAGCCTCGCGCTGCCTCGCCTTTGAGTACCGTTTCACCTCTGTTTTGAGAAGCAAGCGAGGACCGCCGCACAGGCTGTTACCTGGGAGGAGAACGACCTAGAGTAGTAGGTGGATCCTGACCGCCTTTCTTATGGATGATTGAGGACAAAATCTGGAAGTTTTATTTCTTTTTTTTTTTACTTTTTGGCATCAGCGACTGGTCCACCACGAAAATACATTGTTGTGCTTTACAGCTCGGTTCATCAGTCTCTTTTTTTTTTCCTTACGTGCAACCGAGTGCCACGTATTAAAAAGCCCGGGTGAGTACAGTGGGTCCCGTTTAAGTGGCCACTTCATTATTTCTTTCAGTGATTCACACAGCTGCGTGAAATGTATTACAAGTTAAAACGTACAACATATTACAACTTATAATGTATAAGGATTCAAGGAACTTTTAGGTCATACCATCTCACGTTACATCTGATGGTATGAAATTAGGACTCAGGACCGGAAGTAAAAATTTAAATAAATTTAATAAATAAATAAAAATAAATGTGCTCTGCAGGACACAGCTGGAGTTCAGCAGTGTAACAGCTGCAGGAAAGAAGCTGTTATTGAGCCTGGTGGTCTTGCTCTGTATGCTCCTCAGCCGCCTGCCTGAGGGCAGGGGCTGAAACAGGCTATGAGCCGGATGGGTGGAGTCCTTCAGGATGCGGAGGGCCCGTCCCCTGCATCGGGACGTGTAGAGGTCCGAGGTGGTGGAAAGCGTGCTCCCTACAGTCCTTTGTGCAGCTTTCACTACCCGCTGCAGAGCCTTCCTCTCAACAGCAGTAAAGCTGCCGTGCCACACGGTGATGCAGGTGCAGATGACGCTCTCCACTCCACAGTGATAGAAACTCCTCAGGACGGAGCTTCCAAGTCCAGCACTCCGCAGCTTCCTCAGGAAGTAAAGACGCTGGTGGGCCTTCTTGACCAGACGTGAAGTGTTGACATTCCAGGTGAGGTCGTTGGATATGTGCACACCCAGGTACCTGAAGCTGGAGACCACTTCCACAGCTGCTCCTCCGATGTACAGGGGAAGGAGAGGACGCTTTTCCCTTCTGAAATCCACCACCATCTCCTTGGTCTTCTTTACATTGATGAAGACGTTGTTTTCTCTGCACCACTGCACCAGGTTTTCCACCTCCTCTCTGTATTTGGTCTCATTGTTGTTGGTGATGCGTCGCACTACTGCTGTGTCATCCGCATACTTAACTATATGACAGCTGGGGTGTCTCGCTGAGCAGTCATACGTCAGCAGAGTGAACAGGAGGGGGCTAAACACACAGCCCTGTGGTGAGCCTGTCCTGAGGGTGATGGAGGAGGAGATGGTGTTGTGGATCTTAACAGTCTTAGGTCTATTGGTCAGGAAGTCCAGGACCCAGTTCGTCAGCGTGGGACTCAGTCCGAGGGAGGAGAGCTTCTGCACCAGTGTCTGTGGGATGATGGTGTTGAAGGCTGAGGGGAAATCCAGAAAGAGCAGACAGACATAGGAGTTTCTGCTCTCCAGATGGGTCAGGGCTGGGTGGACCACAGATGAAATGGCGTTGTCAGTGCAGCGATTTTTCCTGTAGGCATACTGGTGGGGGTCCACAGTGATATCGATGGCCTCTTTGATGTGGGTCATGACCAACCTCTCGAAGCACGTCATGACTACCGGGGTTAAAGCAATAGTACAGGAGCACTTGGGGACGGGGACAATTGTGGCAGTCTTTAAGCAGGTGGGGACAGATGACAGTGACAGTGAGGTGTTAAAGTTGTCTCCCAGCTCCTCAGCCAGCTGGTGTGCACAGTCCCTCAGTACCCGCCCTGGGATGTTGTCGGGCCCTGCTGCTTTGTGAGGGTTGATACACTGAAGGGTCTTCCTTACATCTGCTGTGGTCCCACTGATGGGCGTGTCACCAGGTGGTGGTATAAGTTTGGTGCTGGGGGAGACATCAAGGAACTCAAATCGGGCATAGAAATGGTTGAGTGCATCTGGCAAGGAGGGGTCTCTTGGGCATTGTACATCCTTGGTGTTGTAGTCCGTGATGTATTTAATGCCCCTCCACATGCGCCGAGGGTCATTGGTGGTGAAGTGACCCTGGATTTTCTGGCCGTATGTGGCTTTGGCCCTCGTAATGCCCGCAGTCAGTCCTTTTCGGGCCTCTCTGAGTGCTGATGCCTCATCTGCCTTGAATGCAGCATCCCTAGCTTTCAGCAGAGCTCTCACCTCAGAGTTCAGCCAGGGTTTCTGGTTCGGATAGCAGGTTATTATCCTGGTGGTGGTGACATCATCAGCACATTTGGAGATGTAACCAAGGACAGATGATGTATTTTCCTCCAGGTCCACCTCTCCTTCATGTGTAGCTGCCTCTTTGGAGACCTGCCATTCTGTGCTCTGAAAACAGTCCTGGAGCACACAGGCTGCATCTCTGGGCCACACAGTGATCGTCTTCTTCGTTGGCCTAATACGTCTCAGCAGGGGGCGGTATGCTGGCGCCAGCAGGATGGAGATGTGGTTGGAGAGGCCAAGATGGGGGCGAGGAAAAGCTCTGTATGCACCGCGGATGTAACTGTACACACAGTCCAGTCCAGAGTATTTTCTCCGCGTGTAGGAAAGGTGACATGCTGGTAAAAACTTGGCAGAGTGTCTGTCAGTTTCACGTGGTTAAAGTCCCCCGCAACCACGTAAAACGCCTCCGGGTGCTTTGTTTGCAACGAGCTTAATGGTGTCAAATAGCTCCTTTGATGCTTCGTTGGCATTTGCACCCGGTCGAATGTAAACAATGGTGACGAACACTGCAGTTAACTCTCGTGGCAGATAAAACGGCCGACCGGTGGTCACGGTCCGCTCTGAAAAACTGAAGCCCTTCGATCTGGAAGGCTGAGTCTGGAATATTGTTGTTGAGCCAGGTTTCCGTTAGGCAAAGAACAGCACAGTTCCTCATCTCTGTAAAAACACTCAGCCTCAGATGTAACAAGTCCAGTTTGTTATCCAGTGAGCGGACGTTGGCCAGGAAGAGAGTTGGTATCGGCGGTCTCCTAGCCTTTAACTGTGCCAGCCCACCCGCCCGCTTTCCTCTCTTCTGTTTTCGGGCACATCGTTTCCTCTTGCCCGTTGCTTCCCCAATCCTGCTGTCGCCACTCCGTTGTCCTCAGAAGCAGTTGGCATCCGAGAGCAGATTTAAGTTTTTGTGATATTATAATTACTGAACTGTCCCTTATGTCTTTCAGTTCGGTTGAGCTGTACTTCAGTTGTGAATTTAGCACTTTGGTTGACTATTATGTCATGTGTAAAGTGCTTTATGAATAAATTTAATTTAATTGGATTGAAAAATATTGACTACAAATTTCTGGCATACATTTTTGTTTTTAACTTGGGATTAAAATTGTGATATAGATATACGAAACATAACGTAGCGGATATACTGATGGTTCATAGGCAAAGAAATCAGCATGCTTCGGTCCTGTGTAAACATTCCTTCTATTTTAATCAATGTGTGGTTTGCAGATGCCATTCATGGACAACATGAAGACTGCTTTCTTATCACATCAAACAGCCTAAATCTGTCCTTTGCTCCTTTTTTTCTGCTTCTACTCATCAACTCTTACTTTAGCCACTGTATTTATTTCCAGACCGTCCATCTGAGTCTCAGGGCTCATTAAAGGAGAGGCAGGGGGACCTCTCTTACATTTAACTGAAAGGCTAAAGTGAACCCCACGCAACATTTTATCAGGGATGCTATGGCCCAGTGGCCAAACGTTCAGCAGTCTTTCACCTCGCTCAACCCCAGTTTAACATCGTAAATGTTCTTCAGTATGAATATTGAGTTAGATTTAGCTTCTAAATCTTTCATCAAGTTTTGATAAACCTGCATTTATTCCTTTTATTCCCCCGATTTAATCTTAAACAGTTCTCCATGGGTCAGCAATAGCAAGTCACATTAGGTTGGTGATATTTTTCCAGCACTCACAACAGAACGATTCGAAAATATATAAAATTCAGTGAGAGGTTGGTTATGGCCAATACTTTCTTACATCGTGAATTACGAACAAATTCAAAACTCAATGTGCTTCACAAGTCTTAAGTGTATTGCTCATTAATGCTTACTGACCGTTGAAAATAGTCACATCCTGCTGAAGTGAGAATGCCAATATTAAGGTTTTCTTCACAGATTTAAAATCACAACAAACCAAGCTGATGTTACTTTTTACTAGATTGTACTAAGCATTCAGAAATTAACTACACTTAAAAACACTAGATGTATCTCTTTATTCTCTGGTTCCTTTTTGTACGTTTTTTTGTTACAATGCAAAGTCAAAGAAGAGCTCTGTTCTCTCATGCAGAGTTGTATAAGTGATGCCGTGCACAACTGGTCAACAACTTTGTACAAAATGATTGACAGCACACAGCTTCTTCTTTACCTTAGATGAAAATAAAAATTCAGCGATTAAAAAAATACAGATTTCTTCTGTTTTATTTAAACTAGGGCTGTCAAATGATAAAAAAATTTAATTAGATTAATCAGAACTTTCAATGGATTAATCAGGATTAATCACTATTTGTAACTACACCTGAATCCTTACCATTTTGTTCCTGAAATGTATACCGAAAGATAAATAACAGGACACAGATACATATTTTTTATATAATGACTGTTTATTAACACAGCCAAATAATGGTGGTTTAAATAAAGCTGAAACATACTACACACCATCATATTTGTCTTTGCAATGTCTCATTGCTTCCTCTTTGGCATTCCTCTTAACCAGGATGTACAATTTACAGTATTCAATTGAACAAAAAGCAATAAATGAAATGTAATCAAACCATAACATTGGCCTCACACATTTTTACCCTGCACAATTTGAGTCATCTGTTGCCCATGTGTGTTGAAAAAAATAGTTTCAATAAAACTTTTAAATCAAACCAAAAGAACAATCTTTTACCTTTTCCTCCCAGCTTTAATCCAGTAGCTCAAGCAAGCCTAATAACTATAACATGCTGCCCTGAAACTGGTCTTTTTGTTTTTTTATCACCTTTCAAATCTACTGAGCATCTTTCAGCCAGTTGCTGAGGCAAACTAATTTGTTTACATTTTCCGAAAGTAAAACCGTCCTTTTCTTGTTCACAATGTGACCTGCACACAGGGAACAGGGGTTGCAGGAGTGGCTAGATATTTGCGAGCTAGTGAGGCCAGCTTTTCATGGGCTCCTGAATGAGATGCCCACCATCTCAAGGGGCAGTCCTCCAATTTAATGGTGGGCTCTGCTCTGTACCTTTGTATGGCAGGTTGCATCTCTTCATCTTCTGATTCTGAATCTGAGCCCATCTGCAGAAGGCTGATTTTCTTCCTGGGTGGCCCATCATCATGTGTCTGTGAAGACCTTCTGGGTGTTTCTTGTTGCAACATCCCTTCAAGTGTGGTCCACACCTGTTCCCTGTCTGTCTTGGGCAGGCATTTCAAGTCTTTGAAACGAGGATCCAGGACTGTAGCAATCGGGAGCCATGCATTGTTGATCTGTTTATGACGGGATGCTAGGTCCTCCTTGAACTTGGTCTCACCACATATGCAGGGTCCTCATCACAGGCTTCCATCTTGAGACGCAAGTGGCAGAGAGCAGGTAGTACCACAGAACAGGAGAAATAGGTCTCCCCACCCAGGAGCTCAGTTACACAGAGAGAGAGAGAGAGAGAGAGAGAGAGAGAGAGAGAGAGAGAGAGAGAGAGAGAGAGAGAGAGAGAGAGAGAGAGAGAGAGAGAGAGAGAGAGAGAGAGAGAGAGAGAGAGAGAGAGAGAGAGAGAGAGAGAGAGAGAGAGAGAGAGAGAGAGAGAGAGAGAGAGAGAGAGAGAGAGAGAGAGAGAGAGAGAGAGAGAGATAGATTAGAACAAGGGTTAATAGCATATACATAACATTGATTAATATTTTCCTTGGTTTAATTTATTTATTTTATTTATTTATATTAATCAAGGGAATGTTATTTGATAGATTACAGATTGATTTACCTGCATGGTTCTAGAAGTGTCTCCAGCCTCTGCTGCTGTCGGCAAAACAAGTTTGTGCTCCTGATTGTCCAGGGTTGCGCTAACAGCCTCTTTATTGCTGCTCGAGCGCTTGACCATCTCTAGCGTCGAATTCCAACGTTTTCGAACATCCTGGATCAGTGGCTCTTGCTTCTTTCCTAGGCTGACTTGTTGTGCTTGAAGCTCCGCAGCATTTGCTGGGCTGTGCTTAAAATGACCAACAACTTTGCGAGCCTTGGCCAAAACGTTCACAAAGCCGCTGTCAGCAAGACTCACTGTGACACTTCTCTGCACCATGTGAGCGACACAGTTCATGTGTTCATAGCGTGTAGGTCCAATTGCAGCAATCATATTTCGTGCACTGTCAGTCCCAATGGTTGCCGTTTTGCTCTCGATGTCCCACTTACGTGCAACAGACAGGAACTGTTCTTTACACGCCTCCGCAAAATGACGCTCTTCAGTTTTTAAGACTTCAGTTCCCACGTGTCACTGATGTAATGTGCAGTTACTCCGAGGTAATTGTTGTTACTCACTGATGTCCAATGATCTCCTGTCAGGGCGACATAATTTACTTGACCCATAACCTCTTTCCTTTTTTCTTTTTCATTTTCATAGAGCTCGTGGATTTTCATCATAATTGTGGCTCTTGACGGTGGCTTATAGGATGAGTTTTGACACGCCACTTGCAAAACATCTACGAAGCCTGAGTCTTCTACAATGCTAATGGGTCTACAATCCTTTGCAATCCATTTGGCTATTGTGTTGGTCAAATTATCTGACATTGATTTTGTTAATGGCATCCGAACATTCAGTGTGGTCTGACGCAAACCACTTGCAGAACTTGAAGGCCCAGCAAACGCATGTTTGGCGTTGACGTGGTACCTCAAGCTTGAACAGCTCCGGTGAAATTGAAACTCCTTGTTACAAATCTTGCAAATAACCTTATACTTGTTGACTGTACCATCATCATTCTTTTTATATTTGAATCCGTCCATAGGACCAGCTTGCTCACCTTGCTCCATCTCTCCTCTTGCTCCCAACCACTTTCCTGACAAATAACCGTCACACTGCACATGTGTGAAACGCGTTTAAAAAATTGACGTAATTAACAACAAAAACACAATTAACGTTGTTAACGCGTTATTTTTGACAGCCCTAATTTAAACATTTCAGACCATCAAACAAGCTTAATGTTAGACTAAATTAACTGTCGTAAATGCAAAATGCAGTTTTAAAATTATGACTTCAGATAATCCAAACAACCTGGCCCTATGTCAAACTGTAATTGTGCCTCTTGCTTAAATCATGAAATAACTTAGATTTGTCCAGGCCTCTTTATTGACAGAGCTCTAGAATCAAGAAATCCATCAAATAGAACTTGTCTGACATAAAGTAGGCTAATAGATCTCAAGAGTAAAGATTAATGTCTCGATTTAAAGAAATTCAAGAACAGATTTCAAAAAGTCATTGTCATCTATCAGTCTGGGAAGGGTTAAATTTGTTTTGTCATGTTCTGCTCAGCGGTGGGCCAATATGACGGCAGATGTAGGAGTAAAGGTCATTTAATAAGGAAAGAATATACACGTATAACGGGACCAGGACAGAACACAAACTTCTATCCGTCATTTTGTCGGACGCCCAGTTGACGGAGGATCCAGTGGGGTATGAGAACGTGACCGGCTTAAATACTGAGGAGGAGGTGAAGACATGACAGAGTAAACCAGAGGGAGTAATCAGAGGAAAGCGGAGGCACCTGGGAAAGGGAGAATCACGGACGTGGGAAACCGCTTTAAAGAGAAGCAGGTCGGTAGACTGAGGAGAGGGAGAAGATATGGAGATACAGGGAAACAGAACAATGAGAACTAAAGGAGACATAGACATAATAAGCACAGAGAACGAAACAAACAAGGAAATGAGAAATGACCACATCTAATACATAGATCATGAGAAACAATAAACTAAGAGCTAAACAAACAGAATGAATCAGAGAATCTAAACTACAACAAAACTACTCTAAAGAAAGGAAGAAACAGAGATAACCAGATAACCAACAAAGGAAAAAACCAAAAACATCCCAGGATCGTGACCCTTTTAGAAGGTGGCCTTTTACTTCTTACACTACAATACGATCCATTGTGCACAATTGGAGTATACATGAAACTTTGATCATTATAATAACAATACATTTATTCATAAAGCACTTTGCATCACAGTGGTGTACAGCCACAACCGTTTCAACCGTTGAAAACAACTCATTACAGGGAATAGAATAAAATGGACATTACATCAAATCGACAAGGTTTACCTACAATCATTTTAACTCAATCAGAGCTTGTATGCAAGTGTAAGCAAATGTGTTTTTAGCTTTGCTTTAAAAACATAAACAGTCAATGGTGAACCTTCTGAGGCGCCGTCGGCCTACCAGGGTTACTACAAAAACACATCGACGATTCTTACAGTGGTTCCCAAGTAACCCAGAACAACATCTATTTTGACGAAGGTTACTGTGCAGCCGTGCAGGAATTGCGGGGTTCCTAAAAGGTCCATTCTCAGACAACTTTTATTTAACATCTATTTGATCCTCCAGCTCAGATCATGGAGTACGACAACATCTCTCACAGAGTGTATGCTGACAACTCTATATCTATGTATCACCAGAACCCACTACAGTCCCTGAGTAAGTGTGTCCATGCTGTCGACGAGTGCATTGCCCCTGTTTGATGACCTGAAACATTTAAGTATGACCAAAAAGCAAAAACAGAAGAAATCTGTGAATACCCTTTAACAGCACTGTACCACACTGCAGTAGCTAATTGTTCCCTCCCTGGGAATGTTTTGTATTCTGGGGTTTCTTTGGGGTTTTTTAAACTGAAGGCTGCAGATGTTCAAATAAGTATTTTTGTTGTGCTTCCATCACAGAATGGGACAGATTTTGGATTGCTGGTGCATCAGAACTCAGAACTCCTTCGAGCCCTCGACGAGCTGGAGAAGACTTGCAACACTCTGAGGGAAGAGAATGGCCTGCTGGTAGGACTAAAAATAACTGAGTGTGGGTGTGTGTGTGTACACTTGATGAAAAGCTTTGTAGAAAGTAGGCCAGGTCTACAAAACACTTAGAGATAGCCTAACGCCCTTTTTTTTCTTTTTTTACAGGCATTTATTAAGTTTTAAAAAATGCTAAATATTTCAGCCTTTCCTTTTGTCTACATTGGGGTTTTGTGGGAGCACAGGCTTATGACTTTAAATTGGCAGGGCTATCTCTATTTTAAACCCCTCCTCAGCTCATATGACTATAAACCTGTTTGTTCAACAGGCTGTGAACCACTCACTGCAGACACTTTGTGATTATGATATTTGTTTTTCATGTTTTCAGCGAAAGAGCAGCGCCCCAGAGACTGAGGAGAAGGTCAGGCGGTTGAGGAGAAAGAACACCGAGCTAACTGTTCTTGCGAAGAGGCTGGAAGAGAGAGCTCGCAAACTGCAGGAGGCCAACCTCAAAGTGGTATAAATACCTGACACATGCTTTTGCTAAGAGTTCCTTTCCCACTGCATACTGTAAACAAAAAAAAACATATCTTATGCAGCGTATTGTTTGGACTTTCAAGAATCACTATGTCACAGTGCACAGAGTTAAAAAAGGTACCAAAACATGATGAGTATGATCTATGTTAACAATTCTGCCTTCACAGTAATGAAATACATCATAATGAAAACCAGTCAAACCAGCCAACCAGAACATATATGTTCTGATTTATTTGGTTGTTCTACCTGAGAGCTTGAGGACCTTTCTCAGTATTTTATAGTCTTATATTACAGTATTATAGCTGTTCCTAGGATCGTGCTATTCTGGACAAAGGTCTATGATCTTGTTCTTGGAATCTGCTTAAACAACTCTCCCAGTTTAAAGGTCATATTCCCAAAGTGCTCCAATGACTGCTGGTCCCAGTAACTGATTGTTTAGTCATCAGCAGCTGTAGGCCTGGATCTGAGAGTGCTACAGGATCTTAGCTGTACTTATTCACTAGCGGTGACCAGAGTTCTTCCAACCTGTTTTTCCACAGTTGTCCCTGTACTAGTTCAGCCACCTGGGTGTGGCACTCACTATATATACGCTTTGCTGTTTGTCGTGGTCTTTTTTGCTAGACCACAACTACTCAGTCTGGCTCTTGTGTTGAGCCAGGCGTTGCTTGAAACCCTCCATGGACTACGAGGAACTTTCCTGTTACTTTGGCCTGGCCAGTTATAACTCAAGCATATATGTTGGAATGTCCATTGTTGTTGTTCTTTCTCCTGTAAGATGGATAAATCAGATGATGCATCACTCTTTCTTAGTGTACACCTTTAGTTATTCTATGTAGTGGAGGTGTCTGGTTGATTCTGTAGCTTCAGAGCAGGGGTCGCATTAACCAAATATTTTCCTTATTTGACCGTTTTTTTAAACAGCACGGGAAAATCTGGAGGGTGCGGCCATTTTGACAGATTGCTGTTCACACACCTGACCACTTGGTGCAGACACGCAGACATTTTCTACTTTACGCACAGAGTACAGATAACTGAATAAATCCAAAAAAGATCAAGTTTGATTGATTGATCATCAGCTGGTTAATTTTCAGATTACAACAGAGAAAAGACGGCTGCAGTGTCAATCAAGATAAACAACAACAATAATTTGTAGCGCAATCTCTGCTTCAGAGCCAATGTATACTGTTCACATTCTGATACAACTCCTAAAACATTAGGCAACAGTTTTGTTTTACATAGCCCTGATACTGAAGAGTACATTGAGATTGGGCATCACCTGATTCCCAGCCCCATTCCAGTACTCCATTGAATATTAAAATACATACCATGTGCTGTTTATGCTTGAAAATTCAGTTGCTACTTTCATCAGTATCAGAAGGCAGACGTCAATGATGGCCTTTCCAATTTTTCTTACTCCTTCGTTTCTTGACAGCAATAGACTTAGTCCTGTGTGTTTTTCATGATGAGGGTGTGTGCATGAAAACTAGCGGTAGTGTCTTCACTCAAAAAAATAACTTTGAACAAACACAAAAAAAATCATGGAAAGGATTTCCACGTGATTAAATTGCTTGAATTGTGCATCATACAATACTGTTATCCCAACTTAAAGTACTTCTGTGGAGCCAACTTAATTCATCAAGGTTGAGTCAACTTATGGATCCAGCTTAATTTGATAGGGTCACCCCAACTAATTTGAAACGTTTTGATCTCACTCAAGTCAATTAGCTTGGTCCCACTGAATCTCCTCATTTGCACCCAACTTTATCTAATAAAAATGATCTAAAAAATTTTACAGTAGTAGGTTAACACTAGTAAATTAAGTTGATCAAACCCATGCAAATTATGTTAGCCCAACAAAAGTGGTTAATGCTGAAAGAAAGCTATTTAATCACATGGAAATCCTTTCCATGATTAAATTATGTTGACTCAAATCATAGCTTTTTCGTGGTATGAAGTACAGTCTCAGAGTCAAGGGTGGAAATGAGACACCAAACAGGAATAAGTGTGATTAAACTGTATTTAAAAAATACTGTACAAAACTGGCAGTGCATTTGCTGATCTTTTTTCTGAAATCAACATTACATTATATGCACTTCAGAAATACTGCAAATGCATTTTAATGATATTGTGAACTCATAGCAGTGCAAAAAGTAAAACAAACTGCCTTAATGAGAAACTTAAAAATAAGTCTGCATACTGCTTTCCTTATTCAAAAGTGCTAACTTTTAATCAACATCATACATAAAAAGGTTTTATCACAACAAAAATTGCCACATTGTGGCCATAATTCAACTGCGTTTTGTTCATATTTTACTGGACTTTGAGAGCAAGGTACCAGTTATATTTTTGACGCAGAGCGGACATGGATAAAAAAGGTTTTTTTTGTGCCATTTCAACCATTTCACGCCAAAAACATGAAATGAACCAGAGACTAAAAGTGCCTCTGACACATATGGGTGGACAGGCGGTAAATTCTAGCTAACTGCTAAGCTAACACAAGTACATTAGCCAACATGGCCATACACAGACTGTAAAAATAGCTAACAACCAGGACCAAATATCACTGATTATGTTTAACAAACTGCTTTTGACTTTATGCACTTCATTTCGTTTGCATTTAGGTGGATTGGAAACAGATTTGGTCTTAACTTCTCCAACTGAACTTGATGTAGATCAAATGTGCTCTTCCCGCTACTACTTCCGGTGATGACATGCCCTACAGACCTTGTTATCTCGTGATCTCGCGATCTTGGCTGAAAGGCAACAAGGAACCAGTCTGGCTTGATTGTATCATATTATCTCAACATGACTGAATCTAACTAATTTTACGTTGTGGAAATGTAAGTAAATCCTACATAATATGATCACAATATATCAGAATATATTCTAGAATTGCGCTGCTCCGGGTGGCTGCATGTTGGAGTGGCTCTGTTGGCTACATATAAAGTTTTGGTTTTTTTGTACATTGGTTCCTCTTTTTGCTTGAGGAAGATTGCATTTTTTTGACCTGTATACTTTTTAGTTTTTGGTGCTGTGAAGCTGGAAGGATTTTTACTGTAAATTTTTCACTTTTTGACAACTTGTTATGATGCGTAGCCATGGCAACAATGTTGTTTACAGCGGGTAGCAGCTGATTAACATCGCAAAAGTTGAAATAATACCTCAACTGAAGCCACAAATCCCTGATGAGTTAATAAGGAGGAGATTTGGATGCAGAGCAGGAGCAAAAAGGAGACAGAGAAGTAGGAAGTTCAAGCCATCTCTTCCATCGATCATAATGGGCAACGTAAGATCACTGGCTAACACTGGCACAGTTAAAGGTTAGGAGACCGCCGATACCAACTCTCTTCCTGGCCAACGTCCGCTCACTGGATAACAAACTGGACTTGTTACGTCTGAGGCTGAGTGTTTTTACAGAGATGAGGAACTGTGCTGTTCTTTGCCTAACGGAAACCTGGCTCAACAACAACATGCCAGACTCAGCCTTCCAGATCGAAGGACTTCAGTTTTTCAGAGCGGACTGCGACCACCGGTCGGATAAAACACGGGGAGGAGGACTCTGTGTGTACGTGAATGAAGGTTGGTGTACGAACTGTGGACCTGTGAAAAGCTCCTGCTCTGAGGCGATAGAGCTTATGACTGTGAAATGTCGGCCGTTTTATCTACCATGAGAGTTAACTGCAGTGTTCGTCACCATTGGTTACATTCGACTGGGTGCAAATGCCAAAGAAGCATCAAAGGAGCTATTTGACACCATTAAGCTCGTTGCAAACAAAGCACCCGGAGGCGTTTTACGTGGTTGCGGGGGACTTTAACCACGTGAAACTGAGGAACACTCTGCCAAGTTTTTACCAGCATGTCACCTTTCTAACACGTGGAGAAAATACTCTGGACTGTGTGTACAGCAACATCCGCGGTGCATACAGAGCTTTTCCTCGCCCCCATCTTGGCCTCTCCGACCACATCTCCATCCTGCTGGCGCCAGCATACCGCCCCCTGCTGAGACGTATCAGGCCAACAAAGAAAACGATCACTGTGTGGCCCAGAGATGCAGCCTGTGTGCTCCAGGACTGTTTTCAGTGCACAGAATGGCAGGTCTTCAGAGAGGCAGCTACACATGAAGGAGAGGTGGACCTGGAGGAATATACATCATCTGTCCTTGGTTTCATCTCCAAATGTGCTGATGATGTCATAGACCACTAATAACCTGCTATCCGAACCAGAAACCCTGGCTGAACTCTGAGTCGAGAGCTCTGCTGAAAGCTAGGGATGCTGCATTCAAGGCAGATGAGGCATCAGCACTCAGAGAGGCCCGAAAAGGACTGACTGCGGGCATTACGAGGGCCAAAGCCACATACGGCCAGAAAATCCAGGGTCACTTCACCACCAATGACCCTCGGCGCATGTGGAGGGGCATTAAATACATCACGGACTACAACACCAAGGATGTACAATGCCCAAGAGACCCCTCCTTGCCAGATGCACTCAACCATTTCTATGCCCGCTTTGAGTTCCCTGATGTCTCCCCCAGCACCAAACTTATACCACCACCTGGTGACACGCCCATCAGTGGGACCACAGCAGATGTAAGGAAGACCCTTCAGTGTATCAACCCTCACAAAGCAGCAGGGCCCGACAACATCCCAGGGCGGGTACTGAGGGACTGTCCACACCAGCTGGCTGAGGTGCTGGCAGACATCTTTAACACCTCACTGTCACTGTCATCTGTCCCCACCTGCTTAAAGACTGCCACGATTGTCCCCGTCCCCAAGTGCTCCACAGTGACAAGCTTGAATGACTATCGGCCCATAGCTTTAAGCCCGGTAGTCATGAAGTGCTTCGAGAGGTTGGTCATGACCCACATCAAAGACGCCATCGATATCACTGTGGAACCCTACCAGTATGCCTACAGGAAAAATCAGTGCACTGACGACGCCATTTCATCGGTGGTCCACCCAGCCCTGACCCATCTGGAGAGCAGAAACTCCTATGTCCGTCTGCTCTTTCTGGATTTCTCCTCAGCCTTCAACACCATCATCCCACAGACGCTAGTGCAGAAACTCTCCTCCCTCGGACTGAGTCCCAGGCTCACCACAGGCTCACCACACAGGCTCACCACAGGGCTGCGTGTTGAGCCCCCTCCTGTTCACTCTGCTGACGTATGACTGCTCAGCGAGACACCCCAGCTGTCATATAGTTACGTTTGCGGATGACATAGCAGTAGTGGGACGCATCACCAACCATCGATGAGTCCAAATACAGAGAGGAGGTGGAAAACCTGGTGCAGTTGTGCAGAGAAAACAACCTCTGCATCAATGTGAAGAAGACCAAGGAGATGGTGGTGGATTTCAGAAGGGACAAGCGTCCTCTCCTTCCCCTGTACATCGGAGGAGCAGCTGTGGAAGTGGTCTCCAGCTTCAGGTACCTGGGTGTGCACATATCCAACAACCTCACCTGGAATGCCAACACTTCACGTCTGGTCAAGAAGGCCCACCAGCGTCTCTACTTCCTGAGGAAGCTGCGGAGAGCTGGACTTGGAAGCTCCGTCCTGAGGAGTTTCTATCACTGTGCAGTGGAGAGCGTCATCTGCACCTGCATCACCATGTGGCACAGCAGCTGTACTGCTGCTGAGAGGAAGGCTCTGCAGCGGGTGCGGACCTCTACATGTCCCGATGCAGGTGATGGGGCCTCCGCATCCTGAAGGACTCCACCCATCCGGCTCATAGCCTGTTTCAGCCCCTGCCCTCAGGCAGGCGGCTGAGGAGCATACAGAGCAAGACCACCAGGCTCAATAACAGCTTCTTCCCTGCAGCTGTTAGACTGCTGAACTCCAGCTGTGTCCTTTAGAGCACATTTATTTTTATTTATTTATTACATTGATTTAAATAATTTTTTTTCACTAAATTTAATTTAAATGGCTTATAATTCCGGACCTGAGTCCTAATTTCATACCATCACATGTAACATGAGATGGTATGACAATAAAAGTTCCTTGAATCCTTGAATCTTTGAATTAACAAGATGGATGAACCCCAAGCCCTTACAAGGACTCAGCCAGAGTACTGGGAATGCAGTGTTATGTGTTTTACGGAGACGTGGCTGCTGGATCATATCCCCGACTCCAACGTCTCTCTGCCAGGTTTCCTGACTATAAGAGCAGACAGAGATCTGAAAACGAGCAGGAAATGAAAAGGTGGTGGAGTAGCAGTGCTTGTCAACAACAGATGGTGTCATCCAGGACATGTTACTGTGAAGTGTCGTCTCTGCAGCCCAGATGTCGAACCCTTGGCAGTAAGTTTTCGGCCATATTATTTGCCAAGAAAGTTCACCAGTGTTTTTTTGGCAGTTGTTTACATTTCACCTTCGGCCGTTGCCGACAATGCATGTGATGTCATCAGTTCCGTTGTTGCTAAGCTACAGACACAGCACCCCAATGCATTTGTGGCCATATCTAGTGATTTTAATCATGCCTTGCTCTCTATTTTACTTCCAACATTTCAACAGTTTGTCAGCTGCTCCACAAGAGAAAACAAGACCTTGGATTTGTTTTATCCAAATGTAAAGGATGCATACATGTCCAAACCAAGACCTCCTCTGGGACAATAAGATCACAGTCTTGTTTTTCTCTGTTTAGAATATAAACCACTTGTTCAGAGGCAACCTGTTACAAAGAAAACTGTGACAAAATGGTCACAGGAAGCTGAAGAAGCCCTGCAGGGTTGTTTTGCAACCACAGACTGGATGGCTCTTTGCCAAGAACATGGAGAAGACATCAATGCCATGACTGAGTGTGTGACTGAGTATATAAACTTCTGTGTGGACAACATCATCCCAACCAGAACAGTGAGATGCTTCCCTAATAACACGCCCTGGATCACCAGTGACCTGAAGGAACTGCTAAACAAGAAAAAAAGAGCCTTCAGGGAGGGAGACAGGGAATTATTGAGGAGTATACAGAAGCAACTTAAGGTCAAGATCAGAGACAGCAAGGAGGCATACAGGAAGAAGCTGGAGAACAAACTACAGAGGAACAATATCAGAGATGTCTGGTCAGGAATGAGAAAGATCACAGGCTTTAAGGACAGGGAGGATTGGATAGATGGAAGTCTGGACAGAGCCAATGAACTGAACGCATTCTTCAACAGATTCAGTTCAGGAACTAGCTCAGCATCCTCCTCTCCTGTTCCCAGCCGAACAGACATCCCACTCTCCTCTGACCCACAGCTCTCCTGTTAGACCTCGGATGTTTTATCCTTCACCTCAGCCATGGACTCTTCTGATTCCACAAGTTTGACTTCAACCAAGTCAGGAAATGCTGCTACCCCCTTTGCCTCCCCCTCCCACTTGTCTGTTTTCAAAAGTCAGGTGAAGAGGCAGCTGGAGAAACTGAACCGGGACAAGGCTGCAGGTCCAGATGGTGTCAGCCCCAGAGTCCTGAAGGCCTGTGCTGAGCAGCTCTGTGGTATACTGCAGCACCTCTTCAACCTTAGGCTAACTCAGGAGAAGGTTCCAGTGTTGTGGAAGACATCCTGCCTTGTTCCAGTACCAAAAAGATCTCACCCATCAGTCATCAATGACTATAGACCTGTTGCCCTGACATCCCACATCATGAAGGTCCTGGAGAGACTCCTGTTGGCACCCCTGAGTAAGCATACAAGAACGTATCTGGACCCACTGCAGTTTGCTTATTGCTGTGGAGTTGGAGTTGAAGATGCCATCATCCACCTGCTTCAACCAACCCACATTCATCTGGACAAAGCAGGCAGCACTGTTAGGATCATGTTCTTTGATTTCTCCAGTGCATTTAACACAATTTAGCCTGATTTGCTTTGTCAGAAACTCCTGAAGACACAGGTGGAGCCTTCAACAATCACCTGGATCAATGACTACCTGACAAACAGACCACAGTTTGTGAGACTGAAGGACTGTGTGTCAAACCAGGTCATCAGTCACACAGGAGCACCACAGGGGACCGTACTCTCACCATTCCTTTTCACTCTGTACACCTCAGACTTCAAGGACAAATCAGAGACCTGTCATCTGCAGAAATACTCAGATGACTCTGCAATTGTCGGGTGTATCAGAGATGGACAAGTAGCTGAATATAGAGAGCTGGTGGACCGCTTTGTGACATAGTGTGGAAATAATCGTCTCACCTTGAATGTGAACATCAAGATGATTGTAGATTTCAGAAGAAACAGGGATAAGTCAATACTGTTTCCATCATGGGAGAAGAAGTGGAGGTGGTTGAGGGGTATAAATACCTCGGAGTTCACCTTGACAACAGACTGGACTGGAGACTGAACAGTGAAGCCGTCTACAAGAAGGGACAGAGCAGACTGTACTTCTTGAGGAAGCTTAGGTCCTTCAAGGTTTGCAGCAAGATGCTGCAGATCTTCTACAAGTCTGTTGTGGAGAGTGTAATCTCTTCAGCCATCATCTGTTGGGGTAGCAGCATCAGAGCCAGGGATTTTAAAAAGGCTAAACAACCTGATAAAGAAGGCTGGTTCTGTTCTTGGGACAACTGTGGAACATCTGGAGATGATAATGATAATAATTCTTCATCAAATCATAAAAATTATGGACAACCCTGAGCATCCTCTTCATGAGACTGTCATACAACAACAGAGCATCTTCAGTCGGAGGCTTCTTCAGTTTCGCTGCAATACAGACCGCTACAGGAAATCCTTCCTGCCCACAGCTATCATCATCTACAACAACTCCTTAAAGAATTAATTATATGAGCTATACCAACACTTAATTTTCCTCTGGGATCAATAAAGTATTTTTGAATTTGAATTTGAATTTGAATTGAAATGAATTGAATTGAATTACCTTAGACACATGAAATCAAATTGTTGGAAGTACATGTTCCACTTTTATAGATGCAATGACCTGCCAGTTTTTGAATGTTCTTTGGCGCATAATATTTTCCCACATGTCTGTCTCACTTTTACGCTTCCATCGTGAAGCCACGCCCCCCACCCTGTCAGACACACTAATCCTATAGTCTCTTCTATAGTTGAACTAAAATCTTTGCAGGGACTGCTGTGTAAACATTGAGAATATAGGTTAACTATTCAATTCAATTCAGTTTATTTATATAGCGCCAATTCACAACAGATGTCATCTCAAGGCACTTAACAAGAAGTCATTTCAATACATTTATACAAACATTCCAATCAGTTAAAAAGTTTCCTATTAAAGGAATCCCAGCAGATTGCGTCAGTCATTGGCGTGAGGTTGGGCCCCGTTGATGCAGACTTTCCAACCACAGCAATCCTTCAGCAATCCCTCATACTGAGCAAGCATGTAGCGACGGTGGAGAGGAAAAACTCCCCTTTAACAGGAAGAAACCTCCAACAGAACCAGGCTCAGTAGGAGCGGCCATCTGCCACGACCGTCTGGGGGTTTGAGAAGACAGAGCAGAGACACAGAAGGAACAGAAGATCTGATATAAGAGAACTTTCTATGTTACAGAAAGTAAAAAGTTAATAACAGAACACAGTGGATGTTCAGTTACTGGGAGGATCATCCCAGTCGATGCCCCCCGTCCAACAGGGCATTGCAGCCAAGCAGGATACCAGACCAGGTATATCTTCTATGGAGAGAAAAACACTGAGAGAAAACAAAGTTAACAGTCGAAATAACAGAATGTACTGTAATACAACTGGAGAGTCGTAGGAGAAAAGGAAGTAGCAGAGTGAAGAAAATTGGTAAGTGTGTCTTCCAGCAGTCTAAGCCTATAGCAGCATAACTACAGAGCTAGCTCAGGATGACCTTAGCCACTCTAACTGTAAGCTTTATCAAAAAGGAAAGTTTTAAGCCTGGCCTTAAAAGCAAACCGAGTGTCTGCCTCACGGACTAAAGCTGGGAGCTGGTTCCACAGGAGAGGAGCCTGATAACTAAAAGATCTGCCTCCCATTCTACTTTTAGAAATCCTAGGAATTACAAGTAAACCTGCAGTCTGAGAGCGAAGGGCTCTGTTAGGAACATAAGGAACAATTAGATCTCTGATGTATGATGGAGCTTGATTATTAAGGGCTTTGTATGTAAGAAGAAGGATCTTAAATTCTATTCTGGATTTAACAGGGAGCCAATGAAGGGAAGCTAAAACAGGAGAAATGTGATCTCTCTTTTTAATATTCATCAGAACTCTTGCTGCCGCATTTTGGATCAACTGAAGGCTTTTAATGGGATTTTGTGGACTACCTGATAGTAAAGAATTACAGTAGTCCAGCCTTGAGGTAACAAATGCATGGACTAGTTTCTCAGCATCACTCCTGGACAGGATGTTTCTAATTTTAGCAATATTCCGGAGGTGAAAGAAAGAAATCCTAGAAACCTGTTTAATATGGGATTTAAATGTCAAGTCTCGGTCAAAAATAACGCCGAGGTTCTTTACGTTATTACTGGGGGCCAATTTAATTCCATCCAGATGAAGTGATTGACTAATCAGTTTCTGTTTAAGAACTTCTGGTCCAAAGACAGCAACTTCTGTTTTGTCAGAATTTAAAAGCAAAAAGTTTAGGGTCATCCATGTTTTTATGTCTTCCAGACATGCCTGTAACCTACCTAACTGACTGGGTTCATCAGGATTTATGGATAAATATAGTTGTGTATCATCTGCATAGCTGTGGAAATTTATCCCATGCTGTCTAATGATTCTACCAATTGGGAGCATATATATGGTGAACAGAATTGGTCCAAGCACAGAACCCTGTGGAACTCCACAAGTAACCCTTGAGAGTGAAGAAGATTTATCATTTAGATGAACAAACTGGAATCTATCAGACAAATATGATTTAAACCAGCCTAGTGCTGTTCCTTTGATCCCTGCTATATGTTCAAGCCTTTCTAAGAGAATATTATGATCGACTGTGTCAAAAGCAGCACTGAGATCTAACAAAACCAGAACAGACACAAGTCCATTATCTGAGGCCATGAGAATATCATTAGTAACCTTCACCAGTGCTATTTCAGTGCTATGATGAGCTCAAAATCCTGACTGAAACTCTTCAAACAGCTCTTTATTGTTTAAATGCTCACGGCTTGATTAGCAAAAATTTTCTCAAGGACTTTGGATAAGAAAGGAAGGTTAGATATAGGTCTGTAATTCACTAAGTCATCTTGATCAAGGGAAGGTTTCTTGAGTAAAGGTTTAATTACAGCTATTTTAAATTCCTGTGGTACGTATCCGTTTACTAAGGATAGATTCATCATATCCAAAATGGGGCCAGGAACCAAATGGAACACTTCTTTAAATAATTTGGTTGGAATTGGGTCCAACATACAAGTTGAAGGTTTAGATGAGGCTAATATTTTTGATAATTCCGAAAGCTCGACTGAATCAAAACAGCCTAAGCACAACTGAGGATCTACAGTTCTTTCCGATACTGCCTCATTTACTGAGGAAGAAGTAATCATGTTAGGGAGGATGCCAATGATTTTATTTTTAATAGAATTAATTTTATTTACGAAGAATCCCATAAAATCATCACTGCTAAGAGCTGGGGGAATAGTTGGCTCAACAGAGCTATGACTCTGTGTAAGTTTGGCAACTGTATTAAAAGAAACCTAGGATTTGTTTTTTCTCCTCTATTAATGCTGAAAAATATGCTGTTCTAGCTTGTCGAAGGGTCTTTTTATACAGCAATAGACTGTTATTCCAGGTTAAATAGGAATCGTCTAGGTGTGTAGAGCGCCATTTTCTCTCCAACTTCCTAGTATTCTGCTTTAAAGTACGCAACTCTGCGTTGAACCAAGGAGTCAGCCTCCTATGGCTAGCCACTTTCTTTTTTAAGGGGGCTACACTATCTAATGCCAAACGCAATGAGGACGTAACGCTGTGAACCAGATCATCAATTTCTAAAGGGTTAGAGATAGAATTGCTGCCATCCACTGTGTTACCCTGAGACACTAAGGAAAGTAAGAATGGAACAGATTCTTTAAAAATTGTTACAGCATTGTCTGATAAAGCTCTACTATAATGAAATTTTCTTTCAGATTTAAAATGGTCAGTTAAAGTAAATTCAAAAGTTATTAAGAAGTGGTCAGACAGGACCGGGTTATGTGGGTGGACTGTTATTTCCTCACACTCAATACCGTATGTCAGTACAAGGTCCAAAGTGTGTTTGCCCGAGTGGGTCGATCCCTGTACTTTTTAAGTAAAGCCAATTGAGTCTAAAATAGCACTAAAGGCTGCATTTAGGCTATCACTTTCAGTATCCACATGAATATTAAAGTCCCCCACTATAATAACCCTATCAGTATTTAATACTAAATCAGATAAAAAATGTGAGATCTGATCCAAGAATTGAGAGTAAGGGCCTGGTGGACGATACAAAACCACAAACAAAAATGGTCTTAATGTTTTGCAGCTTGGATGAGGAAAATTAAGGGTTAGATGTTCAAAAGAACTGTAGCTATCAATTGGTCTGGGACTAATTAGTAAATCAGAACGAAAAATGGTTGCAACTCCTCCTCCTCGCCCAGTATTTCTAGGAATGTGAAAATTTAAATGACTGGAAGGAGTTGACTCATTTATACTGACATAATCCTCCTGCTGCAACCAGGTTTCTGTGAGACAAAGGAAATCAATGTGATTATCACAAATCAAGTCATTTACTAACAAAGTATTTGAGGAGAGAGATCTTATGTTTAATAAACCACATTTAATAGATTTATTTTTCTGTTCAGTCAAAGTTGTATTTATTTTTATGAGACTTCCATAATTTGCTTTTGTTGGCTTAACTTTTAATCCATTTAATTTTGGCCGTGGGCAAGACACTGTTTCTATAGGGTAATGGGGGGGTAACAGTACAGAAGCAGCAGAGAGGTGGGTTAAACTACGACTCTGCTTCCTGGTCTGGACCCTGGGTTGTCAGTGTTTTGGAGGACTAATAAATTCGGCCATATTCCTAGAAAGAAGAGCTGCTCCATCCAAAGTGGGATGGATGCCGTCTCTCCGGATCAGACCAGTTTTTCCCCAAAATGTTCTCCAGTCATCAATGTAGCCCACATCATTTGCAGGACACCACCTACACAACCATTGATGGAATGACAGCATGCGGCTAAACATGTCGTCACTGGTCCGATCAGGCAGGGGACCAGAAAAGATTACCGAGTCTGACATTGTTTTGGCAAACTTACACACCGAAGCAACACTAATTTTAGTGACCTCCGATTGGCGTAACCGGGTGTCATTACCGCCAGCGTGAATAACAATCTTACTGTATTTACGCTTATCTTTAGCCAGCAGTTTCAGGTAGGATTTGATGTCGCCCGTTCTGGCCCCTGGCAAACATTTGACTATGGTCAATGGTGTCTCTAATGACACGTTTCTGACTATGGAGCTGCCAATTACCAGGGTCGGTTTCTCAGCGGGTGTGTCGCTGAGGGGGGAAAATCTGTTAGAAACGCGGACCGGTTGGTGGTGGCCCGGGGGCTGGGTCCTAGAACTATGCTTCCTACGTACAGTCACCCAACCAGCCTGGGGTCCCGGCTGCGCGGGCTCTATCGGAGGACAGCTAGGGGGTTCTATCCTTGTTTGCTCCGCGCTGGCTAATGGGCTTCGGCTATCTGCTGGTTTTTCAACAGCGCGGAGCCGTGCTTCTAATTCTGATACCCTCGCCTCCAAAGCTACAAAAATATTACATTTATTACAGTTACCATTATCACTAAAGGAGGCAGGGAAGTAACTAAACATCTGACAGAGACAGCAAGAGAGAAGAGAAGAGTTAGAGACATGTTTGCATACAACATTTTCAAAATATGGTTGTTCTGAGTCAGAAACTGATCGCTGTTTTTTAAAGATCATAAAATCTAATCACCATTTATTCAGCTGCTGTCTGAATTGCTTTAATAACAAAATGAACAAATTATGCAGAGCGGGCACAGAGCCACTGCAGCCTTTCTTCAAATCTGAATTTTATTCTATAGGATAAATATGGCATAAAATGTAAGGAACCCAGATTTGATCAACTAAATAACTAGCATTAAATATGTTAAAATGTTTTCAAACTATGCACATAAATATTGGTAGTGATTGAAAAAATAAGAAAAAATGGCAACAAGTCTTACTGGAAATTCAGCTGGCGTTATCCCAGACAGTACACCAACAACATGTTTTTGGAGCTAAGTATTGCCATGTCTGACCCATACAGTCATGGAATTCTGTTAGGCCATCCCTAGACTGTATTTTAATCTTATCTGTATTTTTCTGTTATTATTTTTCTGTTATTTTAAAAGATGATTTTCTATATCTGCCTTATTTATTTTATTGTATTCATGACCTTATCATTAAATTCAGTTTTCCTAATCTAGGTGAATCCCCCTTCGCTCATCAGACCTGGTGCTGTAGAGCAGTACAAAAGAGCCTTTGCCCGCCAACGAGCTCGTGACCTGGCCCAGCATGCTGATGCGCTGCTATCTAAGGACAAAGAAATTGCTGCCCTGCAGCAGAATTGCAGACAGCTCGAGGCACGGCTTGGACCCGCTAAGGTACACACATTCTATTCGTTAGTAATCAAAATCTCATTATTTGGCAAGAGAATGAACCAAAAGAGAAAAGTTCTAAACCCTGTGCTCCATCCATCCTCAGTTGTCATCTCCACCACAAGCTTGCCCTCTGCTGGACAACTTTGATACTGCTCCCCCTAACCTAAGCCTGTATTACAGAGGCTGCGTCACTGCTGAGGGCAGATAGATGACAGTGCAGGAACAGGCTGTCTTTCTCAGTGTCTGTTTGTAAATAAGAACTGATTCTTCTTAATCGGAGTATCTGTTGGTTATAAAACAGAAAATTGAACAAATACAGCACAGCGATGATAGGATGTAATGATGATGTAAGGTCATGTTGAACAATTCAAACAACATTCAAGTTTAAAAATCCATCTACTGAAACTATGTAAATCTGAACTTTTATATTTACATTTGTTTATGTGTTAAACAGTATTTTAAAGCATTTAACTTAGTATCTTTACTATATAACCAGTGAGTATTTGACCATACATTTTATTTAAATAGGTTTAGGTTTTAGGATATGGACTGAAATTTATAACAAATACTTCCAAAATGAAAATATTTAGTGCTAATTTCCCGACATTGTTTCAAATGTTGCTTCTTGTGTCTCTGCAGGATTCCCCTGTTCAGTCGCCTCGGGTGGAATACGAGAGACTCCTCCGAGAGTCTCAGAAGGAAGTGTTGCGGCTTCAGAGGCAGCTGTCCGTCAGTTCGTCCAGGCGCAGGCCGAGGCCCGACGGCGACGGCACAGACAAGTGGGAGGAAAACGCAGAAGAGGCAAGGCAGGAGAAGGTAGAACCATCACAAAATGAACCCCACACTGACCTCTGCTGGCAGTGGAGCTTTGTGTACTCACAGTAAATATACGGTCCTAATTAGACGGAGGTTGATGTCATTTACAGACGGAGCAGCTGATAACCGTACTCACATGAACAGTTGGTTCTACAACACAGTTGGGGGTTAAAGTTGTTTTAGTGATGGAAAATAGAGCTCTCAGAGGTTTTCCAAAACCTTTGTTTACATTGGCATGGTTTTGCAGTGTTATGTAATGGCTTGTCGTTGGACTTGATACTAATCTGCCACAAGCCATAATGAGGCGATTCCCTGTCTTTAACTTGGGCCTGATCAAAGCCACCAAAGTCATACACTCTGATCCGCTCTGCGTGTGATGCTGATCTTCTCTGTACTCACTTCTGTTACACAGCACATTGCTGTATCAGTCTGTTCCTAAAGGGAAAAATATATAATTTATTCATGTCTTTTTGATGTAATCTGCTTCCTAGCTATAACAGGAAATTTTGGTATCTAAAGCAGGAACACTTGCAACAAGGGAAGCTTCAACTTCCAGCGTCCTTTTTGTATTTTAAAGGCACAGCCTCCGTTTAATAAAAATCACTTTACATAACAAGAAAATGCATTCATTTGATTTACAGATTATGTTTTTGCAAAATTTCTCCTCCGACCATGAAATAAATACTCTGCCTGTGAAGCTCAAGTGAGAATGCCGATTGTGATAATCTCTCATCTGTGGGACGCACACATGCACTCCCAGTGCCTCGCGCACACCCAGAAAGGGGCCATGTTGTGTGAACTCTAATCCCCTCCAACAAGAGAATGGTACAGTCCAGTAATCCGCTCTCTGTTGCTGTAGCAGCGGTGAGAGGGTTTTGGATGGTAGGTAAGACTGCAGCCCCACTAAAGACTTTTCCATCTCTCCCTGCTCTGGATAACTAGCAGGCCAAGGGAAACCTTGACGTTGCCACAGATCACACTGAAGGGGTAGGTTTTTTCCTCTTAAGTCCTGATCTCTTTCTGTGTAGTTGTCAGCTGTTTGTTCTGGTTCTGTTTCCAACTGGGTTCATTTGGTGTGAATCCGAAACTGTACAGGGCTAAAATATTTTTTTTTCTTTTTTTACTAAATAGTGTCATTACAAATTAGGGTTGTGCAAAAGTGGGTTTAGGGTAGGAGATGTTGGATTTGTGTTAGATTTTAAAATCACTTGCACCTTCCTTAAAATAATTTGTAACACACATTTGTACAAGTCTCAGAGTATTACTTGCATGACTTGCATCTTAGCAGGTATTTCTTTTAAATTCCCGGACGTTTTTTTTCTCATGATTCATTTTAGCAAATCTGTGCGAAATCCCTTACCTTATTTATAACTGACTCCCACTTTCTTTAAAAATCAGAAAGCATGAGGCCTAGTGAAGGAGCAGCCTGTCAGATACCGGGTTTTGTAACTGTCATAATTTGGGGCTTCCAGGTGCAGAATTTAGACAGAACGAACTAAGGAGCAGCATGGTAGAACGTTTGATCGGTGGACATCGATATGCTCCGCATTAAAAAGAAAATCAACGGCCAGGCCAATCCATTAAGGTGCTTTTAAAAGAAGTGATCCAGTTACCCGTTTCAGTAGTCTGCAGGGATTACACCAATGTGCTTATGGCATTCAGGGCCTGCTGGATGGGATCTGACCCTACTTTAGTAAGCATGGGCCCAGGTTGTACTAGATTCTTCAGTGTCCATGGACCACATCAGTGGGATTTGAGTGGGCAAATAGAATCTACAAACTTTGCCATGCTTAGAGGTCTTGCTGTGGTCCCTGCATTGCAGTGGGCATTCAGCCTGGCTTTACTCCTCTTCATTAAATGACATTTTTATTGATAAGTGATGGAGACTTAAGTTCATTTCAAATGCACTTTTATTAATGTTGTTATTATAAACTAAAGCCTGCCATGTTAACATTCAATAGGTGCTCCACTTTTTTAGCCAGACGTTCGAATCACCCAATTTTCATCTTATTGGCTCTGAATGGTGATCAGGAAGTCAAACACAGATCAATAATAGTTTTTTTCCCTGTAGATTAAATGCATGAAAACTAAGAACTGCCACCATTTTCTTGTCATTAAACACTTCGGTCTGCAACATGTTCTTTGATGCACTTTTTTGAGCTTATTAAAGGATAGATACTAGTAACAAATGCTACGATGCATAACTGGCGATGATTTCAAAATCAGAATTGACCTCAAGGAAAACCTGAAATTGGTAACTGACAAATAAAGGCCTGATCATTGCATCATCTCTAGTATTGGGATCACTTTTGATGTTTTCCCAGCCTCCCAGAAGTAAAAATAGTTTTATTGTGCTCGTAAAGGTACTTTCCTATTTACTAGGGATGTGTGTTGGTAAAAATATGGCGATAAGATATATCGTATTGCGATACAGGGGAGGCGATGCGAATATTACGGTTTATTGCAATACTATGAGTAAGACTATATATTGTGATTTTTAAAACTGAATTTAACTATAGAAAAACTGTCATAGCATTCTAAACTCTCCAACCTGTTTCATACTCAACACATTCAGTTTTATTACTAGATCTAGTTGATCCACTGGAACAAAGAAGTTGAAAACAACCACAAACTATCAGACATACTTTGGATTTTAGTACAAAAATGAGTGTTGTCATTAATGGTTCCATTCAAATCCTCAAAATAAAAAAGAGATAAAGAAATGATATTTTGCTTTTGAATATCAATACAATATCGGCAAATAAAATAACGTGATATATCTGTGCATCGATATTTTCTTACATCTGTACTATTTATGATTTTGAATTCTGTGGATAAGTTCCAGGCTGCTTACTTAAGGGGTGGGGCATTTAATTTGTTATCTGGGTTTTTTTGTTTTTTTAAGCATCAACCTCAAATTATTTCAGCTTCTGTTTCAATCTAATACACAAATAATCAAACTTTGATCAAGTTTTAGTGTTGCATCTCCTAAAATCCATAAGAACTTATAAAGATAAATACTGAAAACTGTGAAAATTCTAAGGATGCTCAGATTTTCGTAAAAATTGGACCTTCCAATAAAAGTTTAGGCCCATTCATATTTTTGTTTAATAACAATAATTAATAGCATTTAAAAAAAACATTTTAGCCTTCCATTCTTAAGCAAAAATTTAATATTTGTATTCAGAGTGGATTTGATACCCTGCTTCATGTGTAAGAGAGCAGCTGCTGTAATAAGTTAAGTTGTTAATTTGAAGTAAAAGTAAAAACAAAATGATTACAGTTTATCAAATGTTAGTGACACACACTGCTAGAATTACTAAACCAGCAGTCTCTGTGCATATTGGAAGACTTTTCCTTACTCTCAGACTTCTAAAAGGAACCCCGTATTTCCGAATCCGGCAAGTTCCTGATAGACACCTGTCGAAAACTCAGAAAGATAACAGAGCACCTTTGCTGGACTCCATTCCATATCATTCAGCTGATATTCCATATCAGCTGAAGGTCTTGCTCCCTCCCTAAATTAAAACACGACATATTATAGAAAAAGCTGTTTTCTGTTGAGTATCTTTGTCTTTCCTGTCACTTCATTTTTGAAACTGTTGCTGAAAAAAGTAACATTCAGTGTTTTTCATGATTAGTTATCCTAATATATGCCCGTTTCAAATCACCAGAGAATTTTCTAAGAAGAAAGAACTTTCTCTCCTGTGAAATACATTTTATTTGATTGATTCATGATCAATGAGTAGGAAAACATTGTGATATTTATTTAGTAAATGGACTGGTATTGTATGGTGCTTTTCTGGTCATGCCAGGAGCGCACCATATAGAGCAACATTCACCAAGTTGCACCTTCATAAACCGATACGCAGATCAGAAGGGAACTTGGGGTTAAGTGCCATGCCCAAGGACACAAATGTCGAAATGTGTCAATGGAGGGAGCTGGAAACGAGGTAAACATGAAGTGCTTGAAGTTTTCCTATTAAAAACTTCTTTATAATAAATGACTTATTCTCCTGGAAATATTAATATCAGGCTTTGTTTCTTTGTACTTAATTCAATAATGCAATTAATTCATTTTATTATTTACATAAAATAAAAAAAACATTGTTTTTGGCTAATCCTTTTGTTCTGGTCCAAGTGAATCTAAAGGATCATTTAAGCTTTTACTTCAGAGTACAATTGAGATGTTTTTCTTTTTAAAGTAAACTCCCTGAACTCAAGTTAAAACTGTTGAATATAATCATAAAAACAATCCTGATGCTGACATTGTGCTGCAGACAATTCAGTAAAGAATTTTCCCAAACTTGCAGGTATTGTTGTTCTGATTGATAATTTAACAAATATAAATAAACTGGCAGCTGTGTCTAAGCAGAACCTTTGTGAGGTTATGGTGTCTACAAACGTACATTTATGATAACAGAAGCTTTGATAAGACGCTTTCTGTACCGGCTTCCTTTTTTTTTTGCCTCACAGCATTGTATAAATGAGAGCTTACATAATGTTCAGCTATCTGAGGTTATTCACCTAAATCATGTTAGATTTATATTTCATGGTGCCTGGACACTGATTATATCCGCTCTGAACTTCTCATTTTAGAAAAACAGTTGCTCTTTTGCAGGGAATTTAAACTGCAGGAAAACAACATGAGGATTACTGAATATAATATATTGCTAAACTGTGTCAGTTGAAAATATCTAACATACCAGAGTAGGCATAGGCTAGTATTCATACAATATTCATACAGATGGATGAGTGAAAATTCCTCAGTTTTTACTTGAACTTTTTTACTTAATGGAGCATTTTTAACAAAAGATTTAGAGCATGATCAGATTTACTTTACAGTTGAGTTTTTTTATTTAAAAGAGAAAAGTCACAATCATTTATACCTAAAACAGCATTACCTTAATAGGAGTGATGTGTGGTGCTTCTTTAGTTTCCACATCATCACTATTTTTTTACTGTTTTTTTACCAGAACAATTCACAGGCAGCTGAATTTGTTCCTCCTTGAAGCAAGGGAAAAGTCGATGCACAGGGTGGGGTGCCTACTGGAAAGGTTGCCGGTCCATCACAGGGCAACACAGAGATACACACAATAGACAACCATGCAGACACACACACACCCAAGTCTTTATTTCTACCCATATAAGGACTTTATATTGACTTCCATTCATTTTAATAGCAGCACTTATGCCTAACCCAAATTCTTACCCTAACCATTACCAGTTTATTCCTAACCCTAACCTTAACCAAAACATAATTCACACCATACCTCTAAACCTAAACCCTAACCTTTAGAAAGAGGATCCACCATATTAGGACCGGGCTTTGGTCCCTATAAGGTCCATCGGTCTCCAGAACGTTAGTGAATATGCCAGAGGAAGGTCCTAAATACGATAGCTAAACAACTACACGTGCACGCGCACACACACACACACACACACACACACACACACACACACAATCATACCTAAGGGCAAATTAGGAGAGACTAATTACCCTAAAAGTTATGTATTTGGACTGTGGGAGGAAACGAACCTCTTACTGCAATGCACATCTCCAAGCTCCATCCAACCAGAGAAAATCTTGTCACTCCATTATTTTCTCTGCCATCTCATTAAAGGGACTTTGCTGTATTAGGGGAACTATATTAGTTTTAAAACCTTAGTAGACTTTATTACTGGTGAGCAACCTATGCCTATCCTAGAGTGACTTATTTTAACCTAAAATACTGGTTTGTTGTGTTAGAAAAAGTTCAAATGTGCTTTTTACTAAGAATCAATAATAATAATACATTTTTGTAATGCACTTCACATTTAACAATCTCAAAGTGCTAACAACCATAAAATAGTCCTAAAAGAAAATACATAAAAGAAAGTATTTAAAAAAGCACATTATAAAAGAGTATGCAGCACTGTAGCGATCTCAAAGTGTTAATCCACCATAAAACTGTCACAAAATAACAATTGAAAAAATCAGGTCAGTCAGAGATGTAAAAAGTATGAAAGAAAACAGTTTAAAGGTGTTTTTAAAAGGTAAAATCAATGAATTGCAGTAATGTTACACAGAAAGCCCAAGCAAGAGCATAGCATCTAAGCATACCAACTTAAACTTGTCTAATCAGTGTGTACAGTATGAAGTGCTACAAGCTTATTAGGAATCCTTGGAGGATTGACTGGGGTAAGTATGTCTGACCAAATACAAGATGGGAAATTTGCCAGGATGCGGAGATCTCTCCGCCGTGCCTTCATCTGCGATGGGACGGAATCTGTAACGTTCACCCGAGCCGGGAACTGAAAATGACAGAATGTAGCTGTTCCTTCTGCAGAAGGCCGGTGGAATTACAGTGGAGCCTCCAGCAAGCCTTTCGCCACCGCCTCTAAAACGCTTGATCTTGTATCCAAAAGATAGAACTACTAAGATAGCCTCGCCATAACTTCACAGACAGATTTGGTACTAAAACAGTCAAAATGACTTGTCAGCATCATGTTTAATACCTGAGAACTCGTTGTCTTTATCTCAAATTACAATTGTGTGAAGGACAAATTTAAAAATTAGATTCTGTACTTGTTGTTCTTGTAATCCGCTAGAAAACCTTCTCCTAAATGAGGAAGAACAGTTCCCTACATGCTAGAAGACTGTCTGTATAAAATAAAAGAGGAGTAAAGCAATGAATAGTCCTCTCTTTCGGCACGTGGCAGAGCATCTTAGATCCTGTTATTGGGTCGTGGCTTTGGATGCACTAACACAGTTTTACTCAGAGTATTAGTCAGTTTGTGCTAAAATTAGATACTGATTCTGGTTCCCTAACCAGTACAAACGTTTACTCCACCTGCACCTCGACCTGCGGAATCATAAAAGGTTTTTTTATTGTTTTTTTTTAGAATAAATGTAAAAAAAAATCAAGCTGAAATATCTTCAGTGAAACATGCGAGTCACTACACTTTGGCTAATTAAGGAGGACGGTCTTAGTGCCAATGTGTCTCAGTCATGTTGGAGGCTCAAGGGATTCCCCTGGATTATTCTTTGATTGTAGTTGGACCACTTGGAAGGAGATTCAAATCTAATCCCCCTCATGCGGAGTTAGGTTTCACAGCTCAGTTGTGTTGCTACATCAAACAGCTATAAATTTGCTGGTTTTCTCGTTGCCCCCGTTAGGTTTTAGGAGAGACCCCGTGTGTGGCATTAGATGAAGCTCCATCCAGGTGTGAGAAGACTCCGGCAGAGGCGGGGGAGTCGTGGCTGCAAGTGACGCCCCCACCGGGCCTTAGCCCGACCTCCTCCCATCAGGAGGAACCCACAGAGGAACGACTACAGTTTCTGGTAAGAATATTTTGTATTTATATTCATTAAAACCATTTTCAGAAGGTTTTGGTTATTGCCGCTGACGAGTACCTTTTTTCTACCACTTAGATTTAGTATTTTTCCTCTGCAAGTTTGAGGTTGCAGAGTCTTAACAAGCAGAAGTGCTCTCAGAAGGTGAATCTGCTGCTTAGACCAGGTTTATACTGCATGTTCTAGATCCACACCAGCAATTTCATCATTTAGCTTGTTTTTTACCTAACCTGTGTGAAAAATATGGTAGCACAAAGCAAATGAGATAGAAGATAGTTATTCAAAAGGTCACTAACTATATAGGTCTATTTCCATAGAAGTTCCTCTGATGGCTCAACAAAATACAAACCCTGCATTTCTTTTTATTTACCTGTTTTGTATATTTAATCCGGCTGCACAGTGGCGCAGTTGGTTGCACCGTTGCCTTGCAGCAAGAAAGTCCTAGGTTCAAATCCCGGCCTGGGATCTGAGAGTTTGCATATTCTCCCTGTGCATGTGTGGGTTCGCCCGATGAATGCTGGAGATATGCACCAGCCCCCTTACAACCCTGCAGAAGATGGGTATAGATAGTAAATGGATGGGTGGGATATTTAATCCTTTGTGAGTTTATTGATTTGTTTGAAATGTTGTGCATTCACTGTTGTTATTTGTGGGACATTTTAGCATGCGACTAAGGCGGATCGGCCCAGAAAATCAGCCCATAGCACCAGAGGCTGACTATGACCTCTACATATCGACGTCGGCAATAGAAAAACCCACATCGGTCGATCTCAAACACATGAATGTGCTCGGGTCTAAACCACTTCACTGTAGCTCTGGGTTGGTGTCCTACTGGAAGGAGCAATCTCCTCCTCATCTCTGATCAGCTTTCCCTTCTCCCTGCTTAAGAACAAATCCCCACACAATAATACTGAATAGGATGTTGTGTTCAGGGTGATGTGCAGTGGTTTTCACTCTACATACTGCATGTAGATTAGATGAGATTTTTGTGTGCTCTGACCAGCACACCTTCCTCCAAATGCTTGCTGTCTCCCCTCTTTCACAAGGTTTGTAGCAAACAGCATATTGGACTTTTCATGGTTTTCTTTCAGCCAAATGGGTGAAATGCACAACTAATAATAGTCCGATTTTCTCACCTGAGCTGTAAATACCCCCTCTGGAGATACCAAGATGAACCTCTGCCCCATCAGAAGCCTTTGGGACCACCAACAGGACTTCTTCCAGGGCTGACATCTATTCAGTTCAATTTATCTTCTCATCTACTTTAACCAGAGTCCGTGTTCCTTTTGAAGAAACGCATTACACACAGCATTATCCTGCCATCACCATGTTTCACAATGGGGATAGTTTTCTCCGGGTTTATGTGCAGTGTTAGTTTTCCACCACACACACTTTTGCTTGTTGCCTCAAAATGTTATATTTGCTCTGATCTAACCACAGCACCTTCATTCAACACCTTTTTCTCTTCAACAAAGCCCTTTTTCTTCCCACTCTTCCATAATGGGCAGATTTATCTAGTGCACTATGTGTCACCAGATTCACCACCCCACCCCACCCCCACTGATCTTTGATGCTACCAGCACCAGATGACCAGCATTTTCCATCTTTGCGTGTTTACCCTAGTTCTGAAGACATTACGCTGACTTGCTGTAGCTCTAATTGACTTTAAAATGCTTTAGCTTATAACTCACTGAATGGCTCAGCAACAAAACACATTAAAGATCTGTTGTCATTGTACCAGACACTCAGCTCTTCTGGTCCAAGTCTACTCTGCATTCCCAGAATCAGAACCATTAATGGAAAAGCAGCGTTCAGTTTTTATGCTCCTCTAATCTGGAACACACTTCCAGAAAACTGCAAAACTACTGAAACACTGAGTTCCTTTAAAGGGAACATATGCAAATTTCACTTTTTTTCATCCTTTCTGTTGCCATTTGGGTCTCTGCTGCCTCTATAAATACTCCAAACATGAATAAAAACCGTCCATCCATTTTTGTTTTGCATTTTTTTGCTGTCAGACATCTTGTGCTTCTACAAGCTGTTTGAAAAAGTGCCTTAGTGCATATAACCACCCCTCACCCGCCCCCTGAAAACCCGCTCAACAATTCCAGTTCCATATCCACTGTGGGAATGATCGGGGCAATGTTGCCAATTTTTCCAACGTCTTTTCAGAAACCCTTAACTTTTTTTCCAAAAAGCGCGTAGCGACAAATCTAGCGATATTTCTAACCACCCTCAGCTACTTTCTGTGAAACTTTGTCGCCGATATTCCCTGCAGTTTAGAGACCTGGCTTACTCCTTTCTGACGCTAAGAAAGGGAATGATCTGCGCATGTGCATGCAGCATGATCGCACTACATCGACTGACCTATCACAAACCTTTCTCTGTTCATTTCAGCCCCTAACAAATCAAAATCAAAAATCAAAATCACTTTATTTATCCGTTAGGAACTTCATTTGTAGAGGAAGTGCCAGTATGGGCCCAATAAAATAAAAACAGTACATCCACAGACATACAACACAATCAACATGAGCAATAAATACATTAAAACAATATAGTGGGCCTGTGATAGACCAGATCCTCACAGTCAATTATTCAGCAGGCGGATGGAGGTAGGGAGAAAAGTGGAGATCGCCCTCTTTGTCCCCAGAGGGAGGGACCTAAACCTGCGCCCTGACGGCAACAGGGCGTAGTGAGAGTGCAGCGTGTGTGAAGGGTCTGTGGAGATCTGGGTTCCTTTCTTCAGAACTCTGGAGTCATAGATGCTACTGAGTGAGTCCTGGTCCTGACCGATGATTTTATTGCTGATTTTGATCATTTTATTGAGCATATTGTGGTGGGTGAGAGTGAGTGAACCAAACCAGACAGTGATATTGAATGTAAGGATGGATTCAATGAAACATTTATAGAAAGAGGCGAGAATGGATTGGTGTACTTGGAGTTTGCGGAGCTTACGGAGAAAAAAGAGGCGTTGTTGACATTTTGAAAAAATGTGTTCAGTGTTGAGTTTGAATGTGAGTTTGTGGTCAATTATGGAGCCGAGGTATTTGTATGATTGAACCTTTTCAATTATCTCGTTGTTAACTGTGAGTGAGGGAGAGCTGGGGTGGCCATATTGGAAATTAATGGTCATTTCTTTGGTCTTTGATACATTTAGATCCAGACAGTTCTCCCTACACCACCGTGAGAATGAATCCAGTTCAGTTTGCAGTAATCCGTGTGTATTTGTAGTGATGATGACTGTGTCGTCTGAATACTTGATATAGGTTATACCTGGGGTGATGCTCCTGCAGTCACTTGTGTACAGAGTGAAGATAAGTGGAGAGATGACTGAACCTTGGGGAGAACCAGTGGATATTGTTCTGACAGCACTGAGTTGGCCGTTCACTCTGACCCTCTGATCCCTCCCTATGAGGAAGGAAAGGACCCAGAGGATGAGGTGGGGGTTGGTATTCATCTGGAGCAGTTTACGCCCCATAAGGTGTGACTGCACGGTGTTAAATGCACTTGAGAAATCCACAAAGACCAGGCTGACATGGGACTTGGGCTTTTCCAGGTGGGTGATGACACCATGTACCAGAGTGAGCACAGCATCATCCATCACTCTCCTTGGCTGGTAGGCAAATTGCAGTGGATCAGAGTATATACCCACATCAGCCTGCAGCTGGGCCATGACGAGTCTTTCGAAGCTCTTCATGACCAGTGATGTCAGAGCCACCGGCCGGTAATCGTTGTTGGTGCTTGGGTTGCACTTCTTCGCCACTGGACCGATGATGGAGGACTTCCAGATGGAGCGGATGGAGTGCGCCGCCAGAGAACGGTTGAACAGGGAGCAAAAAACACCAGCCAGCTGACTACAGCAGCCCTTCAGCACACGCCCACAGATCTGATCCGGTCCAGGAGCCTTGTTGGGTTTGGTCTGCTTCAGTGCGCGCTCCACATCCGCAGGTGGCAGCTGCAGGTCCTCAGTGGACTGGGACCTGGAGACAAGCTCTGCAGAGAGCGTCTCTCTCTCCTGTGTGTAATCACACTGGTCATGCCTGCAATAAATGATGTTAAGATCCTCCGCCACACGGGCACACACCTCAGCAGAAAGCCCAGATGAGGTGGATTTGGACGGAAGCCCGGTCAGGGTTTTAACGCCCTTCCATGCCTCTCTGGCCTTTCCATTGTTAAAAAGTCTCTCCACCCTGTCTTTCTAAGTTCTCTTGGCGATTTTAATTTCTCTGTTCAGTCTGTTTTGAATTAATTTACCTTCTAGCTTGTTTCCTGAATTAAATGCTTTTTTCTTTTCATTCAGGGTTGTTTTCAGTGATTTAGTTATCCAGGGCTTATTGTTTGAAAATACTTTAACGTTTTTTGTTGGAACCAGCATCTCTACACAAAAGGTGATGTATGATGTTACAACATCTGTGGCCTCCTCTAGAGTGTTACCCTCAATAAGCACCTCCCATTGTGTGCAGTCAAAGCACCCCTGGAGAGTCATCTGCACTTCACTGTCCCACTGTTGGACCTGCTTCTTAACTACTGCCTCCCTCTGCAGTTTGGTGCGGTAAACTGGGATTAGATGGATAAGATTATGGTCTGCAGTACTAAGTGGTGGTTTCTTATAAGCTCTATACGCATCCTTGACGTTGCCATAGCAGAGGTCGATTGTCTTATCGCCCCTAGTGGCACAGGTAACGTATTGGTGGTAAGTGGGGAGCGTTTTATTCAGTCTACAACCATTAAAATCTCCGAGTACAAACACAGGAAACGGTCTTTACACACTTCTCTGATTGGATGGTGACAGATCACACTGTCCAGTCAGAGAGCAGGCCACTTCCTGTCTCCAGACTCTTAAAGGGGAGTGGTAAAACAAGACAGTCTTTACATTTGCAAGAGAAGGACGTTCTTCTTTACTTTGAGGACATAAACATGGAAAAGGACTTGATTTTCTTTATACAACTTGTTTTATTTTTAGGAAAATTTCACATTCATAAGAGAAAATGGTCTGACAGCAAGCCTTTATTTACCCTATTTCTTCAAGAACTATCTCACTACAGCACCACCTTATGTCTTTTATTATTTGTACCCCTGGCAAACAATTTGTTCTGTACATATTTGTTAATAAATTTCATTAAAAAAAAGAAAAAAAAGGGGATTAGAGATTCAACATGGATGACGACGCGAGTACCTCTGCGAATCAGGTGGGCTATTCACAGTGGTACTCGCGTCATCATCCATACTCCCCTTTAAGAGTCTTGAGCGCTGTGGAAAGACAGGAAGTGGCCTGCTCTCTGATTGGACAGTGTGATCTGTCACCATCCAATCAGAGAAGTGTGTAAAGACCGTGCCAAAATTCGCAACTGCAACTTCAGTGTCTCACGCAGTTTTATGCTGCGCATCTCAAAACAGGATGTTTGCAAAATAACTTATTTTTCTTTCAAATGCAAACCTTTATTTACAACCATGCAAACCTCTTTCTGCACATTTGCAAACTTGAAATTTTGGGGCAGATATTTTTTATGAGATTGCAAAACATGATTTATGCCATAGAATTGACCGTACGCCTTGTTTTTTCTTGTTTTTTTTTGCCAAAGACAGATCATGAATCTACTGCGCCTATTCCTCCTCTCTCTGGCTGTGGTGCAGTGCATTGGGCAAAAAGGCTGGCACACACAGCAGCGGATCACAAATATTTGAATACTGCTCTTTGCGCCTGTTATGATTTGCGCACACAATCTTAGCAGATCACCTGCAAATCAGGAACACCCCCTTGGAGCAAAAGGTTTTTGCGGCGCCTGCAATTGTGCGCCCTTTATTTGGAATATTGATAAATCCGGCCCTATCTGTCACTGGAAGTACTGTACCCTGTTCATACATATGTGCACTACCTACTGCAAGTACTATAAGTTTATAGTGAAAATAATTGATTTGGAAAGCAGTTTCTTCTGCCTAAATTTGTTATGTTGTAATTAGGTTGTTGATGTGTATTTTTATTTGTCATCCCAATCTTTAAAATGCTAGAAATTCCAGATAATTTTATATTTTTGTCTAATTGCATCATTTGTATATATTAAATCAGATTTTGTAATCAGTTACTCAGTACTTGAGTAACCTTTTTACAGAGCTTTACTCTTGAATAATCTTTTGTATGGCTATTTCTTTTACTTGACTAAAAATATGTTGGAAGTTCTCCTACTCTTACTTCAGTACAAGTTTCGAATATTCTACCCACCTCATCATTTTCATCTTAGGGTCATGTTCACTCTGATATTTGAAGTTGATGTTATTTAACTTACGCTGCTATCTGTTCTCCCAGCTAATTCTTTAGTTTGAACATTAACCATGTTATCGAAATTCTGTTGTGAATGAAACACTGGCTTGTGAAATTCGAAAGCGGTTGCATTTTGTTTATATCTTAAAAAAAAAACAAATGTCCAAAGTCTTCTGGAATTGGATTTGGAATGTTTGATGTGTGCGATGTCTTGGTCAAGACAGCATCACACCTATACCTTACTGTAAGTGGGATAACATTTTTTGTCTTGGGTGAGGGATGGCCCATTATCATACATGCTGCGTATCAACCCCCTAAAATGCCTCTGCTTCATGTCATGTTGGTCCTAAAACATATTTTAGAGGCAGTAAAAAAGATAATAAAAGGTAGTAAATTCAACTCAAGGATTCCTGTATAAACTCTGGTGTGGCTCTCTGGATGTCCTCTAGATAGCCTGTCACTTTAGATGGAAGGCCATGTCTTATTAAGATAACCACGGTGCCACACTGAGTGCTCTCTAATATGTTTAGAAAGCTTATTTTATTGTTATGAAACATAACCCTGCCTTAAACTCCTCCACAGTTTTAATTCCTGACCTGTCTTCCTTGGTCTTAATGATGCTGTTTGTTCACAGAAGGTCTCAAATAACCGCTGAGGCCTTTACAGAGCAGCTGGGCTTAAACTCAGAACCTTAAACCTGGAGGCTATAATTACTCATTCGCTGACTCCTCAAGGCGCTTTGCTGCACTGGATTTTATTTTGGGGAATTAAAATTAAAGGAAATGAACACACTTTTCAGGACTATATGTAAAAAAAAAAAATCTAAAATCCATGTGTAATTATGGTTCTGCTTCACAAATGTGCATTACCTGAAGAGATCTGTGAAAAAAGAATTCCCAGTATAATACAGTAAAGTGTGCTTCTTACCTGTTCCCACTTTCTGCAGACAGGTTAGGTTGTGTGTGTGGGCTTTAAAAGACATAAAACTTAAGCCTACAGTAAGTTACAGTTAGAAGATCTTTAGAAGTAGAAGAATAGAAATTCCTTTTATTCTCCCATACTGGGGAAATTCAGGCCTAACAGCAATGAAGTGACAGATAAAAAATAATTAAGAATAATAATAGTAAGGATGCACAATATGTCGACACCAACATCAGTGTAGGTAACATATCATCAGGGATGCAGTGACATATTCATGTCACTGCATCCCTGTAACGAAAAGGCAAAATGACTACACTGTGCAGTTTTTGTAAAAATAGCAGTCTGATTCAAGAAAGATGCAACTAAGCAGGATGCTAAAAAATTGTTACAGAATTTCATGTGTATTCGTGCATTAAAATCCCCACCAGACTATAAAAACGGGAAGAAAAAAATAAAATAAAATAAGTAAAGAGGGCCAAATACAAACGTACGTAACACTTTAAAGATTTTGGGTTGTGAAACAGATTTGTAACATTTTCCTTCCCCTGCACAATATCACATAAAATCCCAGTAAAATATATCAAAGTTTGTGGTTACAACAGGACATCGTAATGCCAAAATGTAAAAAAAAAATTTTTTTAAATACTTTTGCAAGGAATTGTATACACTCTGCAGTAAAAACTAAACATTGCTCCCAGCTGCAAGTTACATTTCAGTCCGCCATGCATTTCATGAGAAGCTGAGCTGAGTGTCACTGATGGAAAAAGTACGATCAGATTTGTTATGTAATGCTCAGCTGATCTCGTCCCTTGGAAAAAGAAGAGAAGCTCACTGCCTGTAACTCGATGACCCCCTGAAAAGAGAAGACTATAAACATAAGTATGCAAAGCCAGCTAAAGGGAAAAAAAAGATACGCATTTTAAAGTTTTGGCCTTAAAAAACGTTGGGCTTTTTGTTGTTGTTTGTTTCGGAACCCATGGGTGATCATGTCAGCAGTTGGTAATTGAGAACATTGAAAGGCGCTCTTGTTTAAGTTTTTGTTTGTTTGGTTTTGGTGTGTCACACATGGGCTGCTTGGTCTGACCCAAGGAATTCAGAAAAGGTTTAAAGACACATCTCCTCATATTAATTTAACTGTTCAATATAAATGTAATCAGACATGTATTTGCTTTTATTAACTTTTTCATTTTTGATGGATAAAACTGAAATGATTAATACCAACAAGTAAAAAATGTTTTAGCATTAAATAAAATGCAAGCTTTTGAGGGCTTTTACACATTAATTCAAATTCAATTCAATTCAAAAATACTTTATTGATCCCAGAGGGAAATTAATATTATATATCCCTGGAAAACTTCGAAAGGCGATGGATAATTTTTATTTTCTTTTTATGATTTTGGAATAAACTGATATTAAGCAGTTGGTGTTCATACTGTATGTTTTTCCATGCAATGTGCTTACATTCTTTTTTTTTTAGTTTTTTTACCTGGTTGCAGCATTATCTCTGTGGTACTTTAGAGGGTTCAGAAAAGAAAAAATCCAAAGATTGTTGTTATGATAACTTTTCTAGACTGTCTAGATCAGGGGAGGGTCAAAGTCTAGTCCTTGGAATGATTTTATCCAACCCTTGATCACAATTCAAGAATGGCCTGAATTTGGTTTCACAGCTGAGGCAGTTGATGCAGATGCACATAAAAAAGAGAAAATGTTAGCGTGCAATTTTCATTTGAGGCCTTTCAAAAAAAGATACAGACAATCAATATCAATATCATCTTCAAATAGAAAATGTAAGGTGCAACACCAAGTTTTCATCTTTAATTTAATGGTAAATAGGAACACAAACATTCAGTGCCTTTTACTGGAGAGCAGACTGGGGCACACCCCTTTATTAAACCTGGCGAGATAAAGGAAGAGTAAGCCATATTCTGTTTTTGTTGTTAAAAAGACCCAAAAAATAAATATAGAAAATGATGATCAACGCAAAAAATTAAGGAAATAATTTGCAGCTTTGTTTTTTGTTTCTTTCCTTACTTTGCAAACCTGTTTTGAATCTACGATGATTTACAATATCCCCTTTCTTCATAAATCAGACTACTTTGCTTGTTTTAGTAAAATATTATGCGTATAAATGAAGAAATAAAATTGTTTTTGCTCAAGTACTTTTAACTTGAAATATTTGGGCCCCATGGTAAAAGGTTTGGACACCCCTGGTTTGGGTTGTTCAAATGCGATTATGTACAGTGTCTTGTCCAAATGGTTTTTAAAATGGACCAATCAGGTTTTCCCAGTTTTCTTTCTTTTCTTTATTTTTACATACACACTCGTTTGTTTTGATTCTTAGATAATATGTATAAAAATTGGTTGAGATAGATGTTCAGTCATAACATGAAAAGTATTTGCTTTTCTTATTTAAATCCCTATAAATTCAACAAACATATGTCTCTAACCTTTATCTGCTTTTTTAAAAGCTAAATAATCTACATACACAATGTTTGTTGATGTGTTTACATAATGAAACAAGTGGGGGTTTGCTACATTGATGAAGAGAAAAAAATGGTTTTCAGCATTTGTGCTGCTGATTGGTGCATTCCACCACTGTAATGGTGTTGAAAATTTGGTTCCTTGATCAATGCTTTTCCTACTTTAATGTTCTCTACAAAGGAGAACAGAGGAGATGATGGGTATGTTTTATAGTAATTATCATGTTCCACGTATTATGCTACTGCTTTTAAACAGCTTTCTGTAAGGTGATAGAATGATTAAAATCAAATCATAGAAGTCCACCAGTAGGCCTGTCACAATAAACAATAAATCATTTAATCATATGATACATTCAAATGAGCCAAAATCATTTCCATTTGCATGCTTGTTTGTTTTCCTTGCATATTCTGAAAAAAGAGACTGGATGAAAAAATACATATATAGTCCATTATCTGCAGTGGCAGAGAAAAATGGGATGTGTTCTATTTGTGTGGGGTTTTTGTATTTTGTTGTTTTTATTTTAATTTTTTATTGGTTTACACTTTCTGTTTACAAAACTCCTAACTGGTGGTTTTGCATGTTTTTCTTGTCAGAGCCAAGTGATGTAATATTTTTTGAAGGTCAACTTTGTTAACAAAATTCAACCATTTTTTAATTGTTTTTGTTGTTTTGGTAATTCATATTAGATATCAAAAATGTGTTCCAGTTGCAGTGGTAACTGATCTATAGAAATTAAAGTTTATTGATCGTTCAGAGGGTGTACATGCATTATTTTTACATTAGTTGAAAATGGTCTCCAAACTACAATATTATCGTTTGTCGCAATACTTTCTAGTGCAATTTATCGTCAAGCAAAATTTGTTATTATGACAGGCCAACAGACAGTTTTCCTGACCTCATGGTTTAGTTGTTAACATGCTAGCTGCTAGAATGCACTAGTCAGAGCACACTAGCAAAATATTTTCTCCTGCTCTGAGCCATTCCGCATGCCAAGCCGTGTGTGTGAAAGGAGTTGCTTTAAAACAGGGTGTTACTGTTTTGTCTTATCATTTCACTATTTTGAAAGAAAAACAAAATTATTACAGAATTATCATTTTATACTGGCTTAAGCATCTTTCATTAGTAATTGGCATAATTAACATTTCTAATAATATTTGTCTGATAGATTCCAGTTTGTTCATCTAAATGATAAATCATCTTCACTCTCAAGGGTTACTTGTGGAGTTCCACAGGGTTCTGTCCTTGGACCAATTCTTTTCACCATATATATGCTTCCAATTGGTAGAATCATTAGACAGCATGGGATAAATTTCCACAGCTATGCCGATGATACACAACTATATTTATCCATAAATCCTGATGAACCCAGTCAGTTAGGTAGATTACAGGCATGTCTGGAAGACATAAAAGCATGGATGACCCTAAACTTTTTGCTTTTAAATTCTGACAAGACAGAAGTTGCTGTCTTTGGACCAGAAGTTCTTAAACAGAAACTGATTAGTCAATCACTTCATCTGGATGGCATTAAATTGGCCCCCAGTAATAACGTAAAGAACCTCGGCGTTATTTTTGACCAAGACTTGACATTTAAATCCCATATTAAACAGGTTTCTAGGATTTCCTTCTTTCACCTCAGGAATATTGCTAAAATTAGAAACATCCTGTCCAGGAGTGATGCTGAGAAACTAGTCCATGCATTTGTTACCTCAAGGCTGGACTACTGTAATTCTTTACTATCAGGAAGTCCACAAAATGCCATTAAAAGCCTTCAGTTGATCCAAAATGCGGCAGCAAGAGTTCTGATGAATATTAAAAAGAGAGATCACATTTCTCCTGTTTTAGCTTCCCTTCATTGGCTCCCTGTTAAATCCAGAATAGTATTTAAGATCCTTCTTCTTACATACAAAGCCCTTAATAATCAAGCTCCATCATACATCAGAGATCTAATTGTTCCATATGTTCCTAAAAGAGCACTTCGCTCTCAGACTGCAGGTTTACTTGTAGTTCCTAGGATCTCTAAAAGTAGAATGGGAGGCAGATCTTTTAGTTTTCAGGCTCCTCTCCTGTGGAACCAGCTCCCAGCTTTAGTCCGTGAGGCAGACACTCTGTTTACTTTTAAGGCCAGGCTTAAAACTTTCCTTTTTGATAAAGCTTATAGTTAGAGTGGCTTAGGTCATCCTGAGCTATCTCTGTAGTTATGCTGCTATAGGCTTAGACTGCTGGAGGACAGACTTACCAATTTTCTTCACTCTGCTACTTCCTTTTCTCCTACGACTCTCCAGTTGTATTACAGTACATTCTGTTATTTCGACTGTTAACTTTGTTTTCTCTCAGTGTTTTTCTCCCCATCGAAGATACACCTGGTCTGGTATCCTGCTTGGCTGCAATGCCCTGTTGGACGGGGGTCATCGACTGGAATGATCCTCTCAGTAACTGAAGATCCACTGTGTCCTGTTATCAACTTTTTCCTTTCTGTAACATAGAAAGTTCTCTTATATCGGATCTTCTGTTCCTTCTGTGTTCTGCTCTGTCTTCTCAAACCCCCAGACGGTCGTGGCAGATGGCCGCTCCTACTGAGCCTGGTTCTGTTGGAGGTTTCTTCCTGTTAAAGGGGAGTTTTTCCTCTCCACTGTCGCTACATGCTTGCTCAGTATGAGGGATTGCTGAAGGATTGCTGTGGTTGGAAATCTGCCCAACCTCACGCCAATGACTGACGCAATCTGCTGGGATTCCTTAAATAGGAAACTTTTTAACTGATTGGAATGTTTGTATAATTGTATTGAAATGACTTCTTGTTAAGTGCCTTGAGATGACATCTGTTGTGAATTGGCGCTATATAAATAAACTGAATTGAATTGAATTGAATAAATGAAACTGAACTCTTACAGTGTAGAGGTATCTTTAAAGGGGACATATCATGCAAAGTTCTCTTTTTTTCATCTTTTTCTGTTGCCATTTGGGTCTCTGCTGCGTCTGTAAACACTCCGAACATGAATAAAAACGATACATCAATTTTTTCTCCTAAAATCCTATTTTAGAGTTTTGGAAAACCTGATCACAGGTTAGGGCCACCCAAGCGGAAAATGTGCCGGACAGTTGCTCTTTGCGGTAAAAGTTCATGTAATCATGGGACTTGATGATCTCTAATGGTCAGCCATTGGACTAGTTAAAGGAAGCATTTCAAAAACCCAGGAAGAGGAGAAAACTACAGTGTATGCATTAATGATAACTGCTCTGTATGCAACAGAACATCCTGACTCATTACACATTGTTCTTGTCCTCAATACTGCGACTGATACACAATCAGCCAAATCGGACCACAGATTGTGTTTTAATTATCTTTATCGTCTTGTCTTGTCATCTTTGGTGGCAGTACAGTATCTCTTCCAGTCAGCTGCTTGTCGTCAGCAATTAGCTAGTGCCCCCCCCTCACCACCTTCCACACACACACACGCGCGCACACACACACACACACACACACACACACAGAGACACACACAGTCAATAGGTAATGCTTTATTCAGGCCCTGTGGCAATGCTGAAATAAGCTGATTTCTCCTCATGTAAGCTGCATTTAGAATAATTAGAGGATGCTAAGCTTTGTAATACCTCCACAGTGTTGTATCAGAGGTCAACATGGAAAGAAGTCAGTGTATTCTGTTTTGCAAAGTGCCGTTTTAATAATAAATGATGACTCTATGCATGTGCGCTGTAAAGGTATTCTTATCCCTTAACCACGAACTGTAACTCTGTAGGTTATTCAGATTCTATGTGACAGACCAACACAAGCAGTCCCGAATTTGAACTGAAAGGAAAACGATAGAAGAGTTTTATTTTACAAATAACAAAATTGGAAAACTTTGTCATTCACACTCATTTACTCTGACATCCATACATTAAATCCAGTGCAAATTGAGCATCTCACAAGACATTGTTTTAATCAGTTGCAAAAAACACACAGAGTATGACAAAACTACAAAATGACCAGGCAAGAGAAATGTTTTCTGAGACCCAGCGTAGAGTGCAATGGTATCTCTGAGGGGGGGGGCAGAGATACATAGGTTAAGGGCAACAGCTAAGAGTAAGACACATATTAGTTGTGCTCTCCACACATCTATCTTCTGAGGAAGAGTGGCATCAAAGAGAGTCTTTGTGAAACATGACACCAAAACTGAACTTGATAGCCTAGATGCAAAATGCTCTGTGTGCTGATGAAACACTCCCACTGCGCAGAACCATGGACACCCTATGTTGAAACAAAGTGGTGGCTGTATCATTGTGTGGGGATGCTTTTGTTAAGCAGGAAGAGGGAACATGGTTAGAGTTGATAGAATAGAATAGAAATTCCCTGTATTGTCCAACTCTGGGGAACTTCAGGTGTATCAGCAGCAAAGTGACAGAAAGATAAAAATATAAAATAAAAAAACTGAATGAAGAATAATATGTATTTGTGCACTTACAAGAAGAAGAAGTAAAAATATAAACTGTACAACACAGATGTGCAATAACAGAAGTTTTATTCAAAATGAGAAGACACTACAAATAACAGGCATGTAAAAGCTTTTAGAGTTTTGTTGGGAGCAATAAAGACTGTATAACTACAGTCTTTATTTTTTATTTTTTTACAAGTTTCCTGTCTGGCATTGTGGCGCTCAGAACTGGTGTCTGAGTACCAAGTAGAAGCCACTATCCACTATCACAAGTGGAGCACTACAGCTTTTGCTTTAGTACTCTGCTTGATATATATGTGTGAGAAAACTTTATTAGAAATTGCTGTGTTTTTTTTTTTTTTTTTCGATACGCCAGGGATACGGAGACGAAAAATAAAGGGGTAGATAAGAGAGATAGGAAAAAAATGTTAAGAGGGAAAAGGTAAGCTGAGGCCCTGTCTACATTAGGCCGTTTAAGTGCTTAAAGAAATATTTTGTCAATACCCCGTCTCGGCCACACTAGCAAATCGTTTTAAGGTTAACCTCCCCGGATATTATTTTACACAGGTTAGTGGGCCGTCTATTTTTTTAATCTCCGGTTCTTGGATTGGTGTGGATTTGTTAGGCATTTAAGAACTGAGTTCGGTTAGGAAGTGACCTCAGAAAACATGCGCCACAGCTAGCTTAGTAACAACCGGTGACTACTCTGAGGTAAACAAAGAAATCTCTCTTCTTGTGAACAGTCATTTTCAGTGACTTTGCCCAACAAGTCACAGATCAGAAATAAGCTTCTTGCTTCTTCTTCAATGTTCACATCTGCCGGGGAACTGTAGGGAGGATGTACAGTTGTGGCCAAAAGTTTTGAGAATGACACAAATATTAGTTTTCACAAAGTTTACTGCAAAACTACTTTTAGATCTTTGTTTCAGTTGTTTCTGTGGTGTACTGAAATATAATTACAAGCACTTAATACGTTTCAAAGGCTTTTATTGACAATTACATGACATTTATGCAAAAAGTCAGTATTTGCAGTGTTGGCCCTTCTTTTTCAGGACCTCTGCAATTCGACTGGGCATGCTCTCAATCAACTTCTGGGCCAAATCCTGACTGATAGCAACCCATTCTTTCATAATCACTACTTGGAGTTTGTCAGAATTAATGGGTTTTTGTTTGTCCACCCGCCTCTTGAGGACTGAGCACAAGTTCTCAATGGGCATAAGATCTGGGGAGTTTCCAGGCCATGGACCCAAAATTTCAACGTTTTGGTCCCCGAGCCACTTGGTTATCACTTTTGCCTTATGGCACGGTGCTCCATCGTGCTGGAAAATGCATTGTTCTTCACCAAACTGTTGTTGGAAGAAGTCGCTGTTGGAGGGTGTTTTGGTACCATTCTTTATTCATGGCTGTGTTTTTGGGCAAAATTGTAAGTGAGCCCACTCCCTTGGATGAGAAGCAACCCCACACATTTATAATGGTCTCAGGATGCTTTACTGTTGGCATGACACAGGACTGATGGTAGCGCTCACCTTTTCTTCTCCGGACAAGCCTTTTTCCAGATGCCCCAAACAATCGGGAAGAGGCTTCATCGGAGAATATGACTTTGCCCCAGTCCTCAGCAGTCCATTCACCATACTTTCTGCAGAAGATCAATCTGTCCCTGATGTTTTTTTTGGAGAGAAGTGGCTTCTTTGCTGCCTTTCCTGACACCAGGCCATCTTCCAAAAGTCTTCGCCTCACTGTGCGTGCAGATGCGCTCACACCTGCCTGCTGCCATTCCTGAGCAAGCTCTGCACTGGTGGCACTCCGATCCCGCAGCTGAATCCTCCTTAGGAGACGATCCTGGCGCTTGCTGGACTTTCTTGGACGCCCTGAAGCCTTCTTAACAAGAATTGAACCTCTTTCCTTGAAGTTCTTGATAACCCTATAAATTGTTGATTTAGGTGCAATTTTAGTAGCCACAGTATCATTGCCTATGAAGCCATTTTTATGCAACGCAATGATGGCTGCACGCGTTTCTTTGCAGGTCACCATGGTTAACAATGGAAGAACAATGATTTCAAGCATCACCCTCCTTTTAACGTGTCAAGTCTGCCATTCTAACCCAATCAGCCTGATATAATGATCTCCAGCCTTGTGCTCGTCAACATTCTCACCTGAGCTAAAAAACTTAACCAGCAACTTTTCCAGTTTCCAATATTTATCTAATTCTCAAAACTTTTGGCCACGACTGTACTTACAGGTTAGAGTTGACTGTGACGTCATATATTTGGGTCTGCTTTTCTTCACGCATGCCTACTAGTCGGGTTTGCACCAGCGGGCGGAGGGGAGGAACGAGTCGTAAACGAGGCTTTGTGTGTGTGTGGACAGGTATAAGTTAGGTGGGATATACCCTGTATAACCTTAGACGTGTTAGTGTAGAAGCAACCTGAAGATACAAGAAAGGAAGTGTAACATAGAAGACATCCCAGTCCTCCTCCACACCCGCAGGACAGCAGAGAGAGGGAAAAAAACAACAACGACAAAACAAATCAAACAATGCAAACTACACAACCACAACCCACAAACAGATATAATAACAGTGTCACTGAAAAGGTCACACCAATAGCCCCAGTAGATGGACAGCATCTCCAGGCAAAGACCAGCCAGCACCCGGACACCGAGCTCAACCAGCTCCTGAATCTCACTCCTGCACACTGCAAAGCACCAAGCAAAGACCAAGCAATAACCAAGGTCAACCAAACCCATCAATGAACTGACCATGCACGGAACATACAGAACAGGAGATCAAGCACCGGACATCGAAAGCCGCCGGACACCGAAAGCCGCCAACACACCGGTGGGCAGAGGCATTAGTCACGGACAGGAAGTGATAGAGGGGAAATACATGGTTATACAGTCTTACAGCTGCTGGGACAAAAGATCTGTGGTAACGCTCCTTAGTGCACCAAGGACCCGACTTTGGGCAGAGGTTCACCTAGTAAGACAATGACTCTAAATACATACCCAGAGCTACAGTTGAATTGTCTATGTCCATGCAGATTCAGCTGTCATGGTGGCCCAGTCAAAGTCCACACCTAAATCTAATTGATAGGTATGGCGAGACTTGAAACTTGATGTTCATATCCACTTTGTCTGGACTTCTCCAGAGGAAAATTGCCACATATTTTAGTCTCTACATGTCCAAAGCTGGCAGAGCCAAACAACAAGACTTGCCGCACTAACTGCAGAGAAAGATAGTTTGGTAAAGTATTGACTCAGGCGAGGCTGGGTACAAATTCATGTCACACTTTTAGGATTTTAATTTCTAAAAAAAATTAACTACAGTATTTGTCATTTCCTTTACACTTCACACATAAGCCACTGTATGTTGGTCTATCACAAACGCTTGTGGTTCTAAAGTGACAAAATGAAATGGCTGGTACTGTTCTAAGGCACTCGTCTGTTTAAATGACCTTACCTGTATACTGTATGTAGTTTTAGAGATTCCACATGTTTAAAGAATTGGACATGCATGCTCAGTATGAGGGATTGCTGTGAAGTCGACGACACAATGCAAGCGACTGTCTACTGTCACTACATGTTCGTCCAGGAGGAGTGAATGCTGCTAGTCATTGACTCGCTGCAATCTGCTCGGGTTTCCTTAGATAGAAAAATTTTTAATTGATTGGAATGTATGTATGATTGAATTGAAATGACTTGTAAAGTGCCTTGAGATGGCATGTCTTGTGAGTTGGCGCTATATAAAAATATAAGAATCAACCAAATTGAATTGACTTAAAAAGACTTCAGTATAACTGTATGTCATTATTCTTGGCCCAGGAACGGGAGCTGAGCAGGAAGAGAAAAGAATGTGAAAATCTTGAGCATGAAGTCAAGAAGCGACAGAAGAGATGTCTGGATTTAGTAAGAAAACATCGAGCCTTCACGTGTTGCTCTCCTGACAGCTGGTATTTACGATAAGATGAGTCTGAAGACTGGCCTTGTGTTTCTAACAGGAGAGCCAGCTTGAGGATGAGCGAGGCAAAAATGAGCAACTAAAGGAGGAGGCAGAACTCCTCAGGAGGAAGGCGCAGCTGCTCGACCAGGTCAGTCTCTTAGCTGGAAGCTGGTCGTATTTTGAAAGCCTGAGCCAGCATTTTTGTCAGGGTTTGCTGACACTTTATTAGCCGGGTTAATGCCATGAATTCTGTGGGAAGCAGTCAGTTATTGTGTTGCTGTCTCTCAGACTCAGGCTGAGAATGAGGAGCTGAGGGAAGATCTCTCTGAAGTGACCGCTCAACACAGTTCAGTTCTCGAAGAGAACCAGAGACTCCGTGCCAAACTGGAGAACCTAGAGCAGGTCCTAAAGGTATTGAATTGCAACTCTCATACTTCTTGCCTGCTTTCAGTTTGAATCTAACTATGGTAGTGTTTCTGATTTATTCAGACATTTTGAATTTTTGAGCCTTGTTGTTGGGTTTTTATTTTTTGTTTTGTTTTTTCCTGAAAGCACATGCGAGAGGTCGCCGAGCGAAGGCAGCAGCTGGAATTGGAACATGAGCAGGCACTGGCTATCCTAAAGTTCAAACAGGATGAGATCAAAAGGTTACAGCGGGTAAGACACAACCTCATGAACACTGTATATATTAAACAGATGTTTTTCTTGATAAACACAGCGTTTTGAATTGCACCTCTCATGCTGGTAGCATTTTGGAGTAGCTCTTTAGTTAGTTCGGATTTGTTTTTGTAGATTTTAGTTCATAATTAGCTTTTCTTGGACAATTATTCCATCTGGTTTTGGATGTTGTGCAGCTGGAAGAATTTTTGCTTTTAAATTTTTTACTTTGAGACAGTTGGGTTTTTTTTTGTTTTCAAGTAGTTTTTAAAACTAGGGACAATTCAAAAGCTCAAGTATTGCCTGAACTACGACCACAAATCCCAGAGGAGTTGAAAAGGAGGCTTCATGGATGGAGAGCAAGACCAAAGAGCAGAGAGAGAAGGACGTTTAAACCATCTCTTCCATTGATCACAGCGAGCAAGTATCCTATCCCAGACTCCGTCTATCTGCCCTACTTTCTAAGCATCCGGCCAGAAACATTTAAAGAAGTGTGACAAAAGCAAATGAGATGGATTAGTAGTCCTTGAAACAACTGATGTTGTCATCCAACACATTTTGCTACGGAGTATTGTCTCTGCTACCTGAAAATTGAGCTGTTAGCATGCCAGGCGGGCCATGACACAGTCATACTGCAACAGTCTTCCGTCAGAGGCTTCTTCAGGTTTGTTGCAAGACTGACTGCTATCGGAGATCCTTCCTGCCCACAGCATCACCATCCACAACGACTATTTGAAGATACTTGGATGATATGAGTTATGACAGCATTTGATTTCCCTTTGGGATAAATAAAGTATTTTTGAATTGAATTGAGTTGAATTGAATAATTAAGTGGTCCTCATTGTAATTTGAGAAACTGGGGTGCTTTGTCCAGCAGGAGGCAACCTTCGGGCATATAAAAGGTTTTCATCAGTGAAGCTTGCTCTTCTGTGAATATTTTTTATTGTATTTTATTTTTTACAAATCAATGACTAACTTTTATGTCTTTTTACATATAAGGCTCAGTTATTTGCCAAGAGGGAACATGAAGGAGTGGTTCAGATGCTGGAGGTGAGTTTGTTTAACACCACTGTGACTCTTACACACCGTATGTAAGCAAATAAACACTTTTTTACATCATGCAGTGCTTCTATTTCCACTGCAAACCCCTGAGGTGCTCGTAAGAAGTAGAGAAACAAATAACAAACGCAGCGGGTGAGCTGTAAAATGATATAAAAGAGCTGAGCCAACAGTTTTACAATAGCTCTCCTCATCATCTTTCTACTTTAATGCTCCATTGAGATTCAAAAAAGTCTGATATATAATCCAAAGTATAAGAACACTCAATAGAAGTGTAATAGATTTCAGTTTATGTTTAATTTCTTCTTCCTTCTCTGTTTGTTCCCAAAAACTTGGCTGAGAAGCAGCCAGTAGTAGGAGAGGGGAACAGTTTGAACAGATGGCTTCTCTGTTTCTCAGTGAATTTCTTACTCCCTCTTAGCTCCGCTGCAAAGCGATTTGTGTAAAAAAAAATCATTCTAACCAGCCAGTGGCAGTTGAAACACCCATCTGGTTAGGTGCTAATTTGGAATCAACCCCCCCCCCCCCCAAATGTGCAAGAGCCTTTAGTCCTCATTGCACCATCACGTGACTCACTAAAGTGCAAAGATTTCATCATCGTCCAAATGTGAGCTACATTTATGTTTGTCATCAGAGCTCCTAATTTCACGCGCTGCTATTTGTTTTTTAAGTTTGTTCCCTAAAGAAGTGTGTATTGTATTTTAGGAGTTGACTCAGCTCGTGTTGCGGAGGGAGCTGGTAGAGTATTTTTGCTGCCGTTTTTTTTTTTTAAAGAAACCGCTCACTTCCTTCCTCCTCTCACTCTCTGTCTCTCTTTTTAAACCCAAAGCAATCACAGGAGAAAGTCTCTGTCCCTGCAGAGAGCGCAGGCTTTGTTACCAACTCACTACACTGCCTTTCCCCAGTCTGTTAAATACATGTTTTGGGGAAAGATTAGCAAGAAAGAATGCGTTCATTTGAAAGGCAGATTTCGGCTGCAGAGGGCCAAGAGACGTTCTAGTGGTGATTCTAGCTTCCAACATGGATTCAGACGTCTGCTTTTTCTACCTGACTAAAATAAATTTTCTTCTTCCAGAATCTGTTTTTTTTCTTAAGCATGTGTTTGTTTTTGTAAACCTCTGTTTGTCCTTTGCCTCCTTTCTGCTATCCAGAGTACACTGGACTGCATGCAGGTACTTCCTGACCTCCTTGGACCAATGACTTGCCTACCCTAACTTCCTGTAGCTCATTGGGTTTGAAAACCACGCCTCAGCCCCGCTTCAGTTTAATCCCCGACCCACACGTACTTCTAGTTCTACTGTCTTTTTGTGTTAAACAGTGTCCAGTTACTAAAAGTCCTGTTGAAACCTGGTTAATCACCCGAGGCCAGAAACAGATCTGACACAATTTCCACAAAGAACATTTACCACATTTATCATGTTTGTTCATCTTGGTACATGTACACAACAAAACAGATAGTTTTCACAAAGGGTTTAAAAGATGCTTTAGGTAACTGCCGATAATGTGTAGGTGACAGGAAATGTTGTTCAGACGGTTTCAGCCTACATCTTCTGTCAGACCAGCCAGCTAGAAACCTTCCACCACAACCGGAAGTGAAATCAGCCACATATAGAAACTTGAGTTGAGCTGTGTGCAACACCCCCCCCCCCCATCCCCCCTTCCTGCAAAGCCATAGAAAAAAAGCCTAGCTGTTCAATGGCTTTGTCAAAGTGGGTGTAAGACTGAAGCTACATGTCACATTTTGCTCTGTCAAAGGTTCCCTGACAAATAGTTTACTCCTGTTTGCTATCATAACCGTCCCACTCCTCCTGTTCACCTCTCTTTTTCATCCCACTGACCCTGAAGGTGTTTGTCAAGCATGTTTGTGACTTAAGGCAAATGTTCAGGGACACTGAAGTGTGTCTGTTTTGCAGAACCTTTTTCTCTGATTGTGCTGCTTTGTTTTTTTATGCAACAGAGTGGAATTACAGCGTGTTTTTTTTATTCAAGTTATTTTTCCCTCCACAGAAACTCCTGTAGGTTTGATTGGACTGTGTGAAATTTGCCATGTCTAAAATCTGGACACTGATTATATTAAAGGTTTCTGCAGAGCAATGACATATACAGTGGCTAGCTAAAGTATTCATAACCGTGGAGTTATGTCAAACTTTCAAAACCGTAAACCTTATTGTGTTTTACTGTAATTCTGTTTGATTTAGCAACACAAAGCAGACAATAATTGCAAAGCAGGAGGAAAAAATACGCTTTTAAATTGTTTTTACACAAAGAAAGCTAAAAAGTTTGGCACGTGTTTGTTTTCATCCCCCTTTACTCTGATGCGCCTAAATAAAATAGTTCTGGGAGAGCTGCAGAGATCAACAGCTCTGATTTGGGTCTTTTCTGGCCAGAGGAAGTAAAAGTGTTTGGCCTATATGCAAAATACATTCTATTTTATCCTGAACACACTATACCCAAAGTGAAAAATGGTGGTGACAGCATCGTACTGTGGGGATTTTATTTTTTTTGTTGAGCAAAGTAAAAGTTGATGTGAAGATGGAAGGGGCAGAAGACTTGAGTCTTGGATGGCAATTCAGATTCCAACAGAACAATGAGGCTGAACATACAGCCAGAGCTGTAATGGAATGGTTTTAAATCAAACCATGTTCATGTGTTTGAATGGCCTATTCAAAGTCTCAATCTGTGGCAGACTGCATTTCAAAGACACTCTGCCCCCAATCTGACAGAACTTTTTTGCTCTGGATGTGAAAAGCTGATAGAGATCTACCCCAGAAGACTTGCTGCTATATTTACAACATATTGACTCTAGGATGAATACAAATATACTCCTCACTTCTTAGGCTTTTGTTTGTACTAACAAAAACATTAAGCCATGTAATCACGTACCTTCCATTTACGATGTACTGCTTTGTGTTGGTCTATTGCATGAAACAACAATAAAAATCACTGTTGTTAGATTTTCTTTAGCCTCGTTTCCACTAAGCGCAATGGTGCCACTCGACGTGGTGCAGTCCGCTATTTTATGGTCCGGCTATTTCATGGTCAGGAGAGCGTTTCCACCGCTACAGCTGGACTCTCACTGGGCGGGCGGGGTTGTATCGCGCCGTGATACTAGTGCAGCGAGAATCGTGACGCAATAACGCAATAATAATGACTCAGGGTTTTTGGTTCTCTCTTTACACAAGCCTTACTTCAGTGTTTATGACTGGGCTCCATGCGGCAAAGAGAAAGATATTCCGTGTACAATGAGGTGAGATGAAACAACAGCACTTTGGTGTTTATGTCTCATGCTTGTTGCAAGCAGTGATGTTTTTCATCCCCCCAATCAAAGGACTGTGTTGTGTGATGCCAGTAGCTCTGCCCTAACCGTATTGGACCATTGTCCTATGGGCCTATAACTGAAGGGGGGGCCATTAATGGACCGGTACGGGCCTGTTGTAGGGGCCTCTTACACTATGGAAACAAACAAAAAAGTGGACCAGACGGCACCGTTTCGCTCAGTGGAAACAAGGCGTTTGTGTATTTGCAAACTATATTCCAGTCACCTATTTATCGTGTGCCGTTTCCTTAATGTTTCAATGAATGTAGTCAAAGGTACGAGAGCTGGAGGAGAAATGTCGCAGCCAGAGTGAGCAGTTTGGCCTGCTGTCCCAGGAGCTGGAGAAGTTCCGGCTGCAGGCCTCCAAAGTGGACCTGGCCAGTTCCACCCTCCTCAACAATCCCAGCCTCTCAGTTCTGACCAACGGGGTGGGCCTGACTACTGAACGAGGTGAGCTGCACAACCCCTGTAATCATTGTCTGTTTTTCCCTGCTTTAATCATTCGTAAACTTTTAGGATTTGTTGCAAAAGTATTCATACGGCTTCAACTTCTTCACATCATCACATTACAGCTGTAAACATAAATGTATTGTTTGCTGATTTGACCTAAACCAGTTCCTTGTAGCTCTGGTTTGTATGTTTAGGCTTTTACGTGTTTTCTAGCCTCTAATAGGTTTTCTTCCTGGACTTCTCTGCATCGATCTTCTCAAAAACACTGACCAGACTTCCTGTCCGTACTGAAGAAGAGCATCTCCACAGCATCATGCTGTCATCATCATATTTTATCGTAGAAATGGTGTGTTCGGGGAGATGCGAAGTGGTCATTTTGACCATATACAGTATTTTGAATCTAGGCCCAACAGTCCTTTCTGACCACATGTTTGCAAGCTCGTGGCAAACTTTTAACAAGACTTCTGTTAACAAGACAAAACTTTAGTCCTTTTTTTAATGTCACTCCTTCTTAAAGGTCAACAGATTCTCCCTCTTGAGCTGTGTATCTCTACAGCTCCTCCAGAGTTATCATGGGCCTCTTGACTGCCTCTTGACCTAAAGTGATTTGGGCAATCACTTTAGGTGGACGGCCATGTGTTGGTTGATGTATTTTCGAACAATTGAACAAAGCTCTGTGAGATACTATTTACTGACCTAACTCTGCTTTAAATTTCCCCACAGCTTTCTCCCTGACCTGTCTGCTGTGTTCCTTGGTCTTTATGATGCTGGTTGTTCTCTAATGTTCTCGGACAAACCTCTGAGGCCTTCACAGAACAGCTGCATTTATACTGAGATTAAATTACACCACAGGTGGATTATGTTTACTAATTAGTAGGGATGTAACGGTACATGTATTCAGATTTTTTGGTTGTCGGTTTGGTACGCCCATCTATCGAACAAAAACAGCTGTTTTCCACCTGAACACATGCAGAATGTTTATGTGTGGAGCTCAGAGCTTTATGTGTGGAACGTTCCACAGCGCAACTTTAAAAATGAGCCCAAAACAAAGGACTCCCAGCTATCACTAAACTCTGCTATTTGGGAACATTAATGATTTCTCATGCAGCTACAGTAGAAAAATGAAGATGAACCGAAGCAGAACTTTGTCAGCAAACGCATCTTTCAACAGTAATAAGGTACATAACACTTAACTAAATTACTCACCTGAAACAATATCAAGCTGCATGTAAAATCACTGATACTAGAGAAAATCATCCACATGGCTACCAGCAGCATTCAATCAGCCCAAACTCCTTATTTTGTATAAAACGTAAGTCAGTGGAATCCACCCACGTTGATGGGAAGGGATTTTCCCAGTAGCTGCCCGTGCTCCATTCAAGTACAGCTGGGAAACTAGGTTGTTGAAATATCAAAACAACTCCAAAGTAAATTAAGCATGTTTTATTCTCAAATATGGGCAAAGTATTATTTAAACATTTGTAAACATTAACACTGACACTTGTTTTCAAGTGGTTATATTGTTTTCTACTCTGGCTATGTCTGCTTGTACTATTTTTTAATTGTATTTTTTTAATATCCAATCAAATCTAGAGTCAGTTCTATATTTTCAACTTTTTTAAGTTATAGAACATAATAAAATCAAATTAATTTCAGGAACTGAAAGGAAGGAATTCAGAAAAAAGGTTCTTTGTTTAACACTGATCAAAGTAAAAAAATAAAAAAGAAGGGATTTTTGTACCGTTACACCCCTGCTAATTAGAATTTTTGTGTCTTTTACTCTTGTTGTGTTTTAAAGGTAAAGACACATTAAAAGGCACCCAATACTATTCTGATAGCTGCTATTATTTTTGTATATCAGTATTGTGCACTCTTATAACCTCTTATCTAAATTAAAAAACGTACCATACCGTGATTCATGTGTACCGTTACAGCCCTAATATATGATGTTTGTTCATATCCTGCAGCAATGCAGTGGTAGAGGCAGAGTAGACGGCAGCATCCGTTAACTTCCAGTTCTTCTCCTGTTGTCTGTTGAGACGAACCTTCGTCCTATTTGACGTCTTTGCTTCACTTCCTGTATTGACCGCAGATAATCACTCACAGCTGAATTCAAGGCTTGCTTTACAGTCAGCTCTAAACAGCAGGTTGTTGTTATTTCTAGATAACCCATAGAGAAAACTATTTTTTGTTGTTGTTTCAGCAATTGTGCACTCTGATAATCTATTATCTATTTGTGTATGTGCATAAAAAGAGATTTTAATACATTACCTTTTCTAACATTAATTCCAACCACAGCTGCCTGAAATGTAGCAGCACTGCTTATCTACTCCACTCCTTTCGTCTCTCTCTTTATGTTGCGCTCTTTATGTGTTTTAGACTGCACCGGTGGCACACTGGATATGGTGTCTCTGGGTGAAATAGCCTTCTGGAGTCTCGAGGGAGGTGACACTCTCTCCTGCCCGGAGGGTAACGATCTGCTGGGTACGCTGTGTCTCCATTAATCACGCTCTGTGTTGGCCGCTGTCACTTAAGCACGGCATGTTCCGACCCGTCATCTCACCTGCACTGACATTGTTACTGTCCTTCTAAAACTGGGCATGCTCTTATTTCTCATCATCACATGTCGGTGAGAGTCGGCGCTCGACGTTTAAAACGTCAGTGGAGCCTAGAACCGCTTAAGCCCCTTAAAACTGCTGGTGTGATACACGTCGACACAAGGTAGCATGACCTCCAACCTCAGACAGATGGAGGCAGGATTTCCCCCCCCTCCACCTTTTTAATCAGCCATGTTCAACCTTGAGCTGCCTGCATGCCGTCCAGTGATCTCGCCCACCTGGCAGGTCACAGACAACCAGGTTAACGTGCAAGTGTTACTAACCACGGACACGTATTATCCTCTTCCTCTCTTTCCTGCTAGATGTGGCGGCCGCTTTACGCAGGGGGTCCACGCCGCACGCAGCAGGACTCTCCAGGGTGGAGCGCTCGCCTGTCACCAGGCATCGAGAGCTGCCCACCATCAGCGTCAGCAAGTCAGGCTCGTCTTCCAAGTCAGAAACAACGCACCTCACCCCCAAATCCGACACCCACCTCAGTCCGCAAAAATCCAGCCCAACACATGAGGTACGCAGCCGTCTCCTTTTTTGCTCCTTTGGTGACAGATGCTGTAGCTTATGTTAGATTCACAGTGAGGCAAAAGAGATCAGACAATTGATGAATTGAAACCACGGATGAAGTTAAACGGGTTCTGACTATTAAATGTGTCTGACACATTATTTGTAAGCTACAAGGGTTATTTATTCCACCTGACTTCAGAAGTCGCACCAGATATTTTTGTTGCCCTTCATTTTGACCGAAAAAGAAAAATCCGGTGATAATGTATTTTTAACTGTCAATTTTTAAACGATAACAAATTCAATAGTGTTTATATTTATATTTATTTTAATTTAACAATAGCTCTTAAAATACGAACAGTTCACCTGCTGTGGCCTGAACACACAGTCTCACAACTTCCTCCTACTCCACATAGAACTGGAATGCCCCCCACCGCCCATTTGTGCGTAATTGCTGCAGTGGTTACTGTCTTGAGGTTTTGGACTTTTACCTTTGTCAGATGACTTTTCATGGGGGGTTTAGATGTTGTTCTGGAGGCTGAATCCGCGCTTCGCTGCCACACTGGAGACTGGATTTAAGCGCCACTAGTCGTTGTCTGTCCCTGCATGTTGGTGGTCTGTTTATCTAGTCACCCATCAGCCCCCAAAGCTCATATTTAGTGAGATAATCCACTCGGCACTGTGGATTATGAAGGTTATACAGTAGTAGTTGTGGGTGATTATCTCCAAAAAGGTTTTCCCAGTGGACCATAAATACAGCATCTCTTATTGTTGCCACTATTTCAAATAAAACATCAGGTATCCAGGTGATTAGTCTCTAATTCAAAATGAGAGCTCTTCCTGTTTGGTCATTCGAAATAAATGTCCATGTGTTAATCAGTCCTAAGGATGAAACAGTATATATTAGGGGTGTAACAGTACATGGATTTGAATCCGGAAATTTGGTATGCACGTGTACCGTAGGAATCCAGCTGTTTTCTACCTGAACACACGCAGAATGTTTATGCACGGAAGTGCAGGGCAACGTTCCGCAGCACAACTTGTATTATTTAAACATTTCTAAACATTATCACTGACTGTTTTCAAGCGGTTATATTGTATTCTACTCCGGCTATGTCTGCTTGTACTATTTTTATTTTATTTTTTTTATCAAATCTCCAGTCAGTTATATACTTTAAACTTTTTAAGTAATAGAACATAACAAAATAGAATTAATTTCGGGAATTAAAAAGAAGGAATTAAGGAATTTAAAATTATTTGTTTATTGCTGATCAAAGTTTTAAAATAAAAAGTCATATGCCCATTTGTATTTATTTTTCTTGATTAAAGTGTACTGAAAACGTACCAAACCGTGACCTTAAAACCCCAAACATGCATCACAAAAGAAGAAAAAAACAAAACAAAACAAAAAAAAAACATGCACCGAACTGTGATTTTTGTGTACCATTACACCCCTGCTAATTAGGATTTTTTTTTGTCTTGTTGTGTTGTAAACATAAAAAAAAAACACACAAAAAAGCCCCCAGTACCATTCTGGCTGCTATTATTTTTGTATATCAGTATTGTGCACTCTTATAATTTCTTATCTAAACATAAACGTACCATACCGTGATTTATGTGTACCGTTGCAGCCCTAATATATGATGTCTGTTCATATCCTACGGTAAATGCAGTGGTAGAGGCAGAGTAGACGGCAGCATCCGTTAACTTCCAGTTCTTCACCTGTGAGTTGTTGAGACGAACCTTCGTCCTATTTGTCGTCTTTGCTTTATTTCCTGTATTGGCCGCACATAATCACTCACAGTTGAACTCAGGGCTTCCTTTACAGTCAGCTTTACACAGCATGTTGTTGTTATTTCTAGATGACCCATAGAAATAACTACTATGCAGTTATTTTTTTATGGAATGTAGTAGTGTGAATCATCAAAGAAATTAACAAAATCAATCAATCAATCTTTATTCATATAGCACATTTCCACAAGCCAAGGCTGACCAAAGTGCTTCACAACATTAAAAATAGATCGAACTAAACATAGACTTTACAAATAGCAAATAAAACACGTTAAAACCGAAGTAATGCTACCAGATGCTTTAAAATCACAAAAGTCACAGTTTCAGCACAACATGGTAGCTCTTGCATTCTCAGATAATCAAATTCCCAACTCGAGTGAACTTATAGTTTAAATCTTAATAGGTGCATTTAATGCCATTTAGCATTGCATTTTACAACCCTGGGTTATTTAGGTCATTTTAGAGGGTCAAACCAGATGCATTATTGTTTCCCATAATCATTTTATAGCATAGCAGCATTCGATCCCCGCCCTGCACGTCATGTTCCCCTCAGGTGGACACAGCCAGTGAAGTTGAGGAGCTGGACATCGACGTGGCCCCGGCGCCATACACAGCCAGCAGAGGAGCAGCAAAGCTTCAGGTTTTTATTGCCAGATACAGGCAAGTATTGAATGAAAAAACTGTTTCATTTACTGCATCAACAGTTTGGTAGAAGAAAATGTGGACATTGAGATATTTTTTGTATGGGTAACAGCTATAATCCTTATGATGGGCCGAATGATAACCCTGAAGTGGAGCTACCGCTGACCGCCGGGGAATACATCTATGTTTATGGCGACATGGATGATGATGGTTTCTATGAAGGTAACAATCATCTGTTACAACTGATTAATGTTGCTCTTTTATCACCGATGTTTAATTTTTAATTGTTGTCTTGTGCAGGTGAACTGATGGATGGGCGGAGAGGGCTGGTCCCCTCTAACTTTGTGGAACGTGTGTCAGACGACGATGTAATGAGCACACAGCACCCAGAGACTGGGGACGTGTCCCACAACTCCCTGCTAGACAGCAGCCTGCACAGTGCCAGCCACCAGCATCACCTCCACACGGGCATCAGCGCCTCGGAAAGGACAGGGGCCACGGCCGCCTCTGGACCCGCCTCAGCCCTCTCAGATCCTGCGTCGGCCTTGTCTGTCCCAGCCCCCCTCACCAACGGCCTGGACTTGGATTTGGAGGAGGTGGGAGTGGACGTTGTGCCTTACCCACGCAAACTTAGCCTCATCAAGCAGCTTGCCAAGAGCATCATCATTGGCTGGGACCCCCCATTGGTGCCGGCCGGGTGGGGCAACGTGTGGAGCTACAACGTGTACGTAGACCAGGAGCTGCGGCTGAACGTGCCATTCGGCGCTCAGACCAAAGCAGTGCTGGAGCGGCTGGACGTAAACCTCAAAGCCTATCGGGTGTCGGTCCAGAGCCTGACAGAGAAAGGCCTCTCGGACCAGCTGCGCTGCAGCATGCTGGTCGGCCGGGATGTTTGTGTGGCGCCCACACAGCTGCATGTGGACAGAATTACCCCCACGTCTGCCAACCTGACCTGGCTGCCCAGCAACAGTAACTATGTGCACATTGTGTCCTTGAACGATGAGGAGTGTGAGCTCGTAAAGGCTGGCTGCTACTCGCTGTGCCTCAATAACCTCTTGCCCAGCCTGCAGTACACAGTCAAAGTGGAGGCGCGGCCGCACCGAACGCCATGGGAGTTACCCATGGAGCGCCGGGAGCACAGGAGCGCCACCATCACCTTCAGCACGCTGATGGCAGGTCAGGACTCTGACCACAATCACCAAAATGCATTACACTATTTCAATGTGTATTTCCCACATTCAGCATTTGATTCAACATATGTAACCCTTGGCACATGGAAGCCTCAGTCTGGATCGTCTAGCTCAAATATTTGATCCAGATTAAGAATTTATACCGCTTTTTTTTTTTACAATAATCCCACTGTGAAGTAATTGCGTAATTCAGATTCCAACACATCAGGGATGACATAGGTCTCTGGTGTACATCCAGTAATATATCATCTGTAGGCTGGAATGTTTATGAAAGAGCTGAAGGAACTGATGCAGAAGTAATACAAAGATCAGTGGCTGACATTTTTTAGACATGACTACTGCTACTCTTATGTGTGGACTGTCTGCTGAATGAAACCTTGTCCTTTAAGACGATTTCAGCGCATTCTGAGTCTATAACATCTGCTTCCAGCCAGGTGTTATCGTTTATATTTTGGAATGTATTCTATCCCTGAAAAGCAAGACAAAAAAATAGATAAAAAAATAGTGTCATTTTATACGTTGAGAAAGTAAACAGCGTCTGACCCAAAATGGAGGTTCTCCCTTTTTTTTTTTTGGCAATCTACTTCCAGGCCTCCCTCAGTTGGGATCCCTCTCCTGTATTCTTCCAAACCATCCCCCAAAGTTGAAAACTGGTACCTTGAAATCAAAATCAAAAGAACAAATATATTTTCATACTGTATTGTTCGCATTCTGTTCCAGCAGTTTTGGCTCGCTGAAAGAGACAATTTTCCCATTAAGACAGATTCACAGTTAAAAAATATTGAGACTTAATGAGACTAGAAGGCTTTTAATACATACTGTGTCTTCCGATGCATTACGTATAAGCATTAGTAGAGAGAGAGACATTTATCTCTATATCCACTACACTTGCTCCACATGTTTCATGATATCTGCTGTTTTAAGACTTTAGTCTGAGAGGAAAATTAATTTTAAAAGCAGATTTCATTATTTCATTGCTGCTGTGTTGTAGTTGAAGGGATTTTCTTACATTGAAGTCAGTTTGTGTATGGTTAATTCCCAATATCCTCTACCCAGTCTTGAACTGTGATCAACAGTTTGAGTCATGTTTCTCTAAACAATCTGTCACATTTGCTTAAGTTCCATGCCCACACTCTGGGAATTCAGGTATCTGGATCCTTCTGGTGCATTTAGATTGATAGCTGTCAGCTTACTAGTCGTATGCCGACTGTTAAAGTCATTTTTCCTCTGTGTCGCCCTGCGTTAGTGTAGAAACCTGTGTCTTCATATTATGTTTGCTGTTGCCTGTGGTGTGATGCCTTTAATCGCTGCAGGTCCCCCTGACGCTCCACTGGACGTACAGCTGGAGCCCGGCCCCTCCCCTGGGATTGCTCTTATCAGCTGGCTGCCAGTCACTATAGATGCTGCTGGGACCTCCAACGGAGTCCGGGTCACTGGATACACCATATATGCTGACAAGAAGAAGGCAAGGACACGTTTTAAGAAGGATTTTCAATAATAAGGAAGCATGTATTTGTATGATTGTTGTAACAAGTGTGAAGGTTTCTGTGACATGTTCTTTTGACTGTTCTGCTATCAAAGGTCTTGGAAGTGGCTTCCCCTACAGCTGGAAGTGCTCTTCTGGGGCCGTCTCAGATCCAGTCCCTCCAGGCAGCACAGGAGCTCACTGTCCGCACCATGTCTGCTCACGGCGAGTCCTGCGACTCTTTTCCAGTGAACGTGCCCTCCAAGCTGGCTGCCGTCATGGCAGGCCCGACTCCAACCGCCCCAGTTGTGCCACACCTCCCCTGCACCTCAGTAATGCCCAGTACCCTGCCTCCACCACCATCCTATGGAAACTCTGCTGCCAAAGTCTCTGCGCTGCCCAGCACTTTGCCATCAGGCACATACCGGCCTGGCCCCACAGTGGAGACTGCTGCCAACCTGCCTCATGCTCTCCACTCACAAGATCGTCTGTCATCTGCGTCGTACGTGAAAGCCTGGGCCGACCCCTCTTCTGCTGCCGCCTTGACTGTTTGTGATGCCACATTACCAGTGGCCTCCCCTATCCCTCCAGTGGTAATGCTCACTCTGCCATCTTTTGATATAGTAGGAATTAGGGGTGTAACTGTACATGAATTCAAATATATCGGTACGGCCCTGTCGGTTCGGTACGCAAGTGTACCAAACGAATACAGCTGTTTTGTACTTGAACACATGCAGAATGTTTATGTGCACAACTCAGAGCGCAGTGCAACATTCCGGTGCGCAACTCTAAAAAATGACACCAAAGCAAAACGGAAAGGTCCCCCAGCTATCACCAAGCTCCGCTATTTGGAAACATTAATGGTTTCTCATGCAGCTACAGTAGAAAAAGAAAGATGGACCAAAACAGAGCTTTGTCAGTGAACACATCTTTCAACAGCAATAAGCTACATAACACGCTCTGAGTTACACGAGTGACTCACCTGAAACAATGTCAAGCTGAATGTAAACATTACTGATACTAAAGATTAACCAGCTGAGGTCCACATAGCTACCAGTAGCATGCAATCAGCCCAAAGTCCTTATTTTGGATAAAATGCTAGTTGGTAGAATCCCCGTTGATGAGAAGGAACTTTCCCAACAGCTTCCCATGTTGCATTCAAGCACAGCTGGGAGACTAGGTTCTCAAAATAGCAAACAAGTCCAAAATGATTTGAGCATGTTTTACTCTCAAATATGGGCTAAGTATTATTCAAGCATTTCTAAATAATACCAATGACTGTTTCAAGTGGTTATATTGTTTTCTCCTCTGGCTGTGTCTGCTTGTACTATTTTATAAAAAAAAAAAAAAAAAAAAATCTAATCAAATCAGTTCTATACTTTCAACTTTCAAAGGACATATGCATCGCACCAGTCAATTTAGGCCTGCTTATTATTTCTTTTAAAAACAATGAAAGCTAATTTTTATCGATCTATGAAATCCCCGCGGACAGCACGTGAAAAGTGGACACGTCTGAGGAAAAGAGGACGGTTGGTCACCCTACTGTTAAATCCAGAAGATAATTTATCCAGAATAGATCCTCCTTCTTACATATGAAGACCTTAATAATATATCAGAGATCTGATTGGTCCATATTAGAGGTTGCGCTACAATTTTTTGTTATCGGTCATTTTGACTGACGGGATAAAAAAAAAACCTGGTCATAATCTAATTTTACCCGTCCGTTTTTTAAATGATAATAATGACATATTCAATAGGATCTGATTTTTATTTATTTTAATTTATATTTAATTAAAAGAAAGAGAGAATCCACATCATGCCATCCCTCATATTAATTATGAACATTTCACCTGCTGTGGCCTGAACGCTCTGCATGGAGCTGAACTGCACTCCCACCTGTTTAATGGAGGCTGAATCCACTCTGTTGCCACACTGGAGATTGTAATTACGATTGTCACTTCAACCAAAATTTTTAAATCAGGGGAACACCTCCAATTGTATGGCAGAAAATGTACCAAATCGTGATTTTAAAACCCCAAATACGTACCGAACCGTGACTTTTGTGTACCGTTACACCCATATATGCGTATAAAATGTTTGTTTGAAAGAAAAACTAAAACGAAGATTAAACACTGGATTAACTAACAGGCAATGCAACTTCAGATCTATACTTAACAGTTTTATCATAAAACATTGTATTGACTATGTTGCTTCTATTTAGGTTAATGTGGCCTCCCCCATCAACACAGCACCACAGCCATCTCCAGCAGCAGCGACACCACCTCCACCTGGACAAGTGGAAATTGCGCCGCCGGCACTGGACCTTCGCAGAGACACTGACAGTCCCGGAACAATACGTCCTTTCCCATCCATCACAGAGTTCATCGAGGACCCCTGTGCCAAGCTTGGGACCCCTGAGCGCATTCCGAGTCCACCTAAAGCCCCGATCGTCGACCTCCTGAACCCGCAGAGCTCTAATGTCCTGCGACCACCCAGCACTTCACCACTGGAGTCGGAGGTAGAGGAGGAACTGGAGAACACTCGCCTGGTGTCCATTGAGGAGTTCTTGAGACAAGACCAGGAGCCAACATACAGTAGTAGGCAGCAGGTACGCTCTGAATTACTGACCTCCACAGTTATCTCTGATCTTATGGTGTGCAACAGTTTTTACCCCAAAAATTCAGAAAGAAATACATACTATATAGAGGATGTAATCAGATTTTAATCAAGAAAAAATACAAATGTGTCACCTTTTTTTTTACTTTGATAAGCATTTAAAAAAGAACCTTTTTTTTTTCCTGAATTCCTTCTTTTCAATTTTAGAAATTAAATTGGTTTTATTATGTTCTATAACTTAAAAAGAAATTGAAAATATAGAACTGACTGGCGATTTTAACTGGGTTTTTTTTGTAATAGTACAAGCAGACATAGCCAGAGTAGAAAACAATATAACCACTTGAAAACAGTCAGTGTTAATGTTTAAAAATGTTTTACTTTGCCCATATTTGAAAATCAAACATGCTTAAATCACTTTGGAGTTGTGTTGATATTTGTTCAACCTATTCTCCCAGCTGCACTTGAATGCAGCATGGACAGCTGATGGGAAAATCCCAGGTAAAAAAACCCAGCTGTATTCGTTCGGTACGTTCGTACCCAACCGACAGTCGTACCAAAAATCTGCATATGAATACGTTTACCGTTATAGCCCTAATACTATATCTTTAAATGTAGCCAGGAATGCTTAACGTCACAGAATGTTTGTTTTAGAATGACCAAAAGTCCAGACTTAAACCCAAGTGAGAACCTGACTTATAGAATTGATGTTCACAGGCTTTCTCCATCAAATTCGACTAAGCTTGAATAATATTCCAAAGGATACACGTGTGCAAAGGTGGTTAAGACATAATCTAGAAGATTGACAGCTATTAGTACTGACAGAGGCAGGGTAAATATAAAAAGCACATCGGACTTTTCAGTTTATTTGTTAAAATACATTAGAGTTTGTGGGTTTAAAGTGATAAAGTTGGAGAAGTTCAAAGAGAATGAATACTTTTGCAAAGCACTTTAAATAGCTAAGTGGATACAACGATGTCTTTCTGTTCCTTAAAGTTCCAAATTATTAAAAAATAGTATTATGTATGAGATAGTCCAGCAATAAAACCAGATTACACATTTTTCAAAAACTAAGCTTTACTGCCGCATCTTCAGTGGAAAAAAGTGTTTAACCGAATATGAATATGAAAAACTCCAACTGTTAAAGGCAGTTATGAAAATGTAAAACTAGCAATCATTCCAAAAAGGTTCTGTGTTACACAGGATTTAAACCAAACCGATTTAGCATTGCCAACACAACGATGCAGTTGAAAGATCAGAACTCCATCATCCATTTTGTCAGGAGCAGCTCTTGGATTCATAAGGACAAAAACTACAAAATGTGTGCAATAAATAAAAAGCTGTCTATATATTTCTATGTATTTGCAGTGCCCTCTTAGTTACAAATAAATGCATTTACTGATCTTTGTTTCTGCCTCTGTTAAAAGAATTAGAGCTAAAGTTGTTATATCCTTATGAAGCAGTAAACATACAGTGGACTTCGCAACTGATAATCCCCACTATATTAACTGCTGTTCTGCTGTTTTACTTCAGAGTTATGGCAGAGGTCTGGTGGAGCCTCACAGCGACTACAATGCGGACAACAGCCGCTCGGATCTGTCAGACATCCTGGAGGAGGAGGAGGAGGATCTTTACTCCGACCACCTTGGAGAAGCACAGGCCAGAGGGTATACAGTTGGAGCCAACAGGGTAAAAAAATAAATGCATGCATCACAAATGTAGCCTCCATTCGTGTGTCTCTATTTATGTTGGGTCGTTTTTATTAGCTTTTTTATTTTTTTTTATTGCACACATTTTAATTTCTATTGTGTGTTTGTCTGTTTGTAATGCTTTTTGTTATTTTTCCTCTTCTTTCTTTTCTCTTTGCATGACCGACCGTCTTTTTTTATTTTCTCTTGGACAATGATAATTGTTTGACCCACTCCATGTTCGGTTTGATCGAACCGCAACCCCCCTATAGTCACGCAAATTGCAGACACCAGACAGCGATGAGGACGTTCTAGAACGGATCCTTAGGTTGCCTCCTCAGGTCCCGCAGTGCCAGCAGCTGTTCAGCATTGCTGAGGTGACTGAAGAGGAGGACAGCAGTCAGGAGGAGCCTTTCCTCCACCGCAGCAAGCCTCGGCCTGGCCCAAATTATCCTAGAGACTCTGGGCATCTCCATCATGCTGCCCTGCATCACCCACATCCCCCCAACCCACACATCCCCCCTCACCATCACTCATCATTCAACAGGGATCCTAGATTCCTAGCCAAAGAGCCTTCTGTCAGACAAGAACCCTTGCAGGTTAAGCCGAAGATACAGCACAGGGTGCACTATGCTGACACTGTGGACACCATAAATTACCATGAAGATGAAAACACGAGTTTATATCAGAATCCAACTACCAGGCGGGTCTCAGCCCACTGTCCACCCAAACGCAACCCCGGTATCAAAGAGAGAGCGCTGCTCAAAGGGCTAGGGGACCGCCTTAGAAGGGAGGCCATGCTCAGGAGTCAGATGGCTGCCGCCGCTGTGGAGAGCCCCGACCATGGCCCTACCCCGCCAAAACCCTACCCAGTCAGCAAAACGGTGCGGACTCTGAAGTCCCCAGTCAGTCAGAGGATGGAGATCGACGTAGAGTACGGGACGGACAACGAAGATCCTGCGGAATATAGCCACGGGGAGGTGGTGCTCGAGCAGATGAGCTCCGAGTGGTGGGTGGAGGGGGCTCAAGTGGAGCACGGCAAACCTCCTCACCGCAGAGGGCTGAAGGCCGAATCAGTGGTAACTGCAGCAAATGTAGTTTGTGTTTTGTCCCTTTCCTCTCCCCGTAGCTGAATAGAAACGCCTTTCTGAGTCACTCAGAGGATAACACATAACCTCTCTTCTCACTAGAAACAAACCTGCTTTGAAGCAGGTACTGTTGCCGGATCTGATTACACCCTCTCATTGCTCTGATTCGTGCAGCTTTCCAACTCTCCTGAACATTAACACCCAACTCTTGTTCTTTGTTACCGGAGGTCCCCGGGCCCCACACCGGTACCGGGCTGTGGGTCATTTGGTACCAGGCTGCACAGAAAGAATAAAATACTTACAGTATTTCCAGGTTTTCTTTTTTCATTATCAGACTCTATACAATATTTTATTTAGAAAAATGACCGGCTTCCCTCCGTCACATCTGGGTATAACTCACTCTTGCCGCATATCAAGATGCTTCCCTGGGTCACGTGATATGTCACTGCTAAAAGCAATCCCACAAGCTAGCAACATGATTAAAAACAGAGGTCTCTGAAAAGTATTTTGAGAAAATAAAAAAGGTTTAGTGAAGAGACAGAAGAACCTAAAACTTCCAAAATAAAGAAAGCTGCATTTAGCAGACAATAACAGGAGTCCTGCTTAAAATATGTATTTATCGTGACATGCATCAAGCCCCCACTCTGTATCATATGTGGCAAATGGCTTTCTAATGTGGCAATGAAACCTTTAAAACTGCCCCAGATGGGACCGTCTCGTTAAAGAGAAACAGCCACCTGGTCCCCACTGATTTGGCGTTGTGGTGAGGTGTAATTTTCGTGCTCTTTATATTAGTTTTTTGTGGTAAATCTTATTTATAAAAGCATGTCTAAACTTTACCATTGCGACCAGAGAGCTTTAGGGGGGCAGGAAGGATGTTACTCATGTTATGCTGTTGGCGCCATGTTACGGAAACGCTAATAAAGTCACGAGCACACGTTGGATTTGCATGTATTATTATATTTAAAGAATAACCACGCCGGTCTGTGTGAATATTGTCTGGTATTAAACCGGTCCATGGCGAAAGAAAGGTTGGGGACCTCTGCTTTAATGTGTCTTTCTGCTAAAACTGTCATTATTCAACTTCTTTCGCATCTTTAGTCAAGATTTTAAAAAAATAAATACTTTATTGATCCCAGAGGGAAATTAAGTAAGAAATCAAGATGGAAAATCTTTGCCGTTTTGAACTGCGACTCATTAAAAACTCTTCATGTCTTGATGCCACTAAGCAACTCGTCTCTAGTATTGACTAAAAGCATAAAGTAGATATTGTTAAATAGAAGAACTATTTGCTGTTCCTGCTTCCCTCGTCCTGATTAACAAATAGGTTTGTGTGTCGAATGTAATTTTCTTCTCTTTTGAACAGGAACCCAGTGCAATCCCTCCAGCTGTGGCGGGCCCATCCAGGGGCGGCCAGGCGGAGCTTTCTTCAAGACCAATGAGCTCCCATGCCAGGCAACACAAAGGTCAGAGGCTTCTCCCTCCTTTCTGGTGGAAGTGGAAGTGTGTGAGGAGATCCTGACATGCAAGTAGTTTCAGCTGGCAAGCCTCCCCCCGCTGTCACATGAAGGTTGTCGGATTAATACCTTGTGCATTAAGGGAGGGGTGGGAGGCGGGGGGGGGGATGTTACGGAGAAGAAGGTGCTGTAGCTGCCGTGGGGAAGTAGGAGAGAGATTGCTAAGCTGAGAACCAGCTTAAGCCAAAGTGGCTTGTCATGACAGGAGGAAGTGACAGAAATTAAAATAGTAACCTCGATTAACCAGCAAAGTAGCTGCCTGTATTAGAGACGCGCAAGACCCCCCTGGTTTTTTTTTCCCCTCTCCACTACATTTGCTTCACTCACTTCTCAGTCAGCCTGAAACCACATATTGCAGATAAACCTGACCTTTTGTGGTACATGTTCAGATAGAGGAAGGGAGCAGAGAGAAGTTCTGGCCTTCTTGCTCGAAGATCAGTAAGGATATGAAAGTGTGTTGAGTAGTTTGCTTGTGACTCTTGAGATGAGTTCAGCTTGAAGCCCAACTGCAGCTCTTCAAATGTTTCTTTCGCTGTCATTTAGGCTTCAGAACCAATGCCCAGAGTCACACTGATTTCTCACTCTCCTTTCATACCCAACACAGTGTTGCTAAAATAAGCAGCTTTTGCCTGATGTGTGCCACGTTGAGCAATAAAAGCTCCTCTCCGGATGTGTATGTGTGGGTTTTTTTTTATTCTACTGTCTAGTATAAATAATTGATTTCTGGTTTAGTTACAAATTGGGGTCAAACACCGTTTCCTCGGCTGCAGATCAGGAACAAGTGCACGTTTGTGGAAAGGCTCACAGCTTAGGATCAGTGGTTTAGCTTGATTACCTTTTTTAAGGACAAGTGCTGTGCCAACTTGGCTCATAGCGGCACTATGGTTAGCCGGTGGGGGAGGTGCAGAACAGCTACAGTATCTCCAAAGTTCAGTGCAAACCAAGCGATGTTATGTGCATCTCAATAAATGCAATCTCAATAAATGCAATCTCTTTTTAGCAATTTAATTCAAAACATTATTGTCATTTATTTTATTATTAAATTACACGTTTATATTTAACGTTTTAATTTTCAAATGTTAATATTACATAGGGGAGCAATAAAAAGATTTTAATAGAGGGATCTGGTACTGTACAGTACCTGTACCCATTACTCGCTCCTTTTGCAAGATCTGCTGCATCAATGCAGTGTGGCATGAGGGCAATCAGCCCAGGTTGGTTTAATAGCAGTCTTTATCTTGTCTGCATTGTTACCTCTGGTGTCTCTTCTTCTTGACAGTACTTCATAGATTCTTTACTGGCTTTGGGTCCTGCCGCATGCACTCCCTCTGCATCAGTGATTCTTACATACTCCAGGCGTAAAGTTGACGGCCTTTCGGATTTTTCCGTCACAGATTTTTTTTTAAACGGTCAAATACGGAACAAAATTTGGTTCACCTGACCCCTGGGTTAAACATACCCCCAAACCCGTGATGCATGTTATTTACAGATGGTTTTATGAAATTATATGAAATATTCTTGATGAAGATCTTTTGGGGTTGGGGTCAACACTGTGGAAATGTTAGAACTTTTTCTTCGAAGTAACAATTTGTTTATACGGCCTCCTCCAGCATGCTTGATTCCAATATATCTTGCAGAAGAAACTGTGTGTTTTTAGACTTCTTAAAGCGAGTCAATACTGAATTCTGCAGATCCTGAGGACGTATGCAGCATCTGTTATCTGCTATTCTGCTTTTTGGGTTTCTCCAGCATTGCAAGCTTCTCCACAGTGCACCTTCATCTGCAGAACAGAGTCACTGAAGGAAATTCACTTTATATTTAAATTCTTATGCACTTAGATGCACCTTTATATAAGCTATGGTGCATTGAAATATTTGTATGATTGCATTATGACTATTAAACAAAACCCTTTGAGTTTTATTTTCACTTATTTAGTTTGGATCATATTTTCTGTATCGTTCAATGTCAGCAATTATTAATTTAGAATGTTTCAGGAAATGCGTCTTTATGACTGTGTGCCTGCAGGTGAATCTCCAAAGATAAAAGCAGACGATGGCGTACGCATCTTTGTGGCCCTTTTTCCATATGATCCTGTCACTATGTCCCCCAATCCCGATGCTGCAGAGGAGGAGCTGCCTTTTAGTGAAGGACAGATCATCAAAGTAAGGGCGTGATCCTTTCAGAGTTTCTGAACTTTTAAATGAAGTAATACAGAAGATCTCATATCACTCTTCTTCAACGTAGGTTTATGGAGAAAAAGACGCGGACGGGTTCTACCGGGGGGAGTCGGGAGGCCGTCTGGGCTACGTGCCGTGTAACATGGTGTCCGAGATCCAGGTGGAGGATGAGGAGACCCAGCAGCAGCTACTGCAGCAGGGCTTCTTGTCCACAGCTACCTCTATGGAGAAGATCGGTATGTGACAACAGGCTGAAGTCTTATTTTATTACTGTGTTTTTGGTAACGTGTCTACTGTAATTGTGTCCCATAAGCTCACTGCTTTCTGTGTTGAAGTGGTAAGTGAAAATGGCTGCAAATGAGTGTTTCAGAAGCAAGACAAAATCGGGCACACAGAGCACCATCCAGAGTTATTGGCACTTCAGAAAACAGAAACTGTTGTGGAAACAAAGAAATAGAACTAAATCTCACTCTGAAAATGTTAGAATGATCCAGCTATTCATTTTAGTACATTTAGTCATTGGGGGAAAATGTTGTCTTTTTTTCTTTCTTTTTTTTAATCACCTGTGCCACAGTTACTAGCACCCCTAACACCTCCTCTAAAATAAAGATGCTTTACAACTTTGTAAAGTCTATCTGTTCTGGTTTTATGAGTGTCTATGAATATTTACTGATCTGTGATTTCTCGTTCCCTGGGGTATAACTATGAGACCTATTCCTCTTCGCCACTCCTAAAAATGGGAAAGATGAGACAAAATGCCTCTCAAATCTCCATTAGGACACAGCTACACAGCTAAACTTGCCCTTGTTTAGAATGAAAGCATTACATGAACCACGTGCTTTGAACAGAGGAGACTAAAACAATGAAACAATGTATGAAAATGAAGTAAAGCCCCATCTGCCCGACTACTAAGTACGGGGGAGGATCTGTGATGCTGTGGGCCCCTTTCTCTTTCAAATTCCCCCTGACATCAGAATTCTCTTAACTACCAGGAGATTTTAGATGAAAGTCTGGTGGCCTCAGAAAACTGAGAACTGGATTGTCGCTGGGTCTTTCAACATGAAAATGACCCTAAACATTTGGCTAAATTAACGCATAAATGCTTCACAAGACACAAAGGCAACATTTTCCATGATAAATCCTCTAGAAAGCCTGTGTTATGATTAGAAGAGAAGAGACTCGGTTCTCTGGTTGTTCTAGAGGAGGGGTCTCAAACTAGTCCTCGGGGGGCCGGTGGCCTGCAACTTTTAGTTGCGTTTCTGCTACAGCAGAATTCCTATTTGAATCAGGTATGTTGGACGAGGGATGCCAATCCCTGAAGAAAGCAATAATACCTGAACTACGACCCTGAATCCAAGAGGAAAAAGAGGCTTTTCGAATGCAGACCAGGATCAACGACCAGAGAGAGTTTGGGAAGTTCAAGCCATCTCTCCCATCAATGATAATGGTTCATATCCCCAACTCCAACGTCTCTCTGCCCGACTTTTCAACCCTACGGCCAGACAGAGATGTAATGAGGAGCAGCAAAAGCAAATGAGGTGGATTAGCAATGCTTGCCAACAACTGATGGTGTTATCCAGGACGTTTAGCTGGGGGCAATATGGTTTCTGCTGCCTGGATATTGAGCTGTTGGTATGTCATGACATTCATGATACTGTCATACAGCAACAGTCTTCAGTCAGAGGCCTCTTCAGATTCGTTGGAGGACTGACTGCTAGCGGAGATCCTTCCTGCCCACAGCATCACCATCCACAACGGTCCTGTATAAAGATACTTGGATGATAGTTAGGGCAACAGTTAATTTCCCTGTGAGGCAAAAAAAGTATTCACGTCAAAGAAAAATGATTTAATTAAAGTGCTACTGAGAATTTTCTTTCAAGAGCAATTATTTCTTAAAAAATGTTCCCTCCCTGAATTAATGTACTTAAATAAAAGGCTGTTGAGTTTTCAGAATAGTTCTACTGTGAGATAATGTTAATACATGGAAGGATTACTTATTTTAATACTTAATTTTTTTTTTACAGTGATTCCAAATAACACTGTTTTTATTTATTTTTTTAACAATCATTTGAATATTCTGGCCTTTTATTAGACTAAATGCATAAAGGAAAACTATGAGCACGTCTTTTTGATAATAGTAAAAAACCAAGCTCCCTGTAGTGTGTGGCATTCTGACTCAGCCAGAGCCATCAGAGACTTCCTAAGATCAGCTAGAGCTAACTGAACATGGAACCTATGTTCTCTTTCACAAAGAAGGAAATCATAGCCATCTTTGTGTTTTTTAACTACTGGGTTTTTAGTTGTTGTTTTTTTTCCTACAGAGATGTGAAAAGTAAAATGAGTCAGAGTGTTTGTCATGTGGTAAATGGTTGTAAGAAAACCAGCAGAAATCAAGCTAACACTTTGCTTCTGTTTCCTGCTTTCTACCCAGAGCTGTACTTTGCAGATGATTTAACCTTTTCACTTCCACTCGTTCCCACTGCTGTGTCTGCTGCTCACCAGTCGTCACTGTTTATATCGCTCTAACGCTGGCTTCTCATTGTCAGCTTTGTCTGGGCTGCTCTTTTAAAACAACTACATCTGTGTGTTTTCCTTTTCTTTTTTTTTTCTTTCTGTCTGTCTTTTGGTTTTTATTTATTCTATTGTTTCTGGCCTCTAAAACTCCATTAAGGCACTCGCACATACGCACAGCTTCCGCGTCGCCCTGTTCCACCGCCGAAACCGAGACGATCCAAGAAAGGTGTGTCTCGCTGCAGATTGCGGCTTCCCCACCTCTCCTTTCTTCTTCTCTCTGGTTTGCTTCTTTCTGTCTTTTTCACATCAGACTGATTTCTTTCAGTTGCTGATTATCACTCAGCCACTCTAAGGAATCTTCTTTTTTCAAATAGCTAAAATGGGCATAAAATCATTCAGCTTCTCAGCATTTAGGGCAAATATTAGCCTATTCAGCACCTCATGTTACACTGTTTTTGGTTCTTTTACGTCCAACAGGTCTTTCCGCAGGCTAACCTGAATTATTTTCCTCAGTAGCACGAAGCTGCTGTTTGCAGCACCTTCATGGATGTTAAAACCCATGTCTGCAGGCAGCAAATCGGGCCTGTCATGTAATATATAGTAGAAACAACAGCAGGATGTCACAGGGTGTTGCTGATTAATTGATAAGCCCTCAGAACATTTCAATTGTCCCTCTCCTCTGCTGTGAAGCAATTTCATTATCACTGAAAAAAACATTCATGCTCTCTGATCTCCATCCGTTGCTTTGTGTTAGCTCACTCTCACATCTTTTACGGCCAGCTTCACACAGACAAAGTGGCATGTAGCAGAGCGTGAGAACTCCATCGTAACTATGTTGGTATGTAAAAGTATATGCACTGTCACGGTTGAATGAGCTGTCTTAGGCAAACTCCTGTGTCTTTTATTGGGATTTTATGGGATGGATCATCACAAAATTGTGTTAATCACACTAAAGTGAGTTCGAAGGAAAATGATACGTTAAATGTTACAAATAAAAGTCTGAAAAATGTCTTTGTGCATTTTTATTTAGCCCCCTTTACTCTACACCACTAAATAAAATCACGCATGTCCTTTAAAAATCACTTAATTAGTAGGAGTGTAACAGTACACAAAAGTCACAGTTCTGTACGTTTTCGGTACACTTTAATAAAAAAAAAATTAATACATATATGCATATGACTTATTATTTTAATACTTTGATCATCATTAAACAAAGAACCCTTTTTCCTTCTTTTCAATTCCTGAAATTAATTTGATTTTATTATGTTCTATGACTTAAAAAAAGACTTCAAAGCATAGAACTGACTGGAGATTTGATTGGATTTTTTAAAATAAAAAAATAGTACAAGAAGACATAGCCAGAGTAGATAGCAAAATAACCACTTGAAAACGGTCATTGTTAACGTTAAGAAATGCTTAAATAATACTTTACCCATATTTGTTGAAAGATGCGTTCACCTTGCACTGCGCTCTGAGTTGGGCACATTAACATTCTGCATGTGTTCAGGTAGAAAGCAGCTGTATTTGTTCGGTATACGTGCGTACCAAACCAATAGGACCATACCGGAAAATAAAAATATATGTACTATTACATGTGGAGGAAGGTGCTTCGGTCAGATGAGATCATAAAATGAACTAGTTAGTTGACGTGCAAAACTCAGTGTGTTTTGCTCACAGTGAGCATGGTTGTGGCAGTGTTATGTTGGGGAGATGCTTTTCTCTGCTCAACAGGATAGGAAAGCTGGTTGTAGTTGATGGAAATGTCGATGGGTTAAATTGGCCTATTCAAAGTCCAGACCTAAATCCAATGTAGAGAATCTGTAGCGATACTTTCAAAATGCTGTTTACGCTCCCTCCGATCAGAAGGAGCTAGAACTACTTTGAAAGAAGAATAGGGGGAAAACTTCAGTCTTGAGAATATAAATGCAAATTGAATATAAATGTATTCCACACTTTTCAGATCTTTATTTGTAAAAGAATATGAAAACAATGCATCCCTTTCCTTCCGCCTCATGCTCGATTTGGTGTTAGTCTGCCCACATAACAATCCATGACTTAAAAGAAATTAGAGTTAATGGTCATGAGCAAAGAGGAGTGCAGTAGTAAAGTCAGTAGCATCCCGTAGCATTCAGCTGTTTATACATCTTACTCTCTGTGTGAAGCTGGCGTGACTTCAGACAGCCATATTCTCACTCAAGCTCTCAAATTAAAGCGTTGATATCATTTGAGATACCAATGTTAGCGTTGCTTAATGTTTTCTCCCCCTCACCTCATGTTTTTCCAGTGGAATCTGCAGCACTCTGGGAGGAGAGCATAGACTCCTCCAGTCAAGGTTTGTTGTCAGCTAATGTGTGCCTGCATGATGAGACAGCGTTTCGGAGTGCCCTGGATGCCAGCATGCCTCACCTACAGTTTTTTTTTTTTTTTCTCTCGCTGTATTTTTGTTGTCACTCGCTCAGTATAACATCCGCATTTTATCTGCTTGAAATGCAAAGCTCAGATTTGCCCATCTTTGTTATGGATCACCTGACTGCAACGTTCAGGAAATGCAAAGCGTGTTTTACAAATAGCCATTTTCAGTTGTTGGAAGCTAATTCGGTAGAAAAATAACAAGCTGGGGCTGCAGGGTGGAGCAGTTTGTAGCGCTGCTGCCTTGCAGCAAGAAGGTCCTGGGTTTGAATCCTGGCCTGGGGTCTTTTCTGCATGGAGCTCTCTCCATGTACTCCGGCTTCCTTGAAAAGCAGGGGTAGGTTAAGCGGTCTTAAGTACGAGTGTGGATGACGACCTGTCAGTGGTGTACTCTGCCTCTCACCCAGTGACCTTTGCCCCCCACAACCCTGCAGAGATAAGCAGGTATAGACGATGGATTGATTAGATGGATACCGAACTACTTCTTCCTCACTCTTCTTTTCATGTCCCCATTCAGATGGCATGCTTAACTCATCAACCGTCTCTCTTTGTGTCCATATCGGCGTTCACCACCCGACATGTTTGATCTAACTTCCTTATGATGCCGACTCAGGCAGTCACATATCCTTTCATACAAATAAATATTCTAACACTAATTTCTTGTTTCTTCTTGTTTTTAATTGTGCCGTGGTGTGAATTTTCCTTCAGCATAGCATGAAGCTGAGAGTCCCGACATGAAGAAACAGATCTGCTTGTTTATAGGTTGACAGACATTCCGTCTTTTTTGTCTTTGAGAGCTGCTCTGATTGAACCGTTTGCCCCACAGATCCCAGCCTAAGTGCTGCTTCTCTTCCAGCTGCGGCGGAACCGGCCTCGGGGGCTCGAAGGATGATTGCCATTTTTGACTACGATCCACGAGAGAGCTCCCCCAACACCGACATAGAGGTTCGGCCTGCACATGAACTTTTGCTTTCTGTGCTGCGTGCATAAACTATTCTGTAGTAATTAACCCTTTCCGTTTCAACTCTGTTCAGGCTGAGCTGACCTTCAGCGCGGGAGACATCATACACGTGTTTGGTGACATGGACGAAGACGGTTTCTTTTACGTAAGTCTCCAGTCGTCTCTTATTGACTCTTCGGCTTTAGCTCCTTTTAGAACCTGTTTTTGCAAATAAAACATGCAAAAGGAAGGAAGTTGTACAAGAGCTAAGAGAATTGTGTAAGCATTTCTGCAAAAGAAAGTGCCCTATAGTTTCACTTAAGCTGTAATATTTATAAACAAGACAATTTTATAGTCAAACTGACTTTTACCTGTGGGTTTTTTACTTTTTACTTTACAAAGAAATATACAGGCAACATTAATTTGGTATGTTTGTTGTAGTTCTGGGTGAGGGATTGGAATTTTACATGACAGACAAATGCAAAGTAGTAATTATTGTGAATTGGAACGAAGACGTGTTTATTTATTCTTTTTATAAATAAAATCTGAAAAGTGTGGATTTGTACTCATCCCCTTTCATCAGATACCCCTGAATAAAATCCAGTGCAAAAAATTGCCTTCAGAAGTCACCTAATTAATAGGGGTGTAATGGTACACGGAAATCACACAAAAATTAGGTTTTAAAGTCACGGTTCAGTACACTTTAATCAAGGAAAAACAAATGCGCATATGACTTTTTAATTTTTTTTTTTTTTTTTTACTTTGATCAGCATTAAACAGAGATGCTTTTTTTCCCTGAATTTCTTCTTTTCAATTCCTGAAATTAAATAGATTTTCTATAATTTAAAGTTGACAGTACAGAACAGACCGGGGATTGGATTAAATTAAAAAGAAATAGAATAGCACAAGCAGACATAGCCAGAGTAGAAAACAATATAACCACTAGAAATGTAATAATACCTTTGCCCATATTTGAGAATAAAACATGCTTAAATCACTTTGGAGTTGTTTTTATACTCCAATAGCCCAGTCTTCCGGCTGTATTCTAATGCAGCATGGGCAGCTATTGGGAACATCCCCAGCTGACATCCCATGTGGACGTTAGCTGGTTTTTCTCTGGTGTCAGTGATGTTTACATTCAGCTTGACATTGTTTCCAGTGTCATTCAGTTCAGTACAAAGCGTGTTATGGACCTTATTGCTGTTGAAAGATGTGTTTGCTATCAAAATTCTGGTTCTGTCCATCTTTCTTTTTCTACTGTAGGTGCATGAGAAACTATTCATGTTTCCAAATAGCGGAGGTTAGTGATAGCTGGGAGTCCTTCTGTTTTATTTTGGTGTCACTTTTTAAAGTTGCACTGTAAAGCGTTGCACTGCGCTCGAAGTTTCACACTTAAACATTCTGCATGTGTTCAGGTAGAAAACAACCGTAACCAAAAAATACAAATACATGTACTGGTTCACCCCTGCTAATTGGTAAACAGAGTTCTTTTGGTTGTAAATGGAGCTGCTCTGTGAAGGCCTCAGAGATCTGTTAGAGAACATTTTAAACATTGGTCCTCATGGCACACTGCCCTGTATGTTTTAGATGTTTCCTCACCTGATTGGGATGATTGCAGTTCAGCAAAAGCCTGTTAATTGGCCTTCAATTGACATCAGGTGTGCTGAAGCAGGGAAACATCTAAAACTTGCAGGGGAGTGTGCCTTGATGGCCAGGGTTGAAAAACTTTGCATTAGAGAGCAAACCGCATCATGTTGACCAAGGAACTGGCGTTTTATAAGAGTAGCAAGAAGAGGACCATTGTTAAAAGAAACTCATAAGAAGTTCTGTTTGCAGTTCACCTCAAGCCATCTGGAAGAAGGTGATCTGGTCAGATGAGACCAAAATTGAACCTTGCAGCCAATATGCAAAATGCTATGTTTAAGGAAAATTAAAGCTAAATTGCCCTAAAAAGAAAGAATCAAAACATAATTCCTACTGTAAAAAAGAGCGGTGGATTCATCATGCTGTTAGAATGCATTTCTTCAGCATAGACATGGAAATGAGTCAGCTTTGAGTTGTTGGGAGAAAATTATCACACTTTTCAGGTTCCTATATTGCAAAACTTTTCCTTCCGCTTCACATTTATCTACTACTTCGAGTTGGTCTATTAGATAAAATCCCCAAGAAATATACTGACATCTGTGGGTCAGAATAAGTTCAAAAGGTGTGAAGGCCCTGTACATAGCATATTCAACATATATCATTACCTCCGCCAAGGAGGTTATGTTTTTGCCAGGTTTTGTTTGTTAGTTTGTCTGTTAGTCAGCAACATAACTCCAAAGGTTATAGACGGATTAGGTAACGTCAGACAACAACCCTAGGAATGCGTTGAGGTCATGAAACGTGCATGGTTGCACCATGCGTCAGATTGCAGTTATCATGGGAACACTAGTGTGTGCCTTATTGCAGTCACAGAGGTGCCTTCAGTGGCTGAGAAAGATGCATCTAAAACCTTCTGAACAGAAACTCTCAAGGACCAGAGTTGGAGATCCCTGTAGTAGGAAATGAAAAATGTCAGAAATCTTTGCTGCATTAAATATTTCCTTCGTCGTGCAGCCCCGAAATAAAATAAACCATATAAAGATTGACATCTGGCCTTTTTAGAGAATGCATTTCATCCAATCTTTCAGGGAGAGCTGAACGGACACAGAGGCTTGGTGCCCTCCAACTTCCTGCAAGCCTTCCCAGAAGAACCTCCTCCAGAACCAATCAGTGCCCAACCGGCACCGGAGCCAAGGAAAGAATTACAGGTATCTTATACCATCTGTCCGTTCAGCATGTACATTTATAAAGATCTCATTTCTATTGCCTTCCTTTCAAATCAGTTACATGAACATGTACTTTTGACGCCCTTTTAATCACATTGCATGATGAGGTTTTTTTTGTGTGTTTCCTGCTCCGTCTGATTTTTGCCTGTTGCATCTCCTCTGTCCTGCATGGCCTTTTGCAGAAGCAAAAACGATCTGTACACTTTAAGACTTGATCGTAAGTGTTTTTATTCGGATCCCGGTCACCTGTTGTTTATCACCTCCTCTGTGGTTCCCCACAGCTTTTCCACGTAGCAGTGAAATCCTCCCCTCACGTAGTGTTTTCTTTGTTTGTTTTTCAACATTATTCCCGACAAGACTGTTTACAATACCTAAAGCTCGGCTTTACTCCTTCTAGGATACTTGCACGTCCTCATCAGAGCTGCAAGATTTGGGCCGTTCAGCTCTAGAAGACGCTTTGCACCCTCCAGCTGAACCCTCGAACCCTAACAGGACGGAGCCCTCCGACCTGGCCCCTGCTCCCGGTCCGGCTGCAGTGGAGGTCTGCTGCTCTCCCTCAGACAGCCCAGCGCCCACAGAGTCCACCGTGCAGGCCAAGAAGAAGAAGAGCTTTTTCTCCAAAGGCAAGAAACTGTTCAAAAAGCTGGGGTCCAGCAAGAAAGAATAAGACTCTGGACACTTGAATCACATTTAAAGCACTTTTTCCCCCTGTCTATGGTCTCATTTGGTAAACAATTTTGTTCGCAACTAACTGATGCTTGGACCATCACTAATAAAACATTTGCCTTAGACCAGCTGGTTAACATAGAGGGCATGGGAACCCAGGATATCCGCTTACAGCATGCAGCAGTGCATGTTGAACTGAGCAAACTTGCAAATATTAACTCTAAATTGCTCCGCTTTAACGGTTAAAAGACACAGCAATAATCTACCAACGTGTACGAATTGTTTAGACCTACTTAATGCTGAGCAGTGTTGATTAGGAGAACCGACATCCCCCAGACTCCGACAGCCGAGTCGACATTAGCTTTAATGCTCCACTGCCGGTGCCACCTTAGTTATTTCAAGCCGACAGACAGAAGCAGCACTTTGCTCCTTTTCTGCGTGGCCGCAGAAAATGCACTATCCATCCTGAAGGGATGAAATGATATAATGTCTGTTCTCCCCGCGTATTACTTTGTACAAAATCGTATTTATTTGTAATTGTTAGCACTGTGCATGACGTAGCGTCAGAGCCAGCGGGGAACCAGTTAGCTTAGAGCTGTCTTAGACGTCGAGGCTCCCCGACGCTCACTCGGTGGTCCTGGTTGTCGAGGTTGAATGAATGTGAAAGCATGTCGTTGTTTAATTTATGCAGATTTGTTTTCATGGAATCATAAACATTGGGGTGGTAGCAGCGTTCCGGTGGGGGGGCAAACACGCCGAGACCCGCAACTTTAAACAGTTTGTAATGCTTAGTTGTTTAGGTTCAACACCAGCCTCTAGTTCCTGTCTGTATGAGTGTATGTACAGACACAGGCATGTAAAAATTCTTAAAATAAATGCAGCTTTTATTGCAGCAGTATATTCTCACACTTAAAGAAAAATTATTTTAAAAAAGATCTCACTTTTAATTTGAGTCCTTGAGGTCTAGGGACGGCCAGGGACATGGAAAGTTTGCTTAGTGTCTGGAGAACCATTTCTGTGTTGGCCGTGGGTTTTCACCAGATCTTTACATAAAATCATCTGGTCTTTCAAAGAGTTCATGATGGCCAGGGCTTTTGTGGAAGAGAAACAGGCCCACACAGTATCAGACATCCCACTCAACAGGGCTGGGCGATATGGAGAACCAAAACTATCACAATAATATTTCTCATATCAGTCGATATGGATATATATCATAATATAAAGCAAATCACTTTATTTGTCAATATTTAACATTCCCTGCTACTATTTGAAGATATCAGAAGGCTATTTTTGAGTTAAAGATTTATTTTCAAACCTATCATATATCTTATTATACAACAGTTTCAGGAAAATTAAAGAAGGTTAGAGTTGGGGTGGATGTGGATTTAAAAAAAAGTATTCGATTTATTTTTCATGTCAAATTCAATTATGTTTTTTTTTATCCCTTTCTATTCTTAAAATGAAATTACAAACAACAGATTATTTTTTTTAAACACTCTTTTATTTCACTCATCCCTTCTTGGTGTTGGCCTGGATTCAAAGTCCAAATAAATCCACACCGTAAAACAAGATGGTAGGCCTTGGGCTGGCTGACATAACTTTGAACTATGGAAACCCAAGAGGTGCATTAGTGAATAATTTTTTTTCCGATATTCCAAAAAATTCAATCTTCATAAATTGAAAATTCAGTATATCGATATAAACAATCTATTGCCCAGCCGTACTTCCCAACAGAGCATGAGATCTCCTTCCTTAGCAAACTCCACAAACCTCCTAAATGGCATCATTCCCTTACAACCGATTGGTATTTACTCCAATTAAAGGTTGAAATGTTTCCAAAGTTTTCACTGTGAGGTTAAGCTATTGCAATAAAAGATACATTTAGTTTTAGTTTTTGTGAGAGGGGGGCATTTGTTTGCTTAGGGTGTGTTATAGAGAAAGAGAGAGCATCCAGACATCATGCATTTATTGATCACTTCAATAAAGTAGCATTCAGTTATCACTGAAACCATCAGTATTCTTTAGATGACCTGAGACAAGGTAATGTCAGTGTGACATAGGCTTATAGAACCTTGTTAGAGACATGAACAAAGTTCATGTTAGTTGCACACTAACTCATCTTCTCTTCCCAGTTTTAATACAACAGGCATGACTTGTTACAGATCCATTCTTCCCCAAACAACAAAGGACAGAATGTCATTTAAAGGGACAGCGAGCCGCCTGTCAGACGTTGGAGGTTCGTGCTCATTTGAATCTAGCCTATTGTTGTTGGATTTTTTTTTTCTTATGTCAGCTATCAGGAACGTCTGTTCCTGGATCTGCATTCAAGCAGAGCGTTTGCACTAAAGGCTTGTGGAATTGCTGTGCTGTGATAGACTGCAATAAGTTTTTACTATATATTCTCTCTCGCCTCCATATTAGGAGTATAATGAAGCTCAGCTTGCAGTGTTACAACATACATGTTCTTTATTAGCATATATGCAGTGAAGTTACTATTTCTGTCATCTCATTTGTACCAGAGAAATGGTTTAGCAACGCTGACTAGCTTGACTTTAGCAATACCTAATGCTGTGTTAGAGGACTAGAACCATGCTGTGTTCTGTATGTAGTGCTTATTACCGCTTTATTAAAGCAAAGCTGTAATTCGAGGATTCCGTTTGGATACGGATGTGTGGCAGCTCCTCAGGTTTTCATAGCTAGGTTCTTTTCAGCGCTCTGGGCAGCTGTTACAATCCTGGCTGCAGAATACGCCAAAATGTTAGGTGCTTCGCTTTTTTTTGTGTGCTTTTTTTTAACCGCAGTTACGAGAGTCGTACTTTTCCAAGCATCATGAGGTGGGTGGGGGGGTGGTGGTGGGATTCACTACACTGGTTTAAGTTTTTTTTTTTGTTATGGTTTCATAAAGGGAGCGCGATAATGCCAAGAATAAAACGGAGCTTGTTTTTTGTTTTTTTTGTTTTTTTCAAAGACACTTTAGACGTTGAATAGCCGGGATAGATGCAAGCCAGAGGCGGCACTGTATGCTTTCTTTCATTTGTGTTGTTCTTCTTTGGGTTTTAACAAGGGCTGAACGCTCCAAAAGTTGCCGAAATGTACAACAGGCAGTTGTAATGTATCCGACGGCCTTTAACGCACCAGTTTAGCCCTCTTATCTGCTGCCTAGCAACATAAGAGGCTCCTCTGCTGACTGGCTCGGACCGAGACCCATGTAGATAGTGTTTTGGGGGTTTTTGTTGTTGTTTTTTTTAGCTCAGATGATCATATCTAGCCTTACACCAAGACCTTGTTTAGTCTTAACATACTGTTTACAGGACGTTTTGCATGCATATTCTACCCATGTTTGGCCTTATTTATGTCGCTGTCACATGTCGGTTGTCTAGACAGATCTGTCTACAGTGTTGAAGCTGCAGCCTGTGGATGCAGCGGGAAAGAAGCTGCAGGAGCTGTGTGTATATACTGTAATGAACAGTTGGGATGTTCTCATTATTTTCATACATCACAGAAAATCTTTCTGGGTTTTTCCTTATCTACATTCATTGTTTAAAACCACTGTAAGATTAACCTTTTTATAAATTATTATTCTTTTTATTACACTTTCTGGAAGCTTATCTGTATATATTTTGAGAATATTGTTTTTTCAGATTTTATTTTGCTCTTTTTTTTCGTTTTTTTTTTTTTTTTTTTTTTTTTTTTTTGCATGTCCAAGCAGTGTTGTTGGAGGACTATTAACTAAAGATGTAGTACACTAAGGAGTTCTTGACTTGAAAATGTGGTGAATTCTTTCAAAGTCGATCTTTTTTCTTTTTTTTTACTGAAATAAAACATGTATATTTTCACAGAAAAACCATCTTTTATTATTTCAGTTTATATAGCATACAGATTGTTCATCATTCATTGTGCACATTTTTCCAAACAGGTGACGATAATAAAAGAGGAGCTAGCCCTGCTCGGCGCCACACTCTGCCCATGTGAATCCGACTGCTGCGACACTCTGGGTAACGTGTGGCCCGGCGAGACAAAGCAGCTTCCTCTTTTCTTTCTCCGACTTCCCAGCGCTGGGCGCCATGCCGGGGCCTCGTCTCTCCCTGAAGCCAACAGTACACTCATCCATAAAGTAGGAAACACTACACTGTGGCGAGGAGTTTAGTAGTGCTTTCTACTTTATGGATGACTGCACTGTACATCCAACGCTTCCCTCTGGTCTTCCGTCTGCTTCCACTTCCCTCTTCTTCGTGTTCTTCTTCTGCACCTGTAGCCGCTTCTGCACCTGTAGCCGCTCCTGCAGCTGCAACCAACCAACCTCCCCCCACGATTCCTGCCAACCTGAAACCTCACGGCTCAACTGCTTCAGTGTGAAACCAGAAAATGTTCACTTCCTGATTTGTCTCAAAACGTTCACATGCATCGCCTACTTCAACAGATTCAAATGCAAATGAGGCTGCTAACATCTCAAAATACAGACAAAGACATAGAAAACAACCAAAATCAGCCTCAGGATCCCACCCGTTGTTTCTCAGCTTTAGAGCAGTTTTGAGGCAAATATCAGTAGCAAACTACCAGATGAAGCACTATCTGAAGGAAGCCATTTTGTAGGGCATGAGTAAGCTTTTCTGTCTGAACTATTTGGTACGCTTATGAGTTAGTCAAAGTAGGTTTAAAACAGACTCAAGATGTCCGTTTATTGGCTCAGAAACAAAGCTAACTTCATAGATCATAAGGATGCATTTAGTGGTGAAATACAAATTTACCAAAGCAAAAAGTTTCCGTTGTAAATACTTTCTTACCATAGAACCTAAAAAAAACTTTATTAAAGACACATCAAAGGCTTTTTTTTTTTTTGCTGAAAGGTATTAGGAAAAAACTAAGCAAAAAATAAATAAAAATCTCATATTTGACATTTTGATAAAGCATTTCTTCCATCTCATCACGATTAAATTAATAAATAAAAAGACAACATCATCCCTCATACTTTACCTCACCCTTTTTTCTTTCTTTTTAAAAAATTTGGTCTGTGCCCAAAGCGACGAAAACACACACACACCGGCCTCGCAGGTGTCTTCTGTCTGTCCAAGGAATGGGTGAAGAAGAAGAAGATGTCTCCTTTTGAACCCTCCAGCACCACGTGACGCAACCACAGGAAGAGGTTTAACAGTCACGGCCGCTCTCTTTCTGCTGTTCCGGCCCTCTCTTTGCAGACGTCGTTTTTTTTTTTTTTTTTTGTCTTTTTCCTTTTCTGAAAAAAGCCGACAGCAGCTAAGAAAACTCCCACCGCTAGAACATTCAAATTTTTTTAAATTATAAATAAAAAAATTGCTGAATTAAACGATCGAGCTCATATTTTTCTCTACGTCAGGTTAGGTTTGTTGCCTGACGCTTTGCAATCATTTCTGAATAATGTGGAAACAGATTACAACACACAGCAACTCTCTTCTTTTTTTTCTCTCACAGGTGGATGTTAGAGAGTCTCCAATATTCAATAGATGTCAACATTAAAAGTTCATTTTTATGATTTATTGCAGCATGTCTCTGTGTGCTACATATATTTAATATTAGGTGTCATGAGGATCCCAGGTCCGAGTGTTGCAACAGTAAGATGCTGCAGAGGTGCAGTTAGGGTTGGTGGAGCATTTCCTGTGAGGAGATGATAATCTAGCAGTTGTTCACTTGAAAAAGGTCGCCTTCAATGGAGCAACACTGTTTTAGTTCTGAGTGCTCAGTGTTTCATGGGAATTCTAATCTAATACTACACTTGGTTATTCTGGAAGAATATCTGTGCTTCCTGTAATTTGGTCATTTATATAGTTTGTAGTTGCCAACAAAATGTAAAAGTCTTTCTTTTGCTGATAAGGCAATCTTTACACAGAGCATGGTGCTAATCACAAAGATTACCCCCTACCTTTCTGTTGGTTGACAACAGTGAAGGCCACAGGTTCCGGTTGGCCTCGAAAGTGGAAATGCAAGTGTAACCGTGTGTTTTTTACCCATATGGACCCCCAGGTGGGGAGAACAGTGAGTCCCCTCTGGCCTCCCAGCTGCCGTTTTAACAAGATTAGCTCTGTGTGGAAACTGAAGAAGTTGCTGGTTTAAAACTTTATTTGGTAGGTTTCAAGCAGCTGACTGAAATCTCTACTTGAACAGATAGCCCAACTAATTAACCAATTTATAGCAGCTTCTGGTACTCGTTTCATTCTATAAAGAGCAGAAAGGTCGGATTTTGGATATTGTTCTGTGCAACAAGTTCTCGAAAAGTCTCACTCAATTTAGCCGTTTTTTAAAACATGCATCAAAATAACAATAAATGGCTGTTATAGCTTATAATTCCATAACCAAATAATAAGTGTATTATACTATTTTAGCATTAATCTAGCTAACTGGCTTTTCTGATTTTGAATGATTATATAATTTTCTTATTACTTTGATTCCAATTTTAAAACTACAGTTTGCAAACTACGATCTAAGCTAAGCAGATGACTGGTGTCAGGCTACCAGAGCAGATAGCCTGACCAATTAACCAGCTAATATTAGCTCGCTACACTCCCAATGTTATTTAAGAAGCGTGGTTGCTTCAGAAAAACCTTGTTTTTCTCTGTAAACTCCATTAAATGTTACAACCACAGCAACCACTTACTTAAAACCTAGATAGGTAATACAAATAACGACGCGACAACAATAAGATCCATTTGCACTGTTAAACTCTCTTAAATTATAAAATGACAAAGTAAAAATAGTTCACGCTTTTTATATCCTCCACTAACCAGAGATCAACTTCTGCAGGTCATAGTGATGGCATGTTTTCATCTTCTTCTTTTTCTCTTCCCTCTGACAGTTTAGAGTCTAATCTAGATCATCTTAATATGCAGAGTAAAGAAAACTGGCCTCATTTTCAGTTTAACAGAAATAAACCTGAACAGCTTTATTTGGCATTACTCTAGGTCTTATAACAGTTTTGTAATATATATATAAATTATTTTTTACAAAGGTTGACAAGAAAAACTGTTTAGTTGTGTATTTTTGCTTGTATGCTGCTTCAGAATCTCTACTATACATTTGTTTTGCAGAAGCTACACAGAAACTTTCCTCTGAGTTATTTTCAGCTCTCATATCTTTTTTTCTACTTATTACTAGTTTTCCAAACCTAAGAGTTTAGGTTTCATAAATAACACAAGCAAAAGCATAGAAGAACACGGCCATACATTTTTCTTTCATAATCTTCATGAGGAAATTGTATTTGAATAAATAACAGGAACATTATTCATGACTGTGGGGTTATGGTTGATTGACCTTTTGCCTGGCACAGAACTACATCTTGAGGTTTAAATGAAAGGCGGTGATACTGCACCCATCTGAAAACACTACTACTGCACTTTCAAAACTAAAAGGGGAATGTATTCTCTGTCATAAACAGGACAAGGGAGGTGATATAAATACTTTTGATGGAGTTAATTCATGTCTATGCTACATGTTGGAAACTTTGAGGTGAATTGCCCTGATAATTAATTGTTTAGCTTAATCCTGTGATTGCTAGGCCTTTCTTATTTAAAAAAACAAAACAGCTGAAGTTATAATTCGTTGTTTCAAAAAAAAAAGACAGGAAAAATCTCCAATCAAAACAGGTTTATTAAAGAAATAATCAAATCTTTTAAAACCACACCTTACATTGTCTTATATCGTATTTGAACTTCTTTACATTTTCACATCAACTACAATCAATGGATTTTATTGGGATTTTAGGGGATAGACCAAAGCAAAGTACAACGGGGAGAATAAGTATTTGACAAATCAGCATTTTTATCAGTAAGGGTATTTCTAAGTGGGGTATTTACACAACATTTCCACCAGATAAATATTAAATTCAAATATTAAATTCATACAAAGAAATCAGAAAGTTTTCTGGAGAGACAAGTCGTCTGTTAACTCAGGGGTGATTCTGGGCAACACTTCCACGCAAACTGTCTTTAAATCCTTTAAGGTTCCTTGGGCTTCTTATGAAGTTTGATCTTCAGTTCACTCCATAGATTTTCAATGGGATTTAGTTCAGGTGAATGACTGGGCCATTCAAGCAACTTGATTTTCTTTCTTTGAAACCAATTCATTGTTTCCTTGGCCTTGTGTTTGGGATCATTGTCTTGCTGAAATGTCCACCCCCTTTTCATTCTCAGCTTTCTGGTAGATGGCAGCAGATTTTTATCCAGAATGTCCCGGTACATTTCTCCATTCATCTCGCCTTCAATAATATGAAGTCTGCTTGTACCGTTTGCTGAAAAGCAGCCCCACACCATGATGCTTCCACCCCCAAACTTAATTCAATTCAATTCAATTCAGTTTATTTATATAGCGCCAATTCACAACAGATGTCATCTCAAGGCACTTAACAAGAAGTCATTTCAATACAATTATACAAACATTCCAATCAGTTAAAAAGTTTCCTATTTAAGGAATCCCAGCAGATTGCGTCAGTCATTGGCGTGAGGTTGGGCAGATTTCCAACCACAGCAATCCTTCAGCAATCCCTCATACTGAGCAAGCAACTGTTGGTATGGTGTTCTTGGGGTGGTGGGCAGTGCCATTTCTGCTCCAAACATGGTGTGTAGAATGACAGCCAAAAGGTTCCATTTTGCTTTCATCTGAGCCTACTATAGTCTCCTAGTAATCCACAGGCTTCTCCAAATGCTGTTTCGCAAACTGTAACCGAGCCTCAAAATGCTTTTTGTTCAGAGATGAAGTCTTGCGCGGTGAGCGTGCCTGATGGATGCCAGGGCGGTTCAGTGCATTGCTTATAGTTTTCTTTGATACAACAGTACCTGCTTATGCAAGGTCTTCCTGAAGTTCTACCCGAGTGGTTCTTGGCTCTTGGAGAACTCTCCTGATTATTCTTTGGACTCCTCGGTCAGAAATCTTACGTGGAGCACCTGATCGTCGCAGGTTTATGGTGAACTGATGCTGATGGAACCCACAGCGCTTACAGGAACATTCAGCATTTTGGAAATGCGCCTATAACCATTCCCATCAGAAACTTTTCAACGATAAGATCACAAAGATCTTGGGAGAGTTCTTTGCTTTTACCCATGGTGGAGTCTTTCCTGTGTGCCTCCTGGGTACTGAGAAGCCTTTATAGGCCATCAATTAGGACTAAAGCAGCTGATATCAATTAGTACTGATAAGGGGCAGGGTTTCTCTCTCAATACTGACAAATTTGGGGTGATCTCCAGGCTTTCAATGCCAGTTTGCACCTTGTTATCTTCACGTGTTTAATACTTTTTCTGTGTCTTTTCACTTTATTACACATAACTCAAATTATGGACTTAAATGTTTAGATGTCTTTGCATGAATTAAACACTTGAGTTGATATTGACATGTGGAGGAAATTTTGTCAATAGCTCACTTAGAAATACCCTTACTGATAGAAATGCTCATGTGTCAAATACTTTTTCTCCTGCTGTATTTTGCAGTTGTAAAGTAGAAGCAACAAGATGCATAGTTTTCAAATCTGAAAAGTGTGGGTCACATCTTTATCCAACCCCTTTTTACTCTGAGACGCCTTAATAAAACCCACTGCGGCTCATTGCTTTCGGAAGTCACCTAATTAGTGAATACAGCCCATCTTTTTGAAACTTTATCCAAATAAATTGTATTCATCCCCTTTAATCTGACACCCCTTAATTAAATTGCAGTACAACAGATTTAATTCAGAAGTCACCTCAAAGGTTACCAGAGTTCTCATGCGTGTAATGTAATCTCAGTATAAACCCAGCTGCTCTCTGAAGGGCTCACAGGTTTGTTAGAGAACGTTAGTGAACAAAGAGCATCAGGAAGACCGAAGAACACAGCAGACAGGTCAGGGAGGAAGATGTGAAGAAGCCATCGCCCTAAACACACCACCCTGCAGCTGGAATCACAGTAACATGCGGTTGTTTCCACCACCAATTCAATACAAATGTATTCCAAAGTTTCCAGATTTGTACTTTTTAAAATATTTCGGAAACAACATATAATTTTCCCTCCACCTCACAATCATGCTCTACTTTGTATTGGTCTACCACATATCATAAACATGTCCATAAAATACATGGAATTTGTGATAATATCATGATAAAATTCTTCAGGGTCTTATCTTTGTGCCTTAAATAACCAGTGAGGGAAGAATACATTTGATTCATGGGGAACATGTCTTGTCTGTCTCCAGTCATCCATACATTTTCCATTTAGGAAGTAATCCCAGCTCCTTATGTGACCAGTGAAGCAATGCTTTCGCAACCCTATGCTGACACTCCAGATAGACCTTATCTAGGCTGTCAGCCACTTCCACTCCCTGCTCCCAACCCCCATGAAGCTATAGTTGGGTGTCGACACCACCGAACCACCCTGGTCCCCCCTGGATCAAGAAATTCAAGAAAAACTAAAGAGATTTCTGAAAAGAAATACTTATTTTCGAAGAAATAACCTTTGGCAAAGTCATTGGTACCCCTAACAATCCCTTTGGAGTAAAAACAATCCCTTTGGAGTAAATGTACTATAACTAAGGTTATTTTTTTGTCTTCAATTTTTAAAGAGAACATAAAATGTCTAAGAATTCTAGTTAATAATCCATGGCTAGTTGGATACCCATATTTTTGCCCACACACATAGAAAGGAGGACAGCTAGTGATGGAAATTTTCCTAGAAAACTACGGCAGAGTGGCATCTTGGGATTGCCAAGAGTTGAGAACAGTTGTTAAATGTCAACTTGTTCTTTGGGAGGATCCTATCACAAACGCAGATAGAGTACATAGAGTCTGCTAAAGCTTAAGAATAGCAACAAACACTTCAGGTTTGTAGGATGTCGAACTTCGGATAAATATATGGAAAAAGACATAATACCATCTGCAAAGTATGGTGGCGGATCAGTGATACTGTAGGCCTGTTTCTCACCCAAAGGTCCTGGGAACCTTGTCAGGGTACAGAGCACCGGGACCTCTTGGTAATAACGGGAGATTTCGAAGAAAAATCCAGTGGACTCTGTCAGAAAACTGGAAATGGCCTGTCATTGAGTCTTTCAGCGCACAAACATGAATCCAAATCACCAAAGAAAGGTTTCACCTGACACAAAATCAACATGCTTCTATGGCTGTCTCAGTTCCCAGATCTAAATCTTTTAGAAAAAGTCATGAGGTGAGCTTTGCAGACTACTGCCAGATTTGCCTTTCCTCCTAACACCTTATAATGTGCTCCATCCAACCCCCTTTAAGTTGCATTGAAGGCCTCAAGGCTCGGATGGCTCGAAGTTTTTTTTTAGCATTAATGAAAGTAAAACAGAGGTCATGTCGTGTTTTTTTTTCTTGTCATGATTGCATCTTTCAGTTTATCGAACAAATTATATTAGAACACAAAAAATGGTCTTTAAACAATTATTTCATTTTTTTATAGAAAAAAATAAACTATCCAAAGTTATCACTGCCCCTATCAGGTCAGAAATGAACTGTGATGAGCTGACCTGCAGAATCAGGAAACCACTCAAACAGAGCCTGTCTAAGAACATGAAAAAGAGTTCAAACAGCTTAAAAACAATACATCATGCCTCGATCTAAAGAAATTCAGTACCAAACTCAGTGAAGGCTCATTACTCTCTAAGGTTTTGGGACTCCGATGAACTACAGTGAGAGCCATTATCACAAACGAAGATATGGACAAGGACAATAATTTGGTCAGTGGCTGACGTACCAAAGTAACTCCAAGACATTGCATTGACGACTCATCCAGGAGAACACCAAAGATCTAGAAAAACATCTAAAACATGGCAGGTCACTTAAAGTAACAGTTCATGACCCAACGATGAGAAGAAAACCAAAATTGCCATCCATGATGAAGTTTCAAGGTCAATACAAAAGCTGACCAACATGTGATGTAAAACATGGTGGTGGTAGTGTGATGGTCTGGGGTTGCGTTTGCTCTGAAGGACATGCTGTAACTGATGAACAATGAATTCGAGCTTTCTAGCAGTGAAATCCCGGAAGAAAAAGTCAAAGGATCACATTCGGGCTATGCAGCAGCTTAGTCATACAAAGCACGCCACCAAGTCCACCTCTAGATGGTTTTGGAGTGACTTAAATCTGTTTCGAAATCGCATGGTATCAGCTTGACAAAAAACAAAACTATTCTCCAAAGAAGAGCGGGTCAAAATGCCTTCACAGTGATTTAAAAGACCGGCTATTGCAGACGCTGTATGGCAGTATACCAGCTTGCTTTGGATAACTTTTTTTCCCTCCATAAACAAAATCAACGAAAACATTTTCTGTTGTCGTATTTCCTCAAGTTATCTTTGCGTTTCATGGTCTAAAACCACTAGGTGTGACTCAAATGTAGAAGAACAGAAGAAACCTGTAAGGCGGAAGATTTTATTTTATTTTTTTACAACCCTGTGTGTTACTAGGAATAAAACTGATCCGAGAGAGTCGACGTTAAACTCTACGGCATCGCGGAAAAGCCCAACTAAACTGGGTCAAACCAGCTCGGCTGCGTTCCCCTGTAAAAGGAATCGAAAGCCTTCCGTACGCTGAGCTGCTCTCGCTTCTATAGCTGCTTTCTAGTCTGCCGAAGAGAGGAAGTGTTGTCAGCCTTATGAAACAGCATCTTACACACACCGGTTGAAGCATGTGTGGGGTTCTATTGATCATGTCCATTCCACATTTAACATTCCTACTTCCCTTTCTCTACCTTATCCGTTTTGAGACAAAGTTTAGGTTGAACCTGATCAGATAAATGGTCTCGTCTCTTCTTGCTATTGTCAGTCGGACGTCACATCACTGTGAAACCTGTACTCAACACCTCGTCTACTGATCTGATGCTTTCCGTTTGGCTCAAAGACTCGATGTAGCCAAATAAGGGCAAAAGGCAGAGTCGAGGTCGAGAGCCCTCTCTGGTGTTTCTACTGTGTGTGTGTGTGTTTGTGTGTGTGCGTGAGAAAGTGAAGGGTGTGCTTCAACAAAACTTGATGTGTGGGAGACGCAAAAAAAAAAGAAGAAAAAAAGGTGGAGCTGAAAAGCCTTCCTGGCAACGCCTGTGGTCGTCTGAGCTAAGTTCTCGGTTTTGTTTTAAGCTGACGGCTCTCATGAAATGACTTTACCCATGGGTGGTTTGAGAGAGAAAAAAATAAAGAGGCTGAAAAACAGCAATTTTACCCCAGGATGGCAGACATGGGGTTAAAAATGAACAATTGTAAGGGAGTGTGAAGCCACCGTGCACACGTACCCACGTGGAGGTGTACAGCAGGAGGCTTGTGGTTTTGGCTCGGTTCTACCGGTCTCTGCTCAGCTCACAGTGGAAAGTCATATCTAACACACCCTGGATTTGAATATCTGCTCTTGGCAAAACACGAGCATGAAGGAGACGGTGTGAAAAAGGTTCTGGCACGGAATGCGAATTCGGTTTCAAATTTGCTTTTACAATTCCCCCCCTTCTGCTGCTACTATTAGGTCAGAGGTCAACATCTAGGCTGCACCTGCTCGGCTCATTCTCCTACGTCGAGAAGGAGGCTAACACATGGCCGAGATCTTTTAATAGTGTCTTCTCATTTTCTATATCCTTTTTTCTTTTGCTTTTCTTATTGCCTGATTTTGTTGCAAGCCTTCCTGTTCCTTTCCTTACTCACCCACCTTTTCGTCATTTCCTGCTTCAACCCTACATGTAATTTCATTCTTTTAGTAGGAGTCGGCAACCTTAATCCAAAGAGCCATTTTCACCCTCATTACAGCTAACTAAAGCTCCTTTCGAGGTGCAAATGTTACATGGTCTTTTGAAAAAAACACAACTTAGAGTTTTTTGTTAAATATTTGCTTTAGGGAATTTGTTGGTATTTTTAAAGAACCACCGTTTTATTTCTACTTTTAGGTTTTGGGACAAAGAGAAACATCTAACTTTTGCACACAAAAAAAGAGAGAGGATTATTTTTGTTCTATAGGTTGTTGATATTTATTGAAAATTATGTAAAAAAAAAAAAAAGCACATGATCCAACCTAATGACAAGAAAAACTTTCCTGGTACTTTTAAGTGTCATCCAGTTGTCTAAATTCAATGCATCTACACTATGATATTTTTTGAAAAAGTAATAAAAGCTACACTTGTTGTCATATCTGTATTTAAAATAATAGCTGGTTCTTTACCATTTTTAGCCAAAGTTATGGAAGATCCAAAGTACCCTGTTTTAGTTGTTCGTGATATATTTAAACACCTTTGTTTTCTCCCAAAATGCGCATATGAAACTTTATGTGTATATATGTATTTATTTTTTTATTTTAACATCCTTATTTAGGAGCCATTACCAGTAGTAAATCAAGAGTATAATATCACTTGTTTCAGACCTAGCCATAGCATTGACACACTTCTGGTTTACTGTCACCAAGCTAACTTTTGTACTAGCAAGCTAATCCTTTCAACAAAGCTGATCTCAGCTTTTTTATTAGAAATTAGTCGTTTTGCAGTTCTTCCTTAGATGTTGCTATCCTGTTAAATTGAGCCCGTAAGCATAACGTGGCTTAATATGTAGAGTAGTTCTCTTGCAATCAGGAGGTTGTAGGTTTGATTTCAGCTTCCATGTGCCAGTGTGTCCCTGAACAAGGGCACTTAACCGCAGGGTTCCTACCAATCTAAGTATTGCTGTATAAATACTTAGATTGTGAGTGTCATTGGGTGAGCGAGGGTCTGTATGACTGGAAAAGAGCTATAAAAGTTTCTGTCCATTTACCTTTTCCCTGTAAGTACAGTAGGAAACCTTTGGGGTTACGTTTTCTCAAAACTTTGTGCATCTGGAGATTTTTTTTTTACTACTCTGTTTCAGTCATATTGAATGGACAACATCTGTAAACAGCAGTTTTTCAAGCCCTGCCACAGATTCTCATGTGGTTATAGGGTTATAGGGTTGGACCGTTGATACTTATGAATATGCTTTAATCATTGTAACTCTGGCTATGGGCTCAGGGTTGTTGTTCTGCCTGAAAGTGAACCTCTGCCTCAGTTTGGCATGTTTTGCACCCTCTAACAAGAATTTGGTTCCATTACTCATGCGATAAACTCTGACTAGCTTCCCAGTCTCCTGCCACCGCCATCTTTCATGGCGGGGATGTGTTGTGCTCATGGTGACGTGCAGTCTCCGTTTTCCCCCACACAGTTCCGTTTTTCTCTCATCTAACCAGAGCAGCCTTTTCACATGTAGGCTGTTTCCCCCACAAAATGCAAATGGGGTTTGATTATGTTGTTTGTTCACTGATGTCCTCTGATAAACCTCTTGAACTTTCACAGAGCAACTGGATTCATACTGAGATTAAATTATAGACCTGCAGACTCTGTTTACCTATTCAAAGGGATCAGGGTAATGGTGCTACATAAAAATGCACGTCACTCTTTTTAGATTTTTCTTTTTTAAACAAAACTTAAAAAGAAACATGTATTATTTTCCTTCCACTTCACAATTATACTCTGCTTTATATTGGCCTATCATATAAAATGGCAAAAAAAAAATAAATAAATAAAGGTTTATGGTTGTGACATGACAAATGTCAAATCGGCAGAAACCAAAATTGTCTGTGGGGTTCCACAGGTGGGGTTCTTTAGTCCTTAGTTATTCAGCAACCAATATTTTTGATCAAATCTAACATTTAAATGAACAGATCAACAGTTTTCTTTTCTCTGATGTCGGCTTTAACAAAGTAGGGAACTTAATGAAGATATTGCCTGCTGGCAGGAGTTTTACAGCTGAACCGAGACAGAACCTAAATACTACTACTAATAAAAAGAGATCTGAACTTGAAATAAAGGCTGTAAATTAAAAAAATCCTAAGTCATAAGTGTTCCAGCATAATTGTGTGCGCTTGTGTGGTATATTTGATGTTTGATAGGTTGGTCTTTAGCCTATCGAGTAAGACTGAATCTTTTTTTCAGCTGTTACTTGTTTGGTGCCTGTGCTGACTGAGTCAGTATTTCCACAATACTTTGCATACATTTACAGCGGTAAAACAAACATTTGGCAACCTGAAGAGTCATGACACATAACTGTATAGAATGAGATGAAAAAATTCTGCTGCATTCATATCCTTTTATTCTGCTTATGTTGGGTTTTTTTTAAATGCAAACACTCTGTTACTCACTGCCTACTTCTGCAACCATGACAAGAGAAGAAAAGAGAAAGAAAGACTTGTTTCCTATTTCTCAGCTGCTCCATGGTCTGCGCGTCATTCTATGCCTTCCTCCCATGTTTACCATCCATGAGCCGTTGTGGTCTTTCAGTAAAGTAAACTGAGACATTTCTGGATAAAAGGAACTGGGACAACTTTCCTGGCTATCACATGATCAAACATGAGCCTTTGTGATGATAAAGGACACTTTTATTTAGCAGAGCATGAAATTGTGTCTCCATGTTTTCAGCTTGAGTACATTGTCAGTTGTGGACTATGAGGATCATACAGCACTTTCACTAAGTGGGCTTATGAAACAACGTCATTACATCAGCAAAGAACTTTGCACCCAAGTTACACTGCAGCAGCTATAAGCAACATGCACGGCTCTTCTCTGCCCACTGTGTCGGATTTAGAAGGTCCTCACAGTGCGTGACTCTGATGTTTCAGTAAAATGTGAAATCAGACAACCTGCAGGCCTGCGGGAAGTAAGCAGGGTTTCTTCTTGTGTCACGCAGCAGATGACAATAACAGCCGATGAACCTGAGATGTTATTCTGTCCAGGCTTGGAAACTGTAACCATGGCAGTAACTAAAACTGAGAGACGACCCCCCCCCCCCCCCCATGGTCACACTGGAGGCTTTTTTGGTGATAGACACCAGGAAGGAGACTTGAAGCAGGCAGGCAGTGTGTGTTCTATGAACAAGATGGAGAAAGTCAGTAGAAGGCGCCACCTTGTGGCCTAGATTATTAAGAACTGGAACGTTTGTATGACAGTCTGTCCAGACCAGGGGTCTCCAACCTGCAGCTCTTTGGATCGTTCACAACCACTCTTAAAAGCTTTTTCTAAAAATTATGAAAACAAACTAATGTATTTAAATATAGACAGACTAAATGCAGATTTGAGCAGTTTCTCAGTTTTTCTTTCATGGAATAAATGCCTTGAATTTCCGAAGAGACACTAAAAGGATCAGTAATATTTTCTATTTTTCTTGCTATTAGCTTGGAAACTATGCTTTTTTTATACCAAAGAAATTGTATCTTGTATCCGTCCTCTCTTTGCAAAAGTTTAATGTTTTCCTTTATTTTTAATTCTACAATAGAAATAAAATGGCTGGATTCCTACAGCACATGTTTATCCAAGAATATGACCTTTTTTCAAAAGGTCATGTAACGTTCGCGGCTCTTAACAAGTGTTATTCAGATTGTTGAAAACTTCATCTATGTCATTTATTTAAATTTGAAAAATGAAACTCATACAATAAATTGATTCCTCATACACAGAGTAGCATACGTCATGCCTTTACTTCTGTTTATTCTGATGTTTATGCTTTCGGCATATGAAAACCCAAAATTCTATTTCTCAAAAAAATAGACCAATAGGTTCGCATAAGACAAATGAAAGATCTCAAGTTTAGAAATGTTTATGTTATGACCTAAATAACAATTTAACACGGATGTATCCAAACGCATGGAAAGTTGAGTGGAAGGAAAAAGTATGGTAGGGGGAAAAAAGTGTCAATTCTGCAGCAAGAGTTCATGGGGGACTCATAAGGTGTGGATGGCGGTTAGAGTCGGTGCTTTAAGAGCCACAACACAGACGTATCCAGGACATGGGCTACAGGTGGCACCTTCCTTGTGTTCAACCATTCATGAATGGGAGAAATCAGAAGCTTCTCACCTAGGCTAAGGAGAAAAAAGCATGTAACTGTTGCTCAGTGGTGGCATACAGTATCCCTTTTTTCCAAAATAAAGTACATTTTGCCTTTTATTAAGAAATCAAGGTTACTATAATCAGTGATGATTTGATGGAGCCATGCCATTCGCCGTGGTTGTTCCACTGTATAGCCATCTACCGGGAAATTTTAGAGCACTTCTTGCTTCTTTCTGCAGACAAGCTTTTATAAAGATGCTGATTTCGTTTTCCTGCAGCACTTAGCACCTGCCCACACTACCAAAGGTACCTAAAGCTGGTTTTAATGACCGTTAATACATCATTATGCTTGATTAGCGACCCAAACCCCATACAGCAATGGACTATTGTCCAGATGAAGATAAGACACCGGTGTTAGCTATGCATTATGGTAAATCTAACTGATAACAGCTCAGGACAAATAATGTGAGGCCATTACATGCTCGTTGTTTTTTTTTTCTCCCCCTAATGACAAGAAAAATAAATGAGGGGATTACCTAAATCTAAGTGCGTAAACATCCTTTCAGTCACCATGGTTTCCAGTAACTACTGAGCCTGGTTCTGTTGGAGGTTTCTTTCTGTTAAAGGGGAGTTTTTCCTCTCCACCATCGCTACATGCTTGCTCAGTATGAGGGATTGCTGAAGGATTGCTGTGGTTGGAAAGTCTGCATCAACGGGGCCCAACCTCACGCCAATGACTGACGCAATCTGCTGGGATTCCTTAAATAGGAAACTTTTTAACTGATTGGAATGTTTGTATAATTGTATTGAAATGACTTCTTCTTAAGTGCCTTGAGATGACATCTGTTGTGAATTGGCGCTATATAAATAAACTGAATTGAATTGAATTAACCAGGGATGCACCCCATTCATCAACGGCTGAACATTACAGAAGTGATCCTTTCCAATGACTCCACTGTTTCATGTCGCTCAGTTGTGGTTTGTTACTCAGCGACAAACTGCTGTGTCATCCTGCAGTCTGCCTCACTTTGCTCCACACGCAGAAAGGAGCTATTTTTAGACAGTTTCTGGCAAACGGTATCTTCAGTGGTTTTTACACAGGCTCCGCCCTGTCCACAGCACGGGTCCGAGTGCAGAGAGGAAGAGTGGAGAGGATCCGTTTTACACGTTTTCATCCCTAACCTCAAAAATATGCAATGATCGGACAGTTGTTGTAAAACAGAATTTTATTTTTGTTTCGTGAACACATAGAAAGGAACCAAAATCAGACAGCTATATAAGACTAAAGATGTGGTATTGCAGCCCTAATGAAGCGAACATCCCAGTTATGTTTTCACTGCCGTGTCTCTGGATTTGTAGATCACCCCTCTGCTTTTCAGCTCTCTCACCACACCTTAGGAGAAGAGGGGAAATTATTAGCACTAATGAATGGTAGGTGGCATATCAATTAAACACTAAAACAGCCAAACGGTGGGTCTGGTTGCCTTGCGGTGTCAGATTGCCGCCACAAATGAGGGTTGTTGGGTAATGAAAATGTGCAGTAGTTTTGTTACCTGGAGGTAGTCTGCCTGTCACTGACACAGCGTATACACCTGGCTTGAAGTTACCTGTGAAATAAACAAATGTTATTGGAAATCATTCTTAGCAAAGGAAAAAAGAAAGAAAATTAGACTAAAAGCTGACAAATCTTGAAAGAGGAACTAATAAAGGCATAGGAACTGCTGCTTAAGCATCTTAGCCATTAAAAGCATACATCCAACGGGACAAATATGGTATTGTCATGCAGAATTTGCATGCACAGAACCCCAGAAAAATAACATCCCACCAAATGTTGCATTAAAGCAGTCCTTTGTGATTGTGCACCTGTAGCTAAATCTCAGGAAATCATTTAACTTCAAAGTCAAAGACCATTTGTTCATCTTTTTTTTTTCCTACCATAATTTCCATTGCACAACGTTTCAATGAAATGTGCTTAAAATGGACGTCTCTCAACATCTGGATTAGTTTGGGGGGTTTGTCAGAGTATATATTGGTATGTTTAGAAGTTCTGAGTAATACTTTTGTATTTGTTTTGCATATTCTATAAAACAAAAACATGTATCGTTTTGTCACACCAATTTTCCACAGATTTTCATGTATGCGATTATGATCTGAGCGGATGTTTGGGTGTAGGAGTTGTCAGGCAGAACAGCCTTGTAGTGAGATGCGGGGGTGGGCAATATAAAAGGTATAAGGTAGAAATGATATAAATTTAGTCAAAGGTAGAGATTTTGACCTTACCGCAATTGTGCATTTTGATGATGTCATCAAGCTGTCATCAAGGGGGATAAATACTAATGTTTAGTGTTCGTCTTTACACAACATATTGCAAGTTTAAAATTAGTTGTTTTCCAGTTAATGGGAAAAAAAACCTTTTGAACTTGAAGCATTTTTAATTCAAATATGTTTATTTTTGTGCTATATTAAATTTATAAATAAGTAACCAGGAAAGCGGACAATTTTGAATTTTGTGTTTCTTTTATAACATTTAGCTTTTAATTTTTTTTAAATATCTTCATCTTTATGTTGTGAGTTTTTTTTGTGAAAAAAAAAGATTTTAATATTTTTTAAATGCATTTTGCACAATACATGTTCTTTAAAATGACATTCTAAACTTTTTGAAGTTGTTGTTCTGCTGCAACGTATCTCAAAAGTGAGAATGTTCATAAACTGTCAATTTGACAAATAAAGAAAAGAATATATCGCAATAGATATAGTTACCGCACATGCACATGATCATATCGCAATATAGATTTGAGGTCATATCGCCCAGCTCTAGTGTGATGCAGTAATTGATACGTGTGCGTTGCAAGAAGAATTTAACACACATTTAACGAATGGCTATAAATGTAAGGAAACTGCTTTTAAGAGGTTGCAGTACGTAAGTAGAGTTCACAGACTGATGAGAAATCTTCGAGACGAGAGTTTTCGGAGTACAACATCCTCCAACAGCACATTCCCACACAATCTAAGCACAGTTTGAAGCGTGGCAGAGCATCGAGTCACGAGGCAAAGTTATACAGAAGCAGCTCAAAGATCACAACAATGAACCTCCCCAGGAAAGCTCTCCAAATCTTTTTCGTACTGAGAACCTGGGATGGATTCCCCCCCCCCCCCAAAAAACATCTGGAGGTGAGCAAAAGCCGAATTAACTGCGATCAACTCCGGACACCTGGGATACGAACTGATCGTTGTCAACCAAGAGATGGTGCGGAAGTTGGCTTACGGCATGTCACAAGGAATTGTGCAAATTAAGAAATCTGATGCATCTCCAAAATAAGTCTTTCACATCTTTAATTATTCTTCGAGATTATGTACAAAGATGTCAGAACCATAAACGGCGATCACAGCTTTTTGATAAACTGCTAAAGCACAATAGAAAAAGGGACTGAAGTTTATTTAACACAGTTTACAAAGATCTCTAGGAACTCTCAGCACACTGAAATGTGAGGATGTTTGATCTAATTAATGTTTATAATTAACTTATTTTGTATTTTTAAAAGCCATATGTGAGGTACAATATTTTACTTTTTTATTTTTATATAACAGCCTAAATACTAGATTTAACAAGCGGGTATTAGAGAAAATATTTAAAAAGTTTCAATGTTCTCCAAGTGCAACAGATACATTTTTAAGAATTCAAAATTGACCAAAATAATCATGATTACTGTATATTCTTTTCCATAATTGAGCAGCCTTGGTTATCAAGTACCTACTTACTAAAAATCATCTAATCTGATATGAGAACACTAGAGAAGTAGCACGAGCACAGTCTACTGTCCTTCAAAGACTCAACACTTAAAAAAAAATCTTAAAGATTTTATCTGTAGTATTTACATTTCAAAAAATAAGAGCAGAATGTATTTTAGTTTGGAGGCAGAAATTAATTATCACTGATTTAAATAGTGAAAATATCATTCTACAGTAACAAATGTGACATGATGTTCAAAGAAAGGTCATATTAAAGAGTAACATTTATTCTGATCAATGAAAAAAGGAAGAATGTTAAAGATAATTTGTTTAAAAAAAATTTTTTGTGTGTTTCTTTCTCATTTAGGGTAAATGTCTCCAGAATTTCAGCTTGTAGCAGTCATATTTTATAACCTGGATATGTTTAAAAGTTATTTTCTTTTCTACACCAGTTTTTATTTATTTATTTGGCTTAAGTAAAGTGGGGAAAATAATTACGGTATTTGATACAATTTTTCAAGTTTCTCCTCTGTAATTTCCATGGTAGGTACACCTCAACTTTGGGACACTGAATCTAAGAGAAAAATCCAGAAAATCATATTATATGATTTTTAAGTAAAATTGCATTTTATTGAGTGACAAACAGACAGACATACATATCTTCTCCAGATCTTTCAGGTTTCAGGGCTGTTGCTGTGGCAACAGAGTTTAAAATTCCTTCAAATACTTTCTATCAGTTTCCGGTCTTTAGACTGGCTAGTGCCACTCCAGGACCTTGAAATGCTTCTTACGGAGCTACTCCTTATATGTGCCCTGGCTGTGTGTTTCAGGTCGTCGTCATGCTGGAAGACCAAGCAACAACCCATCCTCAATCCTCTGACTGAGGGATGGACGTTGTTAGGCCTAATTTTGGTGATAGTCTGCCTCCATCCATCCTCTCAGCATGGTGCAGTCTCCTGTCCCCCTGTGCAGAAAAGCAGCCCCAAAGCATGATGCTTCCACCACCATGCTTCATAGTTGGGAAGGTGTTCTTGGGATTTAACCCAACCTTCTTCCTCCAAACAGTTTAGACCAAAAAGTTCTATTTTAGTCTCATCTGACCCCATGACCTTTTCCCATGCCTCCTCTGGATCATCCAGACGGTCATTGGCAAACTTCAAACGAGCCTGGACATGTGCTGGCTTGAGCAAGGGGACCTTTCATGCGCTGCAGGATTTTAATCCATGACGGTTTAGTGTGTTACTATGGTAGCCTTTGAGACTTTGACCAGGTCCTGCTGTGTAGTTCTGGGCTGATCCATCACTGCTCTCATGATCATTGATGCACTTCAAGGGGAGGTCTTGCATGGAACCCTAATATGAGGAAGACTGACAGTCATCTTGAGTTTCTCCCATTTTCTAATAATCGCACAAGCAGTTGTTGTCTTCTCACCAAGGTGGTTGCCTATTCACCTGTAGCCTATCCCAGTCTGGTGCAGGTCTACAGTGTTAGTTATTTGGTCTCGCCAATGATGGAGAGGTTGGAGTCTTGATTGATTGTGTGTGTGAGTGGGCAGGTGTCATTTATAGAGGTAACAAGTTCAAACAGGTGCAATTTATACAGGTGATGAGGGGAAGATAGGAGGGCTTCTTAAAGATGACCTAAAAGCTCTGTGAGAGCCAGAATCCTTGCTGCTTGGTAGGTGATCAAATCCTTATTTAATAGAGGAAAATGCTATTTACTTTTTTTTTTTAATCACACATTTTTCTGTTTCACAATTGAGGTGTACCTACAACAAAAGTTACATATCTCTGGGAAGACTGGGGGGTGTCAAATAGTCCTGTACCCCTCTGTATGTAATCATAGTTACATGGCTTACAGGAAAATATATATGTTCAATGCAAACTAAGGAACTTAGGCCACTCAGTCGTGCACAAAACAAACTGGATCAGAGCACATAAGCCGCATGTTTACCTATTCTCTGCCATTTAGCCACCCAGCTATCTTCTGGACTCATCATGGCTATAACACTGGGGACACACAGCAGCGGAAAACACATTAAAATCAAGTCAACATTTTAGTTTTCTGTGCACCAAAGTGCTGCACAGGGTAGATTTTAATGACGCGTGTTGATCGCTGAGTGATTGTTTACCCATCAAACGAAGAACTCGTGCATTCATAAACCATCTCTCTGTTCCCCTTCATCTGGAGGTACGACTCACAGTTGTCACAGCCGTCATACTCAAACTGGTCGATGGTCTGAAGACGGCAAAACACACGATGAGACGAATCGGGCAAATACAATTAATATATTTAGTTAAAAAACAAAAGCGACACTAAAGCTAACAGTTAGCATCGACGCTGGCTACGCCGTCGTTACCTTTACAAGAGAACACAGCAGACAGGCTCGCAGGTGGCGGAGATCTTTAGGCACCGTTTCCAACGCCATTGTGTTAAACTTTCAAAAAACAAACGAGTACGAAAAATAGTCAGACCGTGTTAATGTTAGACTACGCTTGTTTTGTTTCCTTTATCAGCGCTTAATGACGTAGTAAGTGGCCGTAGGACCCGCACAACAGCGTCCTAATTGTATGCCTGATTAAAAATAAACTCCACTAACGTGAGACGAGACTAATAGGTTCCAGAGCCGCATGTTGATAAACGATGTATTTCAAAGATCCCCGAAAACCACGGTATTCAAGCTATAGTAATTCATGTTGATGTATTTTTCTAAATATTGAAATAGATTTTTTTTAGGAACATTTAAAAAACTTGTTTTCAATGTTATACAGATAGGGCTGTATCAAAATCAACAATGGTGATAAATGTAAAAAAAAAAAGAAATTGAAAAATGAATGAGCAATATCCTTAAAACCATACAAACAAGAGGAAAAGTCCAAGTTACCTATGACTCGAGGGTTTGTAGAACCAGTTTTTGTAGCAATAGGTTGAAATAAATGTTTTAAGCTTTACTTCATCAGCTTCTCTCATGATCTCATATCTGTACTACTTGGTGGGCGCCGCTTTTACATGAATAACTGCATCAGTGTGGCGAGGCATGGAGGTGATCACCTCCTGCCTCCGCTGAGATGCCCAGCTTGCTTTGATGGGAGTTGTATTGTTGGGTTTGGAGTTTCATCTTTCTCTTGCCAATATTCCAGGGGTGTGTTCTCTGCCTAACCCTCTTCTTAACACAAATGACTGCACCTCAGCGGACCGTCTGAGAAGTTTGCAGATGACACTATTGTCAATATGGTCTGATTCAATTCAAATTCAAAATTACTTTATTAATCCCAAAGGGAAATTAAATGTTGTTTTAACTCATTATGCAAGTTCCTTCAATGATGTGTTGTAGATGCTGATGGCTGTGGGTAGGGATGATCTCCTGTAGCGCTCTGGAGATCTGAAGAAGCCTCTGACTGAAGACGCTCTGTAGTTGTATGACAGTCTGATGTAGAGGATGCTCTGGATCTATGGCGTCTTCTTTTCAACCACTTCAGGGTTTTGTGGCTGTAGTTGAGGTATTATTTGAGCTTTTGTGATGTTAATCAGCTGCTGCCAGTTGTAAACCACCTTGTTGCCATGGTTATGCATCATAACAAATGTCCAAAAATATAAAGTATCAGCAAAAATCCTTCCAGCTGCACAGCATTCAAAACCAGAGAGAACAGTTGTCCACAAAAACAATGTTTCTACCAGAAATTGAAGAATTAACGTTTAAAAAAAGAAAAAAAAAGTGAACCAAAGTAACAGAGCTACTCCAACATGCTGCCACCTTGAGCGGCGCAATTCGGGAATGCTAAGGTGATACAGGACAGTGATAAGTCTGCATGTAAACAGGAGGGTAATCAGCTGGTCCACGGGTGCGATTAGAACCAGCTGTAGCTTAACTGTACAAGACAGGGAAGTTGATGGTGGACTTCTGGAGTATACTCCTCACAGGCCTGGAACTTCAGATGGTACAAACACATAGATATTTATTTTCCAGAAGAAGGCCCAGCAGAGGCTGACTTTTCTGCATTAACTCAAAGAGTAAAGAAGAAAAAAAAACATTTCACAGGAGCTGCTGGTCATCTTCCACACTTCCATAATTTAGACTGTTCTGTGTTTGTCCATCACTGTGTGGTTTGAAAAAGGGCAGGACAGGTTCAAAATAAGGTCTGCAGAGAGGATCATCAGGGCTGACCTTCGCTCCATCATGGACTTGTACAGGTCTGAGGTCAGAAAAAAGGACGGCTAACTTTTCTGCAGACCCCACACATCCTGGACCGAGACCATTTTAGACTTTCGCATTCAGGTTGGTGCTAAGGGGCGCTGTCTGGGAAAACCAGGCGCCACACAGACAGTTTCTTCCTCTAGGCTATCTGGAGGAAGACACTTGAACACATTGAAGCCTGAGTAGTCAGCTAATCAAATGTAAAATAAAATAAGCGTAGTTTTACTATTCAAATCTCTTTTTGAAAATATATAAATAAACACAAATATTTAGTGTACAAGCATATAAAGGCTACTTCTAATTTAAAAGTTCCTTAAAAGTTGAGATATTTATGCTTAATGTCTATATGCTGTGAGCTTGTGAAACCAAGGTCAACATTTTTGTTTGTCGACAGCAAATCAACGTTTTACCATAGTCATTTAAGCAAGTTCATGAAGGCAATCAAGTCCTCCTGGAAAGTGAATTCAGCACCTCCACCATTGCAAAAGAAAATGCACAATAGAATCAATACAAGAATGCTAACCAGGGGTGACTGTATTACACAGCGGCGCAGGACTAAATTCAGCCAAATGGTGGTGTCTATCGGAGGCACGCAGTCATGGAACAAACTGCCAGCTCATATTACAAAGATTGAGAATTATACATTAAAACAGCAGTTTAAAAAAACAGACCCTGTTCTCATGTATAATCCACCCTTTTTATATTTCGATGTTTTTGTTTG